>CM042246.1:1659607-1694607 GCA_023566225.1 Romanogobio albipinnatus | reverse complement strand
ACTGGCCAAATTAAAATGACTTACTTTCACTTTACTTAACTTAGTTAAGTGTACTCGAGTCCATATGTGAACTTTACTTAAAAAATGCATGCAAAAACACGCAAGAGAAAAATTAAGTACATTTTACTAATAGTTTTTTTCAGTGTACCCTTAAATAGCCTCGATGAATGAACCACAGCTTGTAGAAGAGCATGCGAACTGTAAACCTGCTAACTGCACAGCTCAATGTCATCCGCCGCTTCACTGACTCAGTCTACATCCGCTCATGCAGACGGAGATCAGAGTCTCATTCACTGATTCATTTAGCAGGAAACTCCAGCCTTCAGTTCCTGTTCAACACATATGGACTGACAGATGGACAGACGTGTTGTGACCCGCCCGAGACGGCAGGCTGATCATATCATCTTGCATAGTTGGACAGCAAAATAAAGGCGTAATAATCTTCAAAAACCCAAAAAGGTTCCAGAAAACCAAACCCAGACAACCTTAACATGACAGAAGCAGCGCATCCGCAACCATTTCACACACACTCAAACAATATTTACGCCTACATTTCTGATTTATGCTTTGAAATTGATCCATCCATTTCTTAACATAACAGAGGTTTCTGTTAATCAACTGAATGTGTATCAAACACACAATAACCAGGTTTATATACATTTTAGCCATATTTTAATCATCTTCATACTTTTTAACTGAATATGTTTAAAATATTGTCATTTGTTCAAATAAATCCAGTGATTATTTAAAAGAAATCAGTCAGATGCAAATAGTTAATAATAAGCTATGCCGTTTAATTTGTGTATGACTAATACGCATCCGTTTATTTACATCAAAACTGAATGAAAATTTGATATGCAATTCAAATACATAAATCTTACATTTAAACCTGAATATTTATGCAGTTAAAGGGGTCAAAACAAGGTTCCTTGAGGTTCATTTATAATGTTAGTAAAGTTTTTTTGCACAGAAATACAAATATTTAAACATTTTTTAAATAATTTGTTTTATTTAACCTTTATTTAACCAGAAAAGACTCTCTGAGATGAAGAATCTCTTTCGCAGGAGTGTCCTGGCCACAATGGGCAGTAATACATCAGTTACTTACAACACAAACAGACTAAAAAACACTTAAAGACTGTTACATATCTTTGAGTCAGAGTCCATTTGTCAAATAACTGTTTTAAAATGATCCAAAGACAGCTAATTTTGTAATTTCGATTGCAGAAGATTAGGATCTGCATACATAAAAGCCTTTTTGCCTAATTCAGATCGAACAAAAGGAACAGAGAGAATAATATCTCTGCAAGCAGCATTACCGGGGCCAAGCGCAGAGAAGAAGACAAGACATGCCAAACCGGCTGTGAGTGTCAGATCATCTGCAGCAATTAAACACATTTAAAGATGATTTTAGCCAAAAAGGCTGAAGAATGCACTGTAGTCAATGGGAATTTCATGTTTTGTTCTATTATAGCGCCACCAAGAGGCACAATCCTATCGTTTTTTTAATGTGTCCTCTGAGTGAGCCCATACATGTGTGTGTCAATTTTGGTGAAAATATCTCATTTCGTTTTGGACATTTATATGAAAAAACACATGAAAAATGACTGACACCTGACTTTGATTGGATGTTACTCCCCTTACTATCAATATTTTGGCATTTGGGCATTAGCGTTTAGCTATCGACCTATGTTTCTGAACTTCTGACGCTGGTTTCGTCTCGATCGGACTAGCGGTTTCAAAGATATCAGCTAACGTTTCATAAATGCTAAATTACAACGCTGCACAAACCAAAGGCCGAAACCTGGCAAGTCTGGTATCGTTGGACTCGGCAAGGATTCAGGAGTGTAATAAGTCAACCACAGCCAAAGTTATAAGCATTTGAAAAAAGAAAAAGAAATCTCCACTAGGTGGCGCTGTTTCAAAACTTCTCAGGCTGCTTCAGGGCCTCGTGCTGATGACCCATAGCGAGTTTCATAACAATCCGTTCATGTGTTCATAAAATACAGCATTTTAGCACATCATTCAAAATGGCCGACAGCCAAAATGGATATAAAATTGGATATCAGTCGACTCGACATGCCTGAATCCACTTTTATGATTTTTGGGCAAACGGTTCAGAAGTTATTAGCAAAAATAGCCGAAATGCTGCATGTTGCCTCAGGTCATGCTTGTGATGACATGTACCAAGTTTTGTTTGAATCGGATTGTTTGAATACGATAAAGCGTTGCGGAGATATTGCCTTAAGTGTATTTTCGCAACCGCTACGTAAAATTTGTTTGCGCGTTTATCAAAAACGATTTGACGAATCAACTTGAAATCCATAACTTTTTTGTCAGCATGGTCTGAAGTTTTGTGAAAATTGGAGCAACGGCCTAGGAGGAGTTCGCAAAAGTAGGTTTTGTAAAAAGTCAGTTAATTAAAAATGGCGGGAAAATTTTCATGACGGAAAATGGCGTCATAGAGTGCAAGCCAAGGAATTTTGTTTCTAGTCCTTAGGGTTAAAAGTTATGAGCATAAACATGGAGTCAAACTTTGGACAGGTGGTGGCGCTAGAGGGATTGAGTTAGAGACTCCAAATGTCCTATAGTGACAGATCCGACTGTCCTCTATCGCTGTGCCAAATTTCATAACTTTCCGCAAGCGGTTCTATGGGCTGCCACAGACTCAAGAGTGGAAGAATAAGACGGCTAACGATTTCAATAGGTGCCTTCGCGCCTTCGGTGATTGGCCCCTAATAACAATTTTGTGAGCAAAGAAAGGATTTCTCAACAATTATCAGCAAAGATAAGATGGCAACATCCTCAAAATGGCCTTATAAATAATTAAATATCAGTGCATTTTTCGTTAACACTTTAGAATAATGGTCCATCATTAATAGGTAACTATGCAGGAAGTCAGTGTTAATTTTGTTGACGAGTCCCGGTGTATTTCGAGCTTGTTTATCATTATAAGTCACGCATTATATATTCGTTTTTGCTTACACAATAAACTGTATTTAATTTAATTCCCATTTAATTCATAGTCAGGAGGAAAGACCAGTATTTGACACATATTCAATAAAGTATCACGGTTATAATAGTTCACTAAAACCTGAACCTGAACTTGAAATTAAATAAATAAAATAAATAAATAAAAATAAACAAACTTATTTGAAGCTTTAGCTTAACCTGATACAGTAACCAATTTCTTTGGTACATTGAATGAAAAACAAAATTTGCTCCTAAAATAAAACCCAAGCTTATAATTTTTTTTCTTCAGTTGAGTAATGTGAGAGCTAAAAGATACAATAATGCCAAGATATTTGTTACTAATTCAATCACACAACCTTGTAGGGTCTGAATTATTATTATTATTTTTTTTTCAAACATTCATTACAAGTTTTAGGTAGTAAATCCGTGACATAACATCAAAGGCTGACTGGAGCTTATAAACGGCTTGTTGTCCAGAAGAAGCATTACAATACATGACAGAGTCATCTGCAGAGAAATGAAAGTTGGCACCCTGAATGTTGTAATCAAGACTGTTTATATAAATGGTGAATAAAAGGGGACCCAGCACAGATCCCTGGGGAACACCTTTGGCAATCACCAATGAATCAGACAGTTTACACACGGAGTTCTTTCACTTAAATAGTTCTTAAACCAGGGAATAACGTCACTTGATAACCCAACACTCTTCAATCTATGCAGCAATGTTTCATGATCCACTGTGTCGAAAGCCTTTGATTCTGCGTTTTACTCAGTTGAACATTCTCGGCGACCAGTAAAAAATGCCAAACGCTCAGCGCTTGAGCTTGAAATACTCGTTCAGCGCCTGGTTACGCTCATGGCGTGCTATAAACGCGGCACTCCCATTGAAAACAATTTGATACGCCAGCCAGCCGCTTGAAAAAACGCTTTAATGGACACACAGCCTTACAGTTAAAAGTGCAAATCTGGACAGGTGGTGGCGCTAGAGGGCTTGAATTAGAGACTCAAAATTTGCAATGGTGACAGATCAGACTGTCCTCTATGAGTGTGCCAAATTTCATAACTTTCCCGCGAGTGCTTCTATGGGTTGCTATAGACTCAAAAGCGGAAGAAGTAAAATAATAATAAATATAGCTGCAAGCAGCCATTAACGGGGCCAAGCGCAAAGAAGAAGACAAGACATGCCAACATGGCTGGGAGTGTAAGACCAACTGCAACAATGAACAATTAAAGGCATTTTAAGATGATTTTAGGCAAAATGGCTGAAAAATCATATATACAGTCACTAATAATATGATTTAATGGTTTATCACTTTTGACCAATAGGTGGCGCAGTAACGAAATTGATGTGGTGTGGTCAGAGTGAGATGACAATGACAAAGGCAAAGTTTGGTGTCATTATGTCAAAGCATTGCAGAGATACAGCCTCAAGAGTCAGTTTGGCATCACGGCTCAACTTTGTCGCTGCAGTATATGAAAACGGTTTTCTCTGTTGACACGAAATTAATAACTTTTTGCTGTAATAGTCTGAAGATGTTACGATTCGATTTTAGTGAAAATCAGACGAATGGTCTAGGAGGAGTTCGTAAAAGTAGGTTTGTAAAGGTAATCAAAATGGCGAACAGAATGATTGGCCAAATATGGTAAAATTGGGATCTTTGCTCTTGGCATGACCCAAGGAATCTATAGTTTTATGACAATAGTCAAATTTAATCAAAAGTTATTAGCATTATTGGGAAAATTCATTATAACTTTTGTCCACAAGGTGGGGCTGCCTTGAAACTTTTTGAGTACTTTCAGGGCTTGGTGACGAAGACACACACAAAGTTTCATAATGATACGCCAATGCGTTTGTAAAACATAGCACTTTCTGAAAAAATTCAAAATGGCCGACGCCCAAAATGGTTGATATGGGAACATTGGGTATGGTATGGCTCGGCGTGATGCCCCGACTCTAAAGAGACCAGTTTTGTGATATTTGGCTAAAGCGTTCTTAAGTTATAATCAAAAATATCAAATTTTTGTATCTCTGGACCACTAGGTGGCACTGCGCCTCAGGTCATGGTTGGCATAACACACACCACGTTTGGTTAGAATATGCTAAAGCATTGCGGAGATAGAGCCTGACTTTCATTTTTGTGGGCACTTTGTCGATTTCATTCGAGCGTTATTTAAGAACACTTTGATTAATCATCTTGAGTCTAATACGGTTTTGTCAGCATAGTCTGAAGATGATCTGGTTTAATTTTTGTGCAAATTGGAGCAACGGCCTAGGAGGAGTTTGCAAAAGTAGGTTTTTCGGTTAATTAGAAATGGCGGGAAAATTATTATGATGGAAAATGACATCATAGAGTGCAATCGAATTGGCTTGAGGCAAGGAATCAGAGGACTTTGTTTCTATCCCTTATGGTTCAAAAGTTATTAGCAAAAATATGAGTCAAACTTTGGACAGGTGGTGGCGCTAGAGGGATTGTTTTAGAGATTCCAAAATTTGTGTGGTTAATGCTGGGACTGTCCTCTATCTGTGTGCCAAATTTCATAACTTTCCCACAAGCGGTTCTATGGGCTGCCATAGACTCAAGAGCGGAATAATAATAATAATAAGAAATCTAACGATTTCCCACACCTTCGGTGCTTGGCCCCTAACAATAAAGGTTCCAAAGGTGGTTTTGTATGGTGGCCCAGTAGTGCACAACACCACGAAATTTAAAAAGCATACATAAGTTCACAACACAACGAAATAAATCCACAACACAACGGAATGAAACCACAACACAACGAAATCAAGACACAACACAACGAAATCAAGCCACAACACAAAGAAAAATCCGCAACACAACGAAATCAAGCCACAACACAAAGAAAAATCCACAACACAACGAAAAGTCCACAACACAACGAAATAGCCACAACACAACGGAAATGCTCCCGACCACTAGGGGACTCTCGGAGTGCGGTAAAGTTAGTTTTCCTTGCCTTGTTCTATATAGATTCGCCAATCTTACAAATATTTAAACTCTACGATCAGTTTTAAGTGTGCAGTTGTATATCGACATGAAATATCAATTAAAAATCACTTGCGTGCATAATAGCTGCATATTTATACTCGAGAACGCTTTGACCCGCTGCCTCGGCGCTAAGGGAGCGTCTGCCAATTCCACCAAGTTGAAACATAATTTGTATGAATTAAATTACTTTTTTTTTTAATTTTCAAATTCCAATGTTGTGATGTGCATTATTAAGTCAATTTTACCAATACAATCAAGCTGTGGAATTTTAATATGTCTGTTTTTAAATGTTAAAAGTAATTTTAATTCATACAAATTATACGTTTCAACCAATTGGTGGAATTGGCAGACGTTCCCTTAGCGCTGTGGTATTGGGTCAAAGCATTCTCGAGCATAAATATGCAGCTATAATGCATGTAGGTGATTTTAAATTAATATTTCATATAGATAAACAATGGTTAGTCTACTTACTATTAAAACTAATTGTGGTATTGATTTATTTGTAAGATTGCCGACTCTATAGAACAGTGGCAACTTTACAGCGCTCCGAGTGGTCGAGAGCATTTCCGTTGTGTTGTGGCTATTTCGTTGTGTTGTGGCTATTTCGTTGTGTTGTGGACTTTTCGTTGTGTTGTGGATTTTTCGTTGTGTTGTGGCTTGATTTCGTTGTGTTGTGGATTTATTTTGTTGTGTTGTGAACTTATGTATGCTTTTTAAATTTCGTTGTGTTGTGCACTACTGGGCCACCGTAGTTTTGCCGTGGAAGAAACATTTCCAAACTATTCCTAAAGAACATTGTGAAGAACATTTGAATAATCTAAAGAACCTTTTTCCAATATAAAGAAGTTTTTGTGGAATGGAAAGATTCTATGGATGTTAAAGCTTCGTCATGAAACCAATAAAGCAGCTTTATTTCCAGAGTGATCAGGATCCAGTGATTGTGATTATCTCCCTCTCTCTCTCTCTCTCTCTCTCTCTCTCTCTCTATATATATATATATATATATCATGAGATGTTGTGGAAGGTTTCCAGCCGCAGCTCTATTGATTTAGAGCTCCCTTATGCCTCGGATCTGGAGTTATGACAGGAAGCAGAAGTCCTGAATATTTCCCTTATAAACAGAATCAACAACCAGTCTAAACAAAACCACTGCAGGAAAATCCTCAACAATTCCTCAGATCCGACTGGATGAGACAAACTCAACGGTTTTATCTCATTATCCTGCTGGATATATGCCTCTTCCTTTCATTTTAGTTCAAGTTTTTGCATTTGTTTTAATATGTCTACACAACAACAACAACAACAACAACAACAACAACAAAGAAATCTTAGTATTTTATTCTTGTTTCCAGTCTAAATATCCAAGAATTCCTCAATCAAGATGCTTTTACTAGATAAGTAAAACGACAATCAAAAAATCACTTTATTTGTCACTCTACATATGCACAAGTGCAACAGTAGGTGAAATTCTTATATCTTAACATACATACATACATATCTTAACATACATAAGATATGTTTCCTTGTTTTCTGGGAAAATAAAATCAAAATGAAGTGAGTTTTTGCTTAAAAAAAGCTAAATGATCTGCCAATGGGGTCTCTTGTTTTTTGCAATGTATATGTGTTTACACAGAACAAAATCTGATAGTAAATTTCACAATTAATTACAAAGAAAAGGCAAGTGGCACATTGAATTAAATCTGGATGGAGAGGACAGATATATAATTTCCTGGACTCTGAAAGATGATCTACACACTCATATTTGTATGTAAAAATGTAAAGCAGGACAGTGGAAATCCGCCGAATCTGTAAAGGCTCCGCCCTCTTCTGGAAAGGGGGGCGGGGAGCAGAAGTTAATTTGCATTTAAAGAAACAGCACGTTTTTGCTTCCTCTCTAAAAGGGGCATTTTAGGCATGTCATTTTAAATATCTGCTTAAAAACAGAAAAAAACATAGATAAACTGTATAAAAAATAATTTTCGTTTATTACTGTAATTCTACACAAAATCTCCTTATAATCCCATACAAAAGTTTAACAGTAATTGTTATAATACCCCTAAAACACACACTGCCAGAAATTTACAGTGAAAAATACGGAAGCAACATTTTAAGTTTTACATAAATTTACAGTGAAGTACAGTAAAATATAATGTTAATTTACCAACCTAATGAAAGTCAGAGAAAGTCATAGTTTCTGAGAATATGTCAGAAACAGCTTTTCTATAAAGCGACTGAGGCAAATCAGACACATAATCGCCTGTTACATTTAACAAATATGTTTCAACGCTTTGTGCTTAGTAACAGACCTTTCCCCAACACAACAGAGAAAGGTCCCAGAGCTACCGTCAGATAAGACAAGTTTTACGACCGAAAGGAATTTGCAGAGAGAGCTGAGACTCTTCAAGTCTTTCTGAAAAGGACAAATACACCATCTTAAACTCATATAGCATATACAGTGAGGAAAATAAGTATTTGAACACTCTGCTATTTTGCAAGTTCTCCCACTTGGAAATCATGGAGGGTCTGAAATTGTCATCGTAGGTGCATGTCCACTGTGTGAGACATAATCTAAAAACAAAATCCAGAAATCACAATGTATGATTTTTTAACTATTTATTTGTATGATACAGCTGCAAATAAGTATTTGAACACCTGAGAAAATCATTGTTAATATTTGGTACAGTAGCCTTTGTTTGCAATTACAGAGGTCAAGCGTTTCCTGTAGTTTTTCAGCAGGTTTGCACTGCAGGAGGGATTTTGGCCCACTCCTCCACACAGATCTTCTCTAGATCAGTCAGGTTTCTGGCCTGTCGCTGAGAAACACGGAGTTTGAGCTCCTCCAAAGATTCTCTATTGGGTTTAGGTCTGGAGACTGGCTAGGCCACGCCAGAACCTTGATATGCTTCTTACAGAGCCACTCCTTGGTTATCCTGGCTGTGTGCTTCGGGTCATTGTCATGTTGGAAGACCCAGCCTCGACCCATCTTCAATGCTCTAACTGAGGGAAGGAGGTTGTTCCCCAAAATCTGGCAATACATGGCCCCGGTCATCCTCTCCTTAATACAGTGCAGTCGCCCTGTCCCATGTGCAGAAAAACACCCCCAAAGCATGATGCTACCCCCCCCCCCCCCCCCCCCCCCCATGCTTCACAGTAGGGATGGTGTTCTTGGGATGGTACTCATCATTCTTCTTCCTCCAAACACGTTTAGTGGAATTATGACCAACAAGTTCTATTTTGGTCTCATCTGACAACATGACTTTCTCCCATGACTCCTCTGGATCATCCAAATGGTCATTGGCAAACTTAAGACGGGCCTTGACATGTGCTGGTTTAAGCAGGGGAACCTTCCGTGCCATGCATGATTTCAAACCATGACGTCTTAGTGTATTACCAACAGTAACCTTGGAAACGGTGGTCCCAGCTCTTTTCAGGTCATTGACCAGCTCCTCCCGTGTAGTTCTGGGCTGATTTCTCGACTTTCTTAGGATCATTGAGACCCCACGAGGTGAGATCTTGCATGGAGCCCCAGTCCGAGGGAGATTGACAGTCATGTTTAGCTTCTTCCATTTTCAATGATTGCTCCAACAGTGGACCTTTTTTCTCCAAGCTGCTTGGCAATTTCCCCGGAGCCCTTTCCAGCCTTGTGGAGGGGTACAATTTTGTCTCTAGTGTCTTTGGACAGCTCTTTGGTCTTGGCCATGTTAGTAGTTGGATTCTTACTGATTGTATGGGGTGGACAGGTGTCTTTATGCAGCTAACGACCTCAAACAGGTGCATCTAATTTAGGATAATAAATGGAGTGGAGGTGGACATTTTAAAGGCAGACTAACAGGTCTTTGAGGGTCAGAATTCTAGCTTATAGACAGGTGTTCAAATACTTATTTGCAACTGTATCATACAAATAAAACATTTTTGCCAGGGAACAAATTATAGATCCATGAGACCAAAGATCGCCCGTTAAAAGACGAATTATAGCTCGAGACACACCACAGAGACATCAGAGCCAGCGACTGAAGGACTGGCCGAGGAAAGGTTGCTCTCGCCGGCGTTGACTAGCGCTGAGCGCAGCTGATCCGCTGGATCTCACAACTCCGAAAACGCCAGATAAAATGTACAAATAGGCACTCTTTATATAAATAAACCACAGATGTGAGCTTAAACAACTACATTATCACCTGAAAAAGTCTTAAAACTACGTTTTGTCACACATTAACAGTAGATTTTAACAAAAAAAGACGTGTAAACGCAGCCCATGTCAGTCATTTCTTAACGAGATGAGCCGCTGGCAGAAGCCCCTCCCATGACGCGAATTCGCGTCTGTTGTGAAGTGAATGTCACGCGCGAATGAAGCGAGTAAACTCAAAATGTTCAAGCGCCCACCTCCGCGCGAATAACGCGATTTATTCGTGTCAATCGCGTCCGGTGTGAACGCACCATAACTGTATTGTTGCATCCCTAGAATAGATACTAGTATCTAATGAATAAGTACTAGATAGATACTAGTACATTTTAAAGGTGCCCTAGAATGATTTGAAACAACATTTGAAATTGTTCTCTGGTATCTACATAGAGGGTATATGACTTATTTAAGGTCAATAATTGTCCAGATACGGTTTCACAGGTCCATTTATAAATCTTCCCCAGGATGAAAGGGTCTGTTTTTGCCTTATTTGGAAGGGTCATGAATATTAATGCAGAGTTCTGCTCTGATTGGCTGTTTCACTGCGGCTCAATGATAGCTGACCGTCATGACGATGGAGAGATTAGGCATTCAACCTTATATGTTTGAGCCTGTTTCTGACCAAGATGCAGATTTTGAGGAACAACAACATGTTTTGAGATTGGAAATGAACGCTTCTGAATGGTACGTTTAATTAGGAACCTGCAAAATCATTACGTCCATACCAGAACTTCAGCCTAAAGCATAACTAGCATATAGCATTAAATATACACATCAGCAGTCACAACTTTTTTAGCATTGTAAAAACATTTTAATTATTGTAATGTGTCCCTGTATGATTTTACAATGATAGCTTCTTCACTTTGAATCACAAACTGAACTGGGTAGCGCTTAAATATGTTGTTTGTACAGTAACATTTGAGTTTGACAGTAGAGTACTGATTTAAAAGTCGATTTATTTAGCCATTTAGTTATGTAAGCTACTTGGATTATCCTATTGTTACTGTACTAGCATCTTGCGTTGGATATAGACAACAACTGGGATATTATCGTTAATGTTGTCTCTCTAAGAAACTTTCAATTTAATCAGAAATTGTTTAGACAGTCAGGAAGTGGATAAATCACTGCTGGCAGGAATATGGTGGGAATTGCCCCTTTCTTCAGTGTCAGACGCTGAGCAAAGCCGGATTGATATTGTCCCAGGTTTAAAAAACTGTCCGTGGTCAAATGGGCGGAGCAAACGAACAACTTTGAATGAAATTGTTGCGGTATCCGATTATAAATAAACACATGTTTTATCTGTGGGAAGAGGATGAAACGTCTGCACAGCCTGGAACAGAACATTTGTGTCCATGATCTGCCATGTTCGCTATCCTCGCGTGACGCTTGTTTACCTGCAGAACTCACGATGATTCGCCTGAACATGTGCTGGCATATGCAAATGTTGGGGGCGTACATATTAATGATCCCGGCGATTGCATCACTCTCTGTGTTGCGTTGAGATTTGCCTATTTTTCCGTGGTGTTTTTCACAAACAAGATTTACATATGAAGGAGGAGGCAATGGTGTTTGAGACTCACTGTATGTGATTTACATGCACTGAGCTCCTGTTATTTAACTATGGCAAGGTTCATCCAATTTTTCATTCTAGGGCACCTTTAAGGATTAAATGTTAAAATGGCTTGCCATAGAGGAAGAACATCATTTTTTGTAGTGTGTGACTACAATAGCTTAAAGTCTGGCTTGTATCTACACTAATTCAGGAAATTGTAAAGCTATGCACCCGTTTTCGAGGCTGATCGTGTGGACGGCGGCCAGACATGTATGATTTCCCCCAGACCTCACTAATTAAAACACCTTTTACTTGCTCCGCTACGAGCAGAAGAGAGCTGTAAAAACCCCTTAACCCTTTAACTGTTATCCCCCCTTTTGAGAATACACATGAAAATGCACTATCCAAACTTAAAGGGCTGTAATTCAAGAGAGCTGTGGAATATAGACCAAGTTTGGTCTTGTTTTAAAGACGACTGAATTGCTGAAGTGAAAGCAATTCAAAATATGAAAGTTTAAAGAGTTATGGAAGTTTAAATTTACTGTAAATGAAAAACACTGTACTAAATATTTTTTATTTCATATAAAATATATATTTTACAAAAAAGAATTTACTCTAAAATTAGGGTCACGATAACTAGGATCACGTGTTCTGTCACGCTCAAAGGAGCTCACTTTAATAAGGACCAGAAGGTTTTCTCAAGTGTTAATCTCCGCGACCACAATCTCAAAGAATTTACTCTAAAATTACTATGAAATCAATGCCATATGTCTAACCAATTTGTGTTCCAAATTTGAAGTTGATATCACAAAAATTAAAGTCCCCATGAGATTGTGTTTAGGCGCTGTACCAAACACAGCCAACGGGTGTCATTCAAATTCCATTGATTGTTTTTTTGTTATGCATTTTCTTGAAATTTCTGTCCAAATATCACTTCCATCACAAAACAGTCCCCAAATATGGACCCTTGAGACTCAGAGCTTTCCGACGATATGTGTTTTGTCAAGATTGGAAAAGATTTTGATTATAAAGTAGTTCAAATAATTGTTGTGATATGAAACATGACACCGCCCACTAGGGGGAGGAGCCCGCTAGAATAATTTAGAGTACCGTTTCCATGGTAACACAATGTCCGATTTCAAAACGGTTTTCACAGGATGAATTTTGAGTTTGTAAGCTTTCAAATGATACCTAATTTATGATAATTACTTAAATATATGATACGAAAAATAGGCGATCAGAAGAAGAGCACCAGGCGTCCAGCCAGTGGAGCGGTGACAGTGACTGAGAGCTTCTGCTTCACGTCCCCTTTCTCCAGCACTGGTTTCTCTGAGGCTTCGCTTCATGTGAGGCTCTGATTCACATCAAAACCCCTCAGAGTTCAGAAACACGGCCCTGCCAAGAGCTCCATCACACGTCACGCATGCCTGCGTCCCGTCAACACCGTCCCGTTTGGGGTCACGATAACACATCAGTGTTTGAAACTAGGATCACGTGTTCTGTCACGCTCAAAGGAGCTCACTTTAATAAGGACCAGAAGGTTATCCACAGTTATGTGTTTCTCAAGTGTTAATCTCCGCGACCACAATCTCAAATATAGATGAGATTCGTGTTTGGATTTATTACAGAAGGTTTGATGGCAGCGAAAGAAAAGCTCAATCCGGTCCTGTGGGTGAATAACATCATTCTGTTGTGAGCGGACGATTGTGTTTTAGGCTCTACAGCCTCGTAAATAAAGCGCTCTAATGTTGTCAGCGCTATTGTTCTGTGAAATCCCACACCAAACCCTCCTTGCAGCTTCACACACACACACACACACACACACACACACACACACACACACACACACACACACACACACCACTTATTTGCTTGAAAACACACCGTTTTGACGTCGAATGTGCATTAATGCAGCCGAGGCATCAGAGGGGGATTTGTTGTTTCAGGAGGACGAGGTTTAACTTTATAAATCTGAAGCTACTGATTCTCGAGACTGGAAACAGATTGTGCTGTATTTGCTGCTCAAGCTGAACTTTATAAACCACAGCAAAGCACAAGAGAGAGAGACTGACATCACCAGAGAGATCTGAGCAATGAATCACTGCCGTGCTTGAGCCATGAGGTAACCTCAGCCAAACACTTTCCCCACTCACACACACACACACACACACACGCACACGCACACGCACACGCACACGCACACGCACACGCACACGCACACGCACACGCACACGCACACGCACACGCACACACGCACGCACGCACGCACGCACGCACGCACACTCATACACACACACACACACGCGCACACACACACACACACACACACACACTCATACACACACTCATACACACACACACACACCGACAGACACACTCACCGACAGACACACACACTCATACGCGCACACACACACACACACACACACACACACACACACACACACACACACACACACACACACACACAGACACACCCTTTCGAAAGGGAACTCGCGCTGCGTCAGCTTCGACGCTACGGGGAACGCCTCCCGCGTGACCGGTGCCTGAAATCACAATCAAAAAACGTCAATCCTATTGACCGGCGACAGCCTATGATGTCATCAAGGTGCAACCAGGAAGTATATAAGGGAGCCTTGCCAACATGACAGTATCTACTCGTCTGAAGGGACTGTTTCGGCAGGCAGGCCCTGCGGCATGGCAAAGCGGCGCAGCGTCTCGTTCCCTGTTCTCAGGGAACAAAGGTTACATTTGTAACCTGAGACGTTCCTTTCGAAAGGGAACTCGCGCTGCGTCAGCTTCGACGCTACGGGGAACGATATACCCACTACGCCATGCCGACGGGAGTGCATGCCCACTGGCAGTGACAACTGTCAAGACAAGCAAATTCTACTGAAATGCCTGAACCACTCCCCTTCTTGTCACATTAGGCTGTCAGTGACAGCGCTCCCTACAGTCATAGCCCAAGCTATCGCCTGAGAAGGAAACCTTCACACACATGAGGTCATTCCCAGGCCTTGCTCGAAAGCCTGGAACCAACCCATTCAACTTAGAAGGGGTTCCTTTAAGGGAACGTGGCAAGGGAACTACGAGGGAACCCTAGGCCAGTCACTATTCGGGAGGTTCTCACCGAATGCCACCAGGGAGACCTGACCAGGTGACCCAGTCTGTAATGGGACATGTAATACGGTCACCCCTGTCTGTATAGTACAGAGCCTCTGGTACTCGCCTCCGAAGAGGCATCCCGCTAGGGTGCTGCAAGAAAGGCAGTGACATCCACTAGCCGGACCTCAGAGACGGGCTATCCCAGAGAGAGCAGCTCTCAGCGAAGTGCTTTATAACCCTTGCTAGCGAGGGGAGGTTAGCCGCTCGATCCTCGGATCTACCAAGCACTTACTTTAAAACGTGCTTAGGAGGCCAGAGGCCTTACAGGCTGATCATACCAGGGAGACCCCGAGGGGCCTACAACCATGAATCAGCGCCAAGCGGCCGTAAGCTCATAACAGACCCTCATTTGAGAGGAGCTCATAAGCCTGTCCGGTAGGTAACCATGCCGTAGGCAATCTATGAAAGTCCCCTCCCGTGGGGACCGCATAGCAGCAGCAACGTCGAGCAACGCAGAGAGGAGCCTCCACCTGGTAACCTGTGCCGACTGCTCGCTTGCCCTCAGGAAGGCCATACGGGCCTGATACCTGATCGCAGTCGTGCTAGCCCTCGAGGTAGCTGGGAAGACCAGGGACTCGCTTCTTCAGGGAGGCCTAGCGGGCCTACCACCTGCAAGAATGTCAGGCATTTCTCCATCACAGCCCTCCGCTCAGTGGCTGGACCTATCCAGAGACCACGAGACAGGAGCGTGCCCTCAGAGGAGGCCCCGTGGGGCCTACTACTCCAAGCGAATCCCACAGGGAAGCCCCGTGCAGCTTGCCTGATAGCATCCCATGCTACGATCCGTTACCAAAACTGGGGACCGAGGAACGATTTCAGGGAGGAGCAATGCCTCCACCTGATAGCAGAACATGCCGCCCTTCAGGGAGGTCACTCAGGGAGGCCGGTTGAGGCCTACTACCTACTAGCACTCATGCTAGACATCCAGTGACTGGAGCCCAGGAACGCCCCCACAGAAGAGGTCAGGTGAGCCTGCTTACCCCACAGCAGGCCCTTTAGGGAGGCCAGGTAACGCCTACCACCTACTAGCAGCTCGTACCAGCCGTCGAGGGACTTAATGCCAGTGGTGCCCCCTCGGGGGAGACCAGGCAGCGCCTGCTGACCACAGCAGGCTCTCAGGGAGGCCAAACGGGCCTACCACCTGTACGAAGGTAACCCAAACCGGGAGCCTACCCCTCAGGGAGGCCTTTAAGAAGGCTGGCTGCTGCGCCTGGGCTGACGGCAGCTGTCTGCTGCTGACGAAGGCCTGGAAATCCAGTTATCACCTGGGAACTCATCCCCAGGGAGACTAGTTGACGAGGTTACTGCTGATGTCGACACCAGTGGAGAAGATCCTCCAGGGCACACTCGTGGGCCATGGCGTTGAGACTTTCTTGCAAGGAGGCCGGTTGACGCCTACTACCTGTCCTGAAGTCTTGCTGCCCAGACCGCCCAAGCTGGCTACTAACAACCAGCTGGCTCTTACGCCCGCACCTGGGGATGGCTCCATCCCAGAGGCAGCTAGGGAACAAGTTCTTACTTTGTCCTAGGGCCCCCATGATGGCGCAGTCTCTCGGGCAGTGCCTACAGACATGAACCTAATCACATTGCCAACAGCAGTGTACTCAGCAGAAGTGCTCAACGAAAACCCTCTAAAGCAAGGGGAGTACAACTTACGTCACCTGCCTCGGGACGTCTGTCTTACTTTCCATGCAGCGGCCAACCGTAAATGCGAGGGCGTCAGCCATTGGCAATGCTCGGGCCTCAGGGGAGCATCCGACCAGAACCGCAAACAGAAGGTTTATCCGATGTTCAGCTCAACCCGAGCCCTAAAGAAGGTGGAGCAGAGACATAGAGCAAGGGTGAAACATTACCTTTTCTTAGAAAATATAGAACCCACCGGCCGAACCATCCTCCAGGAAGAGCCCGGGGGCCGCCAAAAGATGGCAGCCACCAAGCTCTGAAAGGCGGAAACAGCAGATAAAGTCTAATCGCAAACCGGCGAAAGACACTTTATTCCGCCCCACGACCACTGGCAAAGTCGCAGTCTCCTGCAACACCTCGACTGCGTTACTCATAACCCCAGAACGCAGAGAAGGGGGCGGGCCTTGGCCGGACGACTCTGTAACAAGAGGAAGCTGAAACAAGGATGCATAAACAAAGCCCTGTTCTTATATCAAAGACAGGCCAGGGGCGAACGACCTTCATTAAAAGGGAACGCCCCCATCCTTACAAAGCCTAGGCCAAGTGGTGCGACATAAGTCCGCACTAGATGTACTCAGGGCTTGGGAAAGAAATATTATCACCTCTAATATTACACAATGAGGCCCCGAAAACTCTTTTTCCATAGCCCCGCAGAGCTGGGCGCAGATCTCACTACAGCTCGTGCATTAGCGCATACCCGGTCTTCAGCTACTTCCCACTTTTACGCTAGGAAAAACACAGCTCGTCCCCTACACTACAAGCCCTCGGGCAAGAGCGTGATTCAGTTACCCACATAGTGGGGAAAACATAACACGGAGAGGCAGCAAAACTCTACTAGCAAAAGTGAGGCATTCACACACAACCACATAATGTTGCAAAGAAGATCGTTCTTAGATTACTCACGGGGAGCTGCAGGCCCTGCGAAATCCAGCGATGATACAAATTTCCCCAAGAAACCTCTCAGGCGAGCGAAGGTACAGAAGTCCTGAAAAACATAGTTTTGAAAATGTTTCACCCTCATCGAGAGGGACTCACCAATCGCTCCTCGCGGCGCTACAAACCAGCCATCGAGCTAGTGTCCACCACCATCCTGAGGGGGGCGTTTTCACCAAACAAGCCAGGCGAGCCGGCAGAATCTTACATTTTCTGCTCATCATAGGTCCACCGGCCTGATGTAAAGCGCCCGGGGGAAAAACCAGAGGAAGGGAACAGGCAGCGTTCATCTCCGCGTCCTCGGGGGTGGAGTCCGCTGCCTGCTCTGGTTCCGGTTACCAGCCCCGGCTTCCTTCCTCTTCCTGTTGCGGGTGTCCCGCCTCCCCTGCGCCCCAGTCCTCCGCGGAGGGGGCGCTCGAGAGGCGAAGCTGGCTCGCTGTTCCTGTCTCCAGCCCTCAGACTGGGACGGGCCGGGGACACCCGACTGCCTGGGCGCGGTCCCAGACCTCAGCGGAATGCATGTTCTAAATGCTGCCGAGCGCGCCTTCACCTCTCCGAACTTTCCCACCACCGCCTCTACAGAGGTTCCGAAAAGTTCAGATGGCGAAACCGGGGCATCCAGGAGAAAGGACTTCTCTTTCTCCCCGATGTCCAAACGGTTTAACCACAGATGTCTCTCCGTGGCCATCGTCGCCGCCATCGGCGCTATTTGTTCGGTGGCCCAGAGAGCGAAAACCGCGGTCCGGCGCAACTCGACTACCGCCTCAGGGGGTCCCTCCCCCTGATCGAGGTCACTCAGCAGGTCCGCCTGGTAAGCCTGCAACACAGCTGTGGTGTGCAAAGCCGCCGCAGCGTGACCCACTGACATGTACGCCCTGCCATTCAGGCATTAGACCGGCAGGGTGGGAGCCACAGTGTCGCCGGCCGCCCAGAGGCGAGATAAACATAACATCTCGTCCACGGGCGGCCCCGACACACACCCAGCCTAGGCAGTCCCTCGACATCAGCGAAATTTAGCTCGCCGATTTCGACAGATGCGGGGCTGAGTATGGTTTCTTCCATCCCCTCGAGATCTGCTGATGGAGATCTGGAAGGAATGGAAGACTCCCAGGAGTTGGGGGATCATGGGCGGAGAGAAACCGATCGTCCGAACTGTTTGGACGCTCAGCCTTTCTCCTCACGCGCTGCCAAGGCAGCTGCAGTCTACCCGCAGCGCGTTCCATGACCTCCAGCAACTCCCCGTACATGGGACAGAATGGTTTGAGAAGCTTCAGCCTTTTTAATTGACTCACTCATCCTCTGCTCGAGTGGAAGAGCAGCAGACGAGGAGGAGGAACATAAATCCAGCTCCTCCTCCGAGGTCTGCCTCTCGCGATCTGGATCGTCCTCAAGAACCATAACTGTCTCTAAGCGACGAGCCAGATCCCTCTGGGAAGCGCTTTTGGTGTTTAGACGCCGCTCAGCCTCAGCTCGAATGGGGCCGTTCCCAGATGCTGAAACCTCTCCCCTTGAGAAGAGGTCCCGCCGAGAGCGGAGCGTTCACAGAGGAAAACGCTCGCAAATACTTTCACAAGAGGTTCGCAAACCTCTCGTGCATGCTCTTCTCCCAGACAGTAAACGCAAAGTGTGTGTGTATCCAAAGCGCAAGCTACACGTTCAAAACACACCTGCAGAAGTGGCGTTCTCAGCACACTTCCTTGTTATCCTTCTTGTAGACGTTTCACGTGAAGACAGGCAAAACAGTCCCTGAAGACGAAGAGATGCTGTCATGTTGGCAAGGCTCCCTTATATACTTCCTGGTCGCACCTTGATGACATCATAGGCTGTCGCCGGTCAATAGGATTGACGTTTTTTGATTGTGATTTCAGGCACCGGTCACGCTGGAGGCGTTCCCCGTAGTGTCGAAGCTGACGCAGTGCGAGTTCCCTTTCGAAAGGGAACACTCATACACACACACATACACACACACTCTCACACACACACACACACACACACACACACACACACACACACACACACACACACACACACACACCCTCATAAACACACACAAACACACACACCCTCATAAACACACACATACACACACACACACACACCCTCAAAAACACACACACACACACACACACACACACACACACACACTCACACACACACACACACACACACACTCACACACACACACACACACACACACACACACACACACTCACACACACACACACACTCACACACACACACACACACACACACTCACACACACACACACACACACACACACTCACACACACACACACACACTCACACACACACACACACACACACACACACACACACACACACACACACACACACCCTCAAAAACACACACACACACACACACACACACACACTCACACACACACACACACACTCACACACACACACACACACACACACACACTCACACACACACTCACACACACACTCACACACACACACACACACACACACACACACACACACACACACACACACACTCACTCACACACACACACACACTCACACACACACACACACTCACACACACACACACACACACACTCACACACACACACACTCACACACACACACTCACACACACACACACACACACCCTCATAAACACACACAAACACACACACCCTCATAAACACACACATACACACACACACACACACCCTCAAAAACACACACACACACACACACACACACACACACACTCACACACACACACACACTCACACACACACACACACACCCTCATAAACACACACACACACACACACACTCAAACAGGGTTTAAATTGTTATATCTCTGAAATAAAATAATGATGTGTATTCTGACAGTCGGGAGGACGTGTGTGTATTAAATTATATTTAAATAAATGATTGTAGGCACATTTAAAGAAATATGACCACACACATTAATCAAAATTAGCATATATCAATCAAAATCAAAATTGATTTAATACACATTATTAATATTATTCTTCATAATTTATAAAATAGAATCGAATGTCAATAATATAATATAATATAATTAATATAAATATAATAAAATAAAATATAATAAAATAAAATATAATATAATATAAAATAATATAATATAATTAATATAATATAATATAATATAATATAATATAAATATAATATATAATATATAATATAATATAATATAATAAAATATAATATAATGTAATATTAAATAATTAATATAATATAATATAATATTAAATAATTAATATAATATAATATAATATAATATAATATAATATAATATAATATAATATAATATAATATAATATAATATAATGTAATATAATATAATAAACTATGTTAAGCTGGCCTCAGTCTAAGGCTGGTGCTGGTGTTTAGTCAGAACAGATGAGCCGTTAATGTTGTTTTATGGGATGGTCCTGTGAATAAAACACACAGATGGAAAGTGTTCTGCAGTTTCCCAGTGTCTGTTCAGACGGGCAGTATAACTGTCCCTGAGTGATTTGCTGAATGTACAGTAAATGCCAATAATAAAACAGTGAGTAAACAGTGAAATACTCTCCTTTCACAGACCTGGAAGAGATTCTGAATCTGTTCGACTGAACAGCCGGAGAGATTTAAAGGAACAGCTCCTTCATTCCTGGATGACCTTTGACCTCTGATCAGCTCCTCACGTCCGTCGCAGATGAGCCCTGTCTTCCTATAATCCGCTACACTCATGAATAGTTTCCGGAGATCAGAGACTGTCAGGCTTGGACCGTGACATCACATGAATGTTTCCAATAATCGTTTGTTTAATTCAAGCATTGGTTTTGTTGGACTGAGATGAATATCATGGCTCTGGCCTCGGTTCTGAGGTAATGAAGGTCGATTCAGGCCGAGCAGCCGTACTGGAGCCATTGCCATACGCTATCCCATAATCCCACACACACTCCTGCTTTCAGTCCAGTGTTACCTGTGTCATCATCAGACCAGGCCACCTTCTTCCATTGCTCTGGTCCAGTTCTGATGCTCACGGGCCACTGTTGGTGCTTTGGGCGGTGGACAGGGGTCAGCATGGGCACTGGTCAGCGGCTGTGCCGCCCCATACTCCTCAAACTGAGATGCTCTGTGTATTCTGAGCCCTTTCTATCAGAACCAGCATTAACTTCTGGAGCAGTTTGAGCTCCAGTAGCTCGTCTGTTTGATCGGACCACACGGGCCAGCCTTCACTCCCCACGTGCATCAATGAGCCTCGGCCGCACACACACAAACACACACACACACACACACACACACACACACACACACACACACACACACACACACACACACACTCACACACGCGCACACACACACGCACACGCACATGCACACGCACACTCACACACGCGCACACACACACACACACACACACGCACACTCACACACACACACACACACGCACACTCACACACGCGCACACACACACACACACGCACACTCACACACACACGCACACGCACACTCACACACACACACACACACACACGCACACTCACACACACACGCACACGCACACTCACACACACGCACGCACACACACACACAAAAATGTGTTGTGCTTGTTTTTGAGGGAGGATAATGCAATGAAACATGGCACATAATGTTTGTCCAGACTAACGGATGATGTCGCTTCATGCGTGTTTCGGGTGTTTGGTGTGGTGTGTATGTCAGCACACGTCTGTCCTCAAAACAAAGCCAGAAGGAGCCGTCAGCAGTGGAAACATGCGTACATTTGGAAGCAATCCTGACCCGGGCATGTGAGTGATTGGCGTTGATACCATCGTACATTCTTAAGACTAATGGCCTTCAAACATATTCCTCTGAACGATCCTATCACTGCAGCTGCGGCCGAGGAGCGCTTGATTACGGAATAATCAGTATCAGAAGTGAAAAGCTGAACGCTGCGAGTCTTTCCCAGGAGTTTTCTGGATTCACTCATGTGCCAGTTCTGATCAAACTGAGCTGTTGTGTGAGAGTTTGGTCCTGCTCAGGTTCTGTCGTCATTCCTCACACAGAGTCTCCGTTTGAGTCCTGAAAAACACGGATCTGTGAACTTCTCATACTGTTGAGATGAATCTCATGAAGCATGTCTTGATCATATTTCATATCCAATCAAACAAATAAATGAATAGCGGTGAATTCAGGATAGCCGGGACCTTTTTTGTCATTGAGATGGGAAAATATGTACCTTTTATCCCCACTGACAATTATACGTTGAGTTTGTTATATTACACACTATATTGCCTAAAGTTTTGGGATATCTGGCTTTACATGTGTAACGGAGGTCATACTCTAGTGGCTGACGCTAGGGGTTACAGCCTTTAGCCTCCTTGTTAGAGCGTCCGACTCTCATGGGTTCGAGTCCCGCTTGGAGCGGGTGGTTCAAACAGGAGGGGTTACACATGCACATGAGCTTTAATGCCATCCCAGTCTTAATCCGTAGGGTTTAACATGGAGTCGCTCTAACAGCTCCAGCTCTTCTTTCCTCAAGGTTTAGGAGTGTGTTTATGGGGATTCTTCTAGAAGCATTTGTGATGTTGGACGAGAAGGCCTGGCTCTCAGTCTCCGCTCTAATTCATCCCAAAGGTGTTCTATCGGGTTGAGGTCAGGACTCCAGTTCCTCCACACCAAACTCGCTCATCCATGTCTTTATGGAGCGATGCTTTGAGCACTGGAGCGCAGTCATGCTGGGACAGGAAGGGGCCGTCCCCAAACGGTTCCCACAAAGTTGGGAGCATGAAATTGTCCAAAATGTCTTGGTGACGCATTAAGAGTTCTTTTCACTGGAACTAACCCCTGAAAAACAACCTCACCCCATAATCCCCCACCCACCAAACTCGTCCATGGGATTGTGATAGAGAAGCGTGATTGGTCACTCAGAGAACACGTCTCCACTGCTCTAGAGTCCAGTGGCGGTGCACTTTACCCCACTGCATCCCACGCTTTGCATTGCACTTGGTGTTGTTCCATTCCATGAAGCTCTACACACTGTTCTTGAGCTCATCTGAAGGACACAGAAGTTTGGAGGTCTGGAGCTCTTCTGACTTCTGTGACCCTCAGCATGCGCTGACCCCGCTCTTTGTGGCTGAGTTGCTGTTGTTCCCAATCGCTTCCACTTTGTTCTAATCCCACTAACAGTTGATATTTAGTAGTGAGGAAATGTCCCGAATGGACTTATTGCACAGGTGTCCACCGATCACGGCCCCACGCTTGAGTTCTGCCAGAAAGACTCGGGAGAATAAATACTGTGACAATTATCCATTTATTAACAACCCAGCAAGCAATAAAGTACATTGGCATAGGCCCCGTCCGTAGCTCGCAATCTGAGGGTCCGGACTCTGCATATCCTGCCTGAAGACGAAGGCAGAGGCGCAGCCGACCCCCCCGTGAGGTATGGAAGGGACCATCCTGGTGGTGGTGGGGTGGATGTAGGGAAGGATTTGACTTGGAGGTGGTGGGGAGGATGGCGGTGAATTGGAGCGTCAGCATCTGCGAACTCAGACATGCATAAGTACCGATCTTTTATACCCAGGTATTAGAATGTGATTGGATAGATAAAGTTGAAGTGACGTGACAATTAAGTCTTCCCAGCAGAACTTATGCTAAAGCTTCCATTTCTCTGAGCTCCTGAGAGCGGCCCATTCTCTCACTGATGTGTGGCCTAGAGCTGGAGTTACACACCTGTGGCCATGATGAACACCTGAAGGGGCGGCCCGATACTTTTGGCAATATAGTATATATTCCAACAATGTATATCAAGTTAAACTGAAAGAAAATGAGAAATATTGCCTTGGCAACTAGTGGAAATAAATTGATTTCAGTTCATGTTTATTTTATTTTGAAGCTAAAAAATGTTCTCTATAATAATGCAATGCATTTTTACTGAAATCAGCATAAATTAAAGATGATATGGAACTCTTTTTCACATGCATCACACCAACGATTACTTTTCAGCAAACAACATCATATTTCTTTCTGCTGAGTTTGGAGTGAAATATGAGCTGGATCTGTTCATGAAACGAATGGACGTTTTCTGTCCTGTCAGAAGTGAAAGTCACAAGCTCTCAAGTTTGCTAAAGTTTCTTCTTTTCTTCCTTTGAGAAGTTCTCCAGGTGGCTTTTGTCCCGTTTGCCGTCTGCTGGGCTCCGATACGGATCCCTCCGCATGTTTAAGTCTCTCCGAGTTCCTGCGGGATTCAGAACACTTTGATTTATAGTGTCTGAGTCTGAGTCTGTCTGAAGTCTATATGGCTTTACGGTGAGCAGCTTATGGACCTTTTCAAAAGGACAGGAAAGCCGTAATCTCCACCGGTGTGCGGCCCAGAATCGATCCGCTCTGTGCTGTCTTATCATTTAATAGGCAAATCCGTTGAATATTTGGGGTGATGTCCTAAAGGATGCAGATAAGGCTTAAATCAGCCATAAATGTCCAATCGAGGGGTTTAACTGAGAGTGAAGCTGAGCTGACAGTCCCAGCACTGACTCTTGCAGGAGTTAGCTTAGATACTCTACAAACTACTGAAGTTTGAAATATCACATCAGAGTTTATTATTGCCATAACAGTGTTTATTTGCTATAAGGTTCTATAGCTACATTAGTTAACATTAACTAAGAATGAAAACTACTTCCAAAGCATTTATTAATCTAGATCAATTATTCAAATCAAAGGTTGTATGTGTTATATTATTGCTAGCCCTTTAGCTCTCATTTGTTAAAAGAGTTAATGTAGTTAACAGTGAGCAATGTATTTTTACTGCTTTTCTCCACAACTGAATCATTTACCACAATCTCACAAACATTTATTCAATTCTCAAAACAGACACATTTCTCAAAACTATAAACACGTTTCTCTTGTTTTCACACACAAACCAATTTTCTTAATGAGTTCTGCAACATTCTACACAAAAATTGCCTTATTTTACACTGGTTTAACCATGATCTCGTTCAGTTTTAGTTAGTTAGTTGGTAAGCTAGTTGGATTGTAAATTAGTTAGTAGTAAGTTACTTAGTCGTTAGTTTTAGTTATTTGGTAAGTTATTTAGTTAGTTGGTTGGTAAGCTAGTTGGATTGTAAGTTACTTAGTTGTTAGTTAGTTAGTTAGTTAGTTAGTTAGTTAGTTAGTTAGTTAGTTAGTTAGTTAGTTAGTTAGTTAGTTAGTTAGTTGGTTGGTAGGCTAGTTGGATTGTAAGTTACTTAGTTGTTAGTTAGTTAGTGTTAGTTTTAATTAGTTGGTAGGCTAGTTGGATTGTAAGTTACTTAGTTGTTAGTTGTTAGTTAGTTAGTTAGTTAGTTAGTTAGTTAGTTAGTTAGTTAGTTAGTTGGTAAGCTAGTTGGATTGTAAATTAGTTAGTAGTAAGTTACTTAGTCGTTAGTTTTAGTTATTTGGTAAGTTATTTAGTTAGTTGGTTGGTAAGCTAGTTGGATTGTAAATTACTTAGTTGTTAGTTTTAGTTATTTGGTAAGTTATTTGGTTGGTTAGTTAGTTAGTTAGTTAGTTAGTTAGTTAGTTAGTTAGTTAGTTAGTTAGTTAGTTAGTTAGTTAGTTGGTTGGTTGGTTAGTTAGTTAGTTGGTAAGCTAGTTGGATCGTAAGTTACTTAGTTGTTAGTTTTCGTTATTTGGTTAGTTAGTTAGTTAGTTAGTTAGTTAGTTAGTTAGTTAGTTAGTTAGTTAGTTAGTTAGTTAGTTAGTTAGTAAGCTAGTTGGATTGTAAATTAGTAGTAAGTTACTTAGTTGTTAGTTTTAATTATTTGGCAAGATATTTGGTTAGTTAGATAGTTGGTAGGCTAGTTGGATTGTAAGTTACTTAGTTGTTAGTTTTAGTTGTTAGTTTTAGTTATTTGGTAAGTTAGTTAGTTAGTTAGTTAGTTAGTTAGTTAGTTAGTTAGTTAGTAAGCTAGTTGGATTGTAAGTTAGTAGTAAGTTACTTAGTTGTTAGTTTTAGTTATTTGGCAAGTTATTTGGTTAGTTAGATAGTTGGTAGGCTAGTTGGATTGTAAGTTACTTAGTTGTTAGTTTTAGTTGTTAGTTTTCGTTATTTGGTAAGTTAGTTAGTTAGTTAGTTAGTTAGTTAGTTAGTTAGTTAGTTAGTTAGTTAGTTAGTTAGTTGGTAAGATAGTTGGATTGTAAGTTACTTAGTTGTTAGTTTTAGTTAGTTAGTTAGTTAGTTAGTTAGTTAGTTAGTTAGTTAGTTAGTTAGTTAGTAAAATAGTTGGATTGTAAATTAGTTGTTAGTTTTAGTTATTTGGTTAGTTAGTTAGTTGGTAGGCTAGTTGGATTGTAAGTTACTTAGTTGTTAGTTTTAGTTATTTGGTAATTAGTTAGTTAGTAGTTTGTCATGTTGATTAGTCTCCCCAGGTGTATCTTGTTTCCTTGTTACTGTTGTTAAGCTTGCCCCTGTGTATTTATAGCCCTTGTGTTTCATTTGCTCTCTGTCAGTTGTTGAATGTGATGGTCCCTGTTTTCTGTTAGCTTTTGTTTCTTGTTCTCCATGTTTCCTTTCATTTGTAAAGTTGTTTCTTGATTAAACCCTGCACTTAGATCCATGCCTCAGCCTGCTTTCCTCCGGACGTTACAGTTAGTTAGTGTTAGTTTTAATTAGTTGGTAGGTTAGTTAGTTGGATGGTTAGTTAGTTAGTTAGTTAGTTAGTTAGTTAGTTGGTTAGTTAGTTAGTTAGTTAGTTAGTTAGTTAGTTAGTTAGTTAGTTAGTTAGTTAGTTAGTTAGTTAGTTAGTTAGTTAGTTAGTTAGTACTAACACACCAACACACCATTTCTAAACATGTTTACATGAGAGTTTTGATGAATCTATCAGCCTCTGTTTCTTTTGTTTGTGACTGAAAAAACTAACTCTGAATTACACAGATTAATAAATCCCCACAGATTCCTCAGTGGAAAGGAAAATAATGAGAGAGAAACAGCAGAGCTGCATTTGTAATTATGAATCCAGCAGTTCCAGCAGATGAAAATAAGCTCAGAGACGTCTAGCTCCGCCTCATAGAGGCTGTTTTGAGCGTTAAAGAACACAATCGATTTCAAGCGCTCCCTGATGTCAGCTCTCGCCGAGATGGCGTGAACATATCTTTTCCTCTCTGTGAGGTCGGGTTTGTTCAGTCTGTGGAGATAAACTGAGGGAGTATCAGTGGCAAATGGAGGTGAAATCATATCTGCGCTCTGAAACGCCCCTGATGGCTCATATTCATACGGTTAAAACACAGACAGGTTCTCACGTCTTGTTTAGCCATAAAGCAGAAGCCCTAATACACATGAGAGCGGGCCTACATTACCCAGAATGCACTCACACTCGCTCTTTTGAACGTGTAGCTCCAGCTCCACACAGTCATTGAGTCATATTTTTCCACTGATATGCTTCAGCTCCACAGATCCAGACACAAGAAATCTGCGCTCCAGTCCCTCAGGTGGGTCTCAATCAGCTAATAAACATGATTACATAATGGCAAATGATTAGTGGAAATCATTACGGCCGAACGCCGGCGTGTCACATGATCTGAGTGGTTTGGATGGACACGGATGAGTGGGATTAAAAGTGGAATTAAGTCATTTCTGCAAATGCACTCAAATGCACTTTACAGCTGAACTTTGACCCCTCCTGGACTCCCACTATGACTTCCTGTAGAGGAAAACCTTCTTAAAGGAGCCGTCTACAAATTCTTTAAAATACACAATCAACTCTCTATCTATCTATCCATCCATCCATCCATCCATCCACCCATCCATCTATCTATCTATATATCTATCTATCTAATTGAGGGTGACTGTATTACACATTTTGTTAAGATTCATTGTTTTCAATTTTACATTCAAAACAACAAATAAAGTGGGAAATCACTGTGATAAACAGCAACATCTAACTAAACTGAGAGAGGTGGTGGTCCAGTGGGTTAAACCACTGAGCTGATACACAGAAGGTTGCTGGTTCAATCCCAGCGCTCACCACCAGTTTGTCCTTGAGCAAGGCACTTTACTCCATGTTGCTCCAGGGGGATTGTCCCTGTAATAAGTGCACTGTAAGTCGCTTTGGATAAAAGCGTCTGCCAAATGCATAAATGTAAATGTAAACTAGGCTACTCATTAAACAATACAAAGTCCACGCAGGTTATTGAGTTACATTTGTAACTGTCCAAACAAGATTAACTCAAATAAATGAGACAAATCTCTGATGTCACACTGCTCATAGGAAAGGTGCTACTGTGACGTGTAGTTACATTAGTAGCGTTACTACTGGCTACTGTTAGTTAGTTGGTAGTTTTAGTTCGTTAGTTGGCTGTTTAGTCAGTTGGATGGTAAGTTAGTTAGTTAGTTTAATTTAATATATTTATTTAACAGGGACAATGCAGTCAAACATAGTTACAATAGTTACAGTACATTTACTGCCACTGACGCCCAGCATATTGAGTTTATAGCAAATGCTAATTCTCAACTTGGCTGGTTGGTAGTTTTAGTTTGTAAGTTGATAAGTTAGTTGGATGTTTAGTCAGTTGGATGGTAAGTTAGTTAGTTTGTTTGTTAGTTAGTTTGTTAGTTGGTTGGTTGGTTGCTTAGTTAGATGTTAGTTTTAGTTCGTTAGTTGATAAGTTAGTTGGCTGTTTAGTCAGTTGGCTGTTTAGTTAGTTAGTTAGTTAGTTAGTTAGTTAGTTAGTTAGTTAGTTAGTTAGTTAGTTAGTTAGTTTGGTTGGTTGCTTAATTGGTTGCTTAATTGGTTGCTTAGATGTTAGTTTTAGTTCGTTAGTTGATAAGTTAGTTGGCTGTTTAGTTAGTTAGTTAGTTAGTTAGTTAGTTAGTTAGTTAGTTAGTTAGTTAGTTAGTTAGTTAGTTAGTTAGTTAGTTAGTTAGTTAGTTTGGTTGGTTGCTTAATTGGTTGCTTAGATGTTAGTTTTAGTTCGTTAGTTGATAAGTTAGTTGGCTGTTTAGTTAGTTAGTTAGTTAGTTAGTTAGTTAGTTAGTTAGTTAGTTAGTTAGTTAGTTAGTTAGTTAGTTGGTCGGTCGGTTGCTTAGTTGGTTGCATAGTCATTTGATTAGTTAGTAGTAGTCCGTTAATTGAAAAATCAGTTGGCTGTTTAGTCAGTTAGTCAGTTAGTTAGTTGTAGTTTGTTAATTGATAAGTTAGTTGGCTCTTTAGTCAGTTGGCTGTTTAGTTAGTTAGTTAGTTAGTTAGTTAGTTAGTTAGTTAGTTAGTTAGTTAGTTAGTTAGTTAGTTAGTTAGTTAGTTAGTTAGTTAGTTGGTCGGTTGCTTAGTTGGTTGCATAGTCATTTGATTAGTTAGTAGTAGTCCGTTAATTGAAAAATCAGTTGGCTGTTTAGTCAGTTAGTCAGTTAGTTAGTTGTAGTTTGTTAATTGATAAGTTAGTTGGCTCTTTAGTCAGTTGGCTGTTTAGTTAGTTAGTTAGTTAGTTAGTTAGTTAGTTAGTTAGTAAGTATGTATTAGTTAGTTAGTTAGTTAGCTATCTAGTTAGTTAGTTAGTTAGTTAGTTAGTTAGTTAGTTAGTTGGTTGGTTGGTTGGTTGGTTGGTTGGTTGGTTGGTTGGTTGGTTGGTTGGTTGGTTGGTTGGTTGGTTGGTTTGTTGGTTGGTTGCTTAGTTGGTTGCATTGTCGTTTGATTAGTTAGTTGTAGTTTGTTAATTGATAAGTCAGTTGGCTGTTTAGTTAGTTAGTTAGTTAGTTAGTTAGTTAGTTAGTTAGTTAGTTAGTTAGTTAGTTAGTTAGTTAGTTGTAGTTCGTTAATTGATAAATCAGTTGGCTGTTTAGTCAGTTAGTTGTAGTTCGTTAATTGATAAGTTAGTTGGCTGTTTAGTCAGTTAGTTCGTTAGTTGGTTGGTTGGTTGGTTGGTTGATTAATTAGTTGTTTAGTTGGTTGCTTAGTTAGTTGTACGTTTTAGTTTGTTAGTTGATAAGTTATTTGGCGGTTTAGTCAGTTAGTTAGTTATTTAGGCTAATAATCTGTCTGTCCATCCGTCCGTCCATCTGTCGGTCTAGCATTTCTATCTACAGTGTCTATCTATCCGTCTGTCTGTCCACTCATTCATTTTTGTTGTTTTGAGCTGCTGTTTTAGTCTTGATTTATTTATTTGTAATGGAAAACAAGACAAAAATACTGAGGAAGTGAAAATTACACTTTTGCAGTGTACGCTGTTTAAGCAGAACCCCAAATGTTCATATAACAGGATTTACGGCTGGTAAAGCAGATCTGTGCACAGAGCGGCAGACAGACGGCTGGTGTTTATCTGTGGACGAGACACGAGCAGGTGAGGCGTTCTCACTGACCCACAGACAGCAGCTTCACAGCCGAAACGCCTGGCTGCTGCGCCACACACAGCTTCTGTCCCACAGACGCGCTCTCTCTCGCCGACCAGACAGGCGTGAGCGCGATCATTCACGAGCCATTACTGAAGAACTCACTCAGAGAAACAGCCTGAACCCGAGCTTCACACAGAACGAGCTCAAGCCAATGAAGCTCTTTGTGTTGATGACACCTGTTTAAGGAGAGATGGATTCGGCAGAGTTTCACTGCACTCCAGCTCAATTCTGCTGAAACACACCAGACGGCCGTTCTCACATACTTACTGAAGGAACATTTGATCAAATATGAATTTGGTTTAAATGGCACATATTTCATGGAGTTCAAGAGCATTTAAAAGCCCTGAGCACTCCAAAAACACGATGGTGTGATCGATTAAACATATACAAGAGAAGGACAGAAGCATCAGGCTGAATCTGATGGGATTTAGCCACAGGACAAACAGACAGACAGACATGCTGATGCTAAACAGCTGGACAACTATACGAAAGTTTGTGTAGTTTTACTTACACATGAACTGTGATTTTTACACCACCTTTCCTGCACTTAAATTTTATCAGCCAGTTCTGTGAGAACCAAAAACTTGATTTCATCGTTCCGAAAGCCATCCAAGAGCTGCTCAAAAAGATCTCTAAGGCCCGTCGCTTTTACTCAAACAAAAACGACCGTTTCCCTTAAATATAAAGCCTGCGCTCTCCAGCCAAGAAATGCTCTTTTTTTAAAAGACTAAACGTCTGGAGCTGATCTTTACTTTCTGCAGGCCCTGGCAAAATAATGTTACTCTGGTGATAAAATGCTGAAAGAAACTGGCAAACTTCATGCAGAAACCTAAACTATGAAAATACAGAGAAATCACACTCTTTCCACCGAAAAATGGCAAACCATAAAGTTCTCACAGCGTGCTTTCACTGGACCACGTCAGCACCGCCTGCAAGTGATAAATCAGCACAACTCATTTATATAACTACACATATACATGTTTATGCTATACATATACAGGTGCTGGTCATATCATTAGAATATCATCAAAAAGTTGATTTATTTCACTAATTCCATTCAAAAAGTGAAACTTGTATATTATATTCATTCATTACACACAGACTGATATATTTCAAACGTTTATTTCTTTTAATTTTGATGATTATAACTGACAACTAAGGAAAATCCCAAATTCAGTATCTCAGAAAATTAGAATATTGTGAAAAGGTTCAATATTGAAGACACCTGGTGCCACACTCTCATCAGCTGATGAACTCAAAACACCTGCAAAGGCCTTTAATGGTCTCTCAGTCTAGTTCTGTAGGCGACACAATCATGGGGAAGACTGCTGACCTGACAGCTGTCCAAAAGACGACCACTGACACCTTGCACAAGGAGGGCAAGACACAAAAGGTCATTGCAAAAAAGGCTGGCTGTTCACAGAGCTCTGTGTCCAAGCACATTAATAGAGAGGCGAAGGGAACGAAAAGATGTGGTAGAAAAAAGTGTACAAGCAATAGGGATAACCGCACCCTGGAGAGGATTGTGAAACAAAACCCATTCAAAAATGTGGGGGAGATTCACAAAGAGTGGACTGCAGCTGGAGTCAGTGCTTCAAGAACCCCTACACACAGACGTATGCAAGACATGGGTTTCAGCTGTCGCTCTCTTGAACAACAGAAGCGTCAGAAGCGTCTCGCCTGGGCTAAAGACAAAAAGGAAGAAAAGTGGTCCAAAGTTATGTTCTCTGATGAAAGTAAATTTTGCATTTCCTTTGGAAATCAGGGTCCCAGAGTCTAGAAGAAGAGAGGAGAGGCACACAATCCACGCTGCTTGAGGTCCAGTGTAAAGTTTCCAGTCAGTGATGGTTTGGGGTGCCATGTCATCTGCTGGCGTTGGTCCACTGTGTTTTCTGAGGTCCAAGGACAACGCAGCCGTATATCAGGAAGTTTTAGAGCACTTCATGCTTCCTGCTGCTGATCAACTTTATGGAGATGCAGATTTCATTTTTCCAACAGGACTGGGCACCTGCACACAGAGCCAAAGCAACCAGTACCTGGTTTAAGGACCATGGTATCCCTGTTCTTAATTGGCCTGCAAACTCGCCTGACCTTAACTCCATAGAAAATCTATGGGGTATTGTGAAGAGGAAGATGCGATATGCAGAAGAGCTGAAGGCCACTATCAGAGCAACCTGGGCTCTCATAACACCTGAGCAGAGCCACAGACTGATGGACTCATGCCACACCGCATCGCTGCAGTAATTCAGGCAAAACCAGCCCCAGCTAAAGTATTGAGTGCTGGACATCCTCATACTCTTCATGTTCATACTTTTCAGTTGGCCAAGATTTCTAAAAAGTCCTTTCTTTGTATTGGTCTTAAGTAATATTCTATTTATCTGAGATACTGAATTTGGGATTTTCCTTAGTTGTCAGTTATAATCATCAAAATTAAAAGAAATAAACGTTTGACATATATTAGTCTGTGTGTAATGAATGAATTTAATATACAAGTTTCACTTTTTGAATGGAATTAGTGAAATAAATCAACTTTTTGATGATATTCTAATGATATGACCAGCACCTGTATATATATTAATACTCTGACTAACTTAAATGCATAACTCGGGTCTTTAGCGACCCGGGACGGCATTCACTGCCCTCCTCCTCCTCATTCATGTTTTAAAGTTAGGCATCAACCTTCTCAGTATTCCTCAATCAATTCGTTATAAACAATATAACAAGGAAAAAGTTATAAAAGAAGGCCTTTATTATATTTTTGTAAAACTTGTATAGGGTCTCTCTATTCTCTCTATAAAATGCTGGGTTAAAAATAACCCAAGTTGGGTTGAAAATGGACTAACCCAGCAATTGGGTTGTTTTGACCCAGCGACTGGGTTGTTTTGACCCAGCGACTGGGTTGTTTTAACCCAGCGATTGGGTTGTTTTAACCCAGCGACTGGGTTGTTTTCGACTGGGTTGTTTTAACCCAGCGATTGGGTTGTTTTAACCCAACGACTGGGTTGTTTTAACCCAGCGATTGGGTTGTTTTAACTCAGCGATTGGGTTGTTTTAACCCAGCGATTGGGATGTTTTAACCCAGCGATTGGGTTGTTTTAACTCTGCGATTGGGATGTTTTAACCCAGCGATTGGGATGTTTTAACCCAGCGACTGGGTTGTTTTAACCCAGCGATTGGGTTGTTTTAACCCAGCGATTGGGTTGTTTTAACCCAGCGATTGGATTGTTTTAACCCAGCGATTGGATTGTTTTAACCCAGCGAATGGGTTGTTTTAACCCAGCGATTGGGATGTTTTAACCCGGCGATTGGATTGTTTTAACCCAGCGATTGGGATGTTTTAACCCGGCGATTGGGATGTTTTAACCCAGCGATTGGGTTGTTTTAACTCTGCGATTGGGATGTTTTAACCCAGCGATTGGATTGTTTTAACCCAGCGATTGGGTAGTTTTAATCCGGCGATTGGGTTGTTTTATCCCGGCGATTGGGTTGTTTTAATCCGGCGATTGGGTTGTTTTAACCCGGCGATTGGGTTGTTTTAACCCGGCGATTGGGATGTTTTAACCCAGCGATTGGATTGTTTTAACCAGCGATTGGGATGTTTTAATCCAGCGATCGGGTTGTTTTAACCCAGCGATTGGGTTGTTTTAACCCAGCGATTGGGTTGTTTTAACCCAGCGATTGTAACCCAGCGATTGGGATGTTTTAACCCGGCGATTGGGATGTTTTAACCCAGCGATTGGGTTGTTTTAACTCTGTGATTGGGATTTTTTAACCCAGCGATTGGAATGTTTTAACCCAGCGATTGGATTGTTTTAACCCAGCGATTGGGTTGTTTTAACTCTGCGATTGGGATGTTTTAACCCAGCGATTGGATTGTTTTAACCCAGCGATTGGGATGTTTTAACCCGGCGATTGGGTTGTTTTAACCCAGCGATTGGGATGTTTTAACCCAGCGATTGGGTTGTTTTAACTCTGCGATTGGGATGTTTTAACCCGGCGATTGGGTTGTTTTAATTGTGATTGGGTTGTTTTAACCCGGCGATTGGGTTGTTTTAATCCGGCGATTGGGTTGTTTTAACCCAGCGATTGGGATGTTTTAAACCGGCGATTGGGATGTTTTAACCCAGCGAATGGGTTGTTATAACCCAGCGATTG
>CM042246.1:1642107-1649607 GCA_023566225.1 Romanogobio albipinnatus | reverse complement strand
ATTATTCATCATTAAATTTTAAAAACAACATCGCTGTAACTACATACTCATGCTACATACACATGTTGATGTGTAATAAAATTATTGAAAATCAATGCATTTATTGACTATTACTTACCAAAAATCGCAGTTCTGTCACTGTGACTGAACAATTTGAATTGCCCGCCAAAGCACTTCCTGGAACTATTCGCTGTCTACATGAATCACGTGACTATCAAGCGTTTTGAACTTCCATTGTCGCAACTCTCTCTCTCTATGTCTCTGGTTGTAACTAATTAGCATGCCCCGCCTCTGGTCGTGATTGGCTGAACAGCGTCTCTTAGCCCCGCCCTCACTCACTGTAGTTGTAACTAATTAGCATGCCCCGCCTCTGGTCGTGATTGGCTGAACAGCGTCTCTTAGCCCCGCCCTCACTCACTGTAGTTGTAACTAATTAGCATGCCCCGCCTCTGGTCGTGATTGGCTGAACAGCGTCTCTTAGCCCCGCCCTCACTCACTGTAGTTGTAACTAATTAGCATAATGTCCGTCTCTGGTCGTGATTGGCTGAACAGCGTCTCTTAGCCCCGCCCTCACTCACTGTAGTTGTAACTAATTAGCATAATGTCCGCCTCTGGTCGTGATTGGCTGAACAGCGTCTCTTAGCCCCGCCCTCACTCACTGTAGTTGTAACTAATTAGCATAATGCCCGCCTCTGGTCGTGATTGGCTGAACAGCGTCTCTTAGCCCCGCCCTCACTCACTGTAGTTGTAACTAATTAGCATAATGCCCGCCTCTGGTTGTGATTGGCTGAACAGCGTCTCTTAGCCCCGCCCTCACTCACTGTAGTTGTAACTAATTAGCATAATGTCCGCCTCTGGTCGTTATTGGCTGAACAGCGTCTCTTAGCCCCGCCCTCACTCACTGTAGTTGTAACTAATTAGCATAATGCCCGCCTCTGGTCGTGATTGGCTGAACAGCGTCTCTTAGCCCCGCCCTCACTCCCTGTAGTTGTAACTAATTGGCATAATGTCCGCCTCTGGTCGTGATTGGCTGAACTGCGTCTCTTAGCCCTGCCCTCACTCACTGTAGTTGTAACTAATTAGCATAATGCCCGCCTCTGGTCGTGATTGGCTGAACAGCGTCTCTTAGCCCCGCCCTCACTCACTGTAGTTGTAACTAATTAGCATAATGTCCGCCTGTGGTCGTGATTGGCTGAACAGCGTCTCTTAGCCCCGCCCTCACTCACTGTAGTTGTAACTAATTAGCATAATGCCCGCCTCTGGTCGTGATTGGCTGAACAGCGTCTCTTAGCCCCGCCCTCACTCCCTGTAGTTGTAACTAATTGGCATAATGTCCGCCTCTGGTCGTGATTGGCTGAACAGCGTCTCTTAGCCCCGCCCTCACTCACTGTAGTTGTAACTAATTAGCATAATGCCCGCCTCTGGTCGTGATTGGCTGAACAGCGTCTCTTAGCCCCGCCCTCACTCCCTGTAGTTGTAACTAATTGGCATAATGTCCGCCTCTGGTCGTGATTGGCTGAACTGCGTCTCTTAGCCCTGCCCTCACTCACTGTAGTTGTAACTAATTAGCATAATGCCCGCCTCTGGTCGTGATTGGCTGAACAGCGTCTCTTAGCCCCGCCCTCACTCACTGTAGTTGTAACTAATTAGCATAATGTCCGCCTGTGGTCGTGATTGGCTGAACAGCGTCTCTTAGCCCCGCCCTCACTCACTGTAGTTGTAACTAATTAGCATAATGCCCGCCTCTGGTCGTGATTGGCTGAACAGCGTCTCTTAGCCCCGCCCTCACTCCCTGTAGTTGTAACTAATTGGCATAATGTCCGCCTCTGGTCGTGATTGGCTGAACAGCGTCTCTTAGCCCCGCCCTCACTCCCTGTAGTTGTAACTAATTAGCATAATGCCCGCCTCTGGTCGTGATTGGCTGAACAGCGTCTCTTAGCCCCGCCCTCACTCCCTGTAGTCGTCTCTGAGACTGGAAGAGTTTGGTTGGTGTTGTTCATGAGGAGACGCTGTTTCTGCTGAGATTGAGACGGTCAAACACACACCATCGTTACTGTTCCTATCACGAACTGAGATTCAGATATGATAATGAGCGTTTGCTTTCTGACCAATCAGAGCAGAGCAGCTCTCAGAGAGGCGGAGCTGAAGCGTTTCAGACACTGAGAGAAAAGAGCTGATGCTGCAGTGGAGATTATGAGAGAACTCAAGTGTGTTTGACCTGATGCAGGAGAACCTGTTGTAGGAGACAAACAACACTAGGAGCTTCACACTATTAGCACAATAGGGCACTTTAAAATCTTACCGTCCATTTTGTCTTCATGTTGTTGCTTTAAAGCAGACAAAAAGGTTATAGAGGACAAAATCCTTTTGACATTTTCACAGAGAAACATTCAGATTTGTGTTTCCTACGGGTCATAAATCGCCTCAATGCCCTCCGGACGGCCTTGACCCCGCGTTCCCAGAGGAACAATGTGCATCTATCCTTGCTGACTGCGTGAATGTGTGTGTGTGTGTTTGGCCTCGGGCCCGTAAATTATCAGAGATTAATCACATTATCAGCAGCAGCTGTATAAATGCATGTCCTCGCTCCAGCAGGAAGAGGAAGTTCTTACAGTGAGCAGGGATTGGCCGAGGTCTGGAGGCCAAACTACTATAATGGTTTCAGAAGGAAACGGCCAGTTCAGAACCGTGACAGAGTGCTAATTTCTCCGTCAAACGTGTGAGCCAAGGCCAAGCGGGACTCTTCCAGAATCAGAATAACACAAACCTGCACGGGACGCCCGGCCGAGCCTCTGAGAGGATGTGCTGGAAACACTCTTTCACTGAGAGGACCTTCTGATGTGTTCAGTCTGGCGTTTCGGGGGCGTGATGGGAACAATCATCAGGTTTTAATGAGCAGAACACGTCTCCTTCTGTTAGATGCCAATAACTGGAGCTAAAAAACAAGCTTTTCACTACATGACTGCAACAACATTTATACTTGTATTGAGCACTTTGTGGGAAAATAAATCATAAAAGCGGTTTGTTCGGGCTAAAAGACACACACTATTGATTCAGATACTTTAGCTAAAGTCATCCAGTTAATCCTTGTTCAGAGTACTAGTAGTATTTTATTCCAGAGAGCATAACTGGATCACACACACACTCACACACACTCACACACACGGGGTGTTTTTGTGAAATGTGGGGACATTCCATAGGCGTAATGGTTTTTATACCGTACAAACCGTATTTTCTATCCCCCTACACTGCCCCTAAACCTACCCATCACACACACACACACACACACACACACTCACACACACACACACACACGCACTCTCTCACACGCACACTCACACACGTGCACTCTCTCTCACACTCGCTCACACTCACTCTCTCACACACACACACACACACACACGCGCACTCTCTCACACGCGCACTCTCTCTCACACTCTCTCTCACTCTCACGCTCACTCTCTCACACTCACTCTCTCTCACGCTCACTCTCTCATACGCGCACTCACACACATGCACTCTCTCACACTCTCTCTCAAACACGCGCACTCACACACAAGTCTTCGTCGTCAGTGAGGAAGTCTTCGTCGTCAGTGAGGAATCTGGGTGTGCTCTTTGATACCAATCTTTCGTTTGAAAGCCACTTTTCTAGCATCTGTAAAACTGCTTTCTACCATCTTAAAAATATATCTAAATTACGGCACATGTTCTCAATGCAAAATGCTGAACAGTTAGTTCATGCGTTCATGACCTCAAGGCTAGATTATTGTAATGCTCTATTGGGTGGTTGCCCTGCTCGCTTAATAAATAAACTCCAGCTGGTCCAAAACGCAGCAGCTCCAGTTCTTACTGGAACCAGGAAGTGTGACCTTATCAGCCGCTTCTGTCAACACTGCACTGGCTGCCTATTAAACATCGCATACATTTTAAAATCTTGCTTATTACTTACAAAGCACTAAATGGTTTATCTCCAATACTTGAGCGAGCTCTTAACACATTATCCTCCATCACGTCTACTGCGATCTCTAAACTCTGGCCAGTTGATCATACCGAGAATATCCAAATCAACTGCAGGCGGTCGATCCTTTTCCTATTTAGCTCCTAAACTCTGGAACTCTTCCTAGCATTGTTGGGGAAGCACACACACTCTGTCAGTTTAAATCTAGACTAAAAACACACCGGTCAGCCGGAACCGGGAACACTTCCCATAACACCTGATGTACTCGTTACATCATCAGAAGAATGGCATCTACGCTAATGCTAGTCTCTCTGTTTTATCCCGAGGTTTACTGCAGTCAGCCAGATCTGGGCCGTATCCTAATCAGATGGTGGACCAGAGAAGACCAACACAGGACCCCGAAGTGTCTGCAGAGACCGTGTCAATTATCCTCCCCCTGCAACTGCCTCATCGACACGGCATCTAAATAAACCCGTCTCCGGCGTGATGACTCCGATTGTTCGAATATTATCATTAAATAATACTTAAATCGATATGTTATCCGCAATAAACCCGTCTCCAGCGTGTTGCCTCCGATCATTCGAATATTGCACTTTAATAATTATTTAATCAACATCATCCTCAATAAACCCGTCTCCAGCGTGTTGCCTCCGGTCCTTTGAATATTCCGATCTATTATGACCTCTGACCTGTAAAGCAGCCAGAATAATAATAATAATAATAATAATACGTTGTTTGTAAATTGGCCAGAGGAGAACTGGCACCCCGACTGAGCCTGGTTTCTCCCAAGGTTTATTTTTCTCCATTAGGTCACCTGATGGGGTTTTGGTTTCCTTGCCACTGTTGCCTCTGGCTTGGCGTGCTCAGTTGGGGACACTATATTTTTCAACTAAACATCGAAATAAATCTAATTAATAAACTAATTTAACCATGTAAACTAAATGACTGATCTAATTATTGATCTAAAGCCCACACTGTCACCGTATGGAAATTGAAATGAACTGATGACATCAAATGGCTATACAGCTGAATAAAATTATGGTGCATTATTTTCCTGTTTAACACTGTAAAGCTGCTCTGAAACAATCTACATTGTTAAAAGCGCTATATAAATAAAGTTGACTTGACTTGACTTGACACGCACTCTCTCTCACTCTCTCACACGCACACTCACACACGCACTCTCTCACACACACACATGCGCACTCTCTCACACGCACAGTCACACACACACACACACACACACACACACACACATGCACTCACTCTCTCACACGCGCACTCACACACACGCACTCTCTCTCACACTCTCTCTCACTCTCTCACACACACACTCACACATGCGCACTCTCTCACACGCACACTCACACACGTGCACTCTCTCTCACACTCGCTCACACACGCACTCTCACACACACTCACGCTCACTCTCTCACATGCGCACTCTCTCACTCTCTCACACGCGCACTCTCTCACGCTCACTCTCTCACACGCGCACTCACACACACGCACTTTCTCACACTCTCTCACACGCGCACTCACACACACGCACTCTCTCTCTCACTCTCTATCACACTCTCTCTCACACTCTCTCTCTCACACTCTCTATCACACTCTCTCTCACGCTCACTCTCTCACACGCACACTCACACACGCACTCTCTCTCACGCGCACTCTCTCTCAAATTCTCTCTCACTCTCTCACACGCGCACTCACACACACGTACTCTCTCACACTCTCTCTCACTCTCTCACACACACTCTCTCACACGCACACTCACACACGTGCACTCTCTCTCACACTCGCTCACACACGCACTCTCACGCTCACTCTCTCACATGCGCACTCTCTCTCACATGCGCACTCTCTCTCACACTCTCTCTCACTCTCTCTCACGCGCACTCTCTCTCACACTCACTCTCTCACGCGCACTCTCTCTCACGCGCACTCTCTCTCTCACTCTCTCACATGCGCACCCTCTCTCACACTCACTCTCTCACGCGCACTCTCTCTCACACTCACTCTCTCATGCGCACTCTCTCTCACACTCACTCTCTCACGCGCACTCTCTCTCACGCGCACTCTCTCACGCGCACTCTCTCACGCGCACTCTCACGCGCACTCTCACGCGCACTCTCACGCGCACTCTCTCTCACGCGCACTCTCTCTCACACTCACTCTCTCACGCGCACTCTCTCTCACACTCACTCTCTCACGCGCACTCTCTCTCACGCGCACTTTCTCACACTCTCTCACACGCGCACTCACACACACGCACTCTCTCTCTCACTCTCTATCACACTCTCTCTCACACTCTCTCTCTCACACTCTCTATCACACTCTCTCTCACGCTCACTCTCTCACACGCACACTCACACACGCACTCTCTCTCACGCGCACTCTCTCTCAAATTCTCTCTCACTCTCTCACACGCGCACTCACACACACGTACTCTCTCACACTCTCTCTCACACACACTCTCTCACACGCACACTCACACACGTGCACTCTCTCTCACACTCGCTCACACACGCACTCTCACGCTCACTCTCTCACATGCGCACTCTCTCTCACTCACTCTCACTCTCTCACATGCGCACTCTCTCTCACACTCTCTCTCACTCTCTCTCACGCGCACTCTCTCTCACACTCACTCTCTCACGCGCACTCTCTCTCACGCGCACTCTCTCTCTCACTCTCTCACATGCGCACCCTCTCTCACACTCACTCTCTCATGCGCACTCTCTCTCACACTCACTCTCTCACGCGCACTCTCTCTCACGCGCACTCTCTCACGCGCACTGTCTCACGCGCACTCTCACGCGCACTCTCACGCGCACTCTCTCTCACGCGCACTCTCTCTCACGCGCACTCTCTCTCACGCGCACTCTCTCTCACGCGCACTCTCTCACGCGCACTCTCTCACGCGCACTCTCTCACGCGCACTCTCTCACGCGCACTCTCTCACGCGCACTCTCTCTCACACTCAATTTCTCACGCGCACTCTCTCTCACAATCACTCTCTCACGCGCACTCCCTCTCACACTCACTCTCTCACGCACACTCTCTCTCACACTCAATTTCTCACGCGCACTCTCTCTCACAATCACTCTCTCACGCGCACTCTCTCTCACGAAAGTCACACAGGTTTGGAACGACATGAGCTTATAATGTGTAATTTTTATTTATTTTTGCTGAACTGTCCCTTTAACGATCATGTTGTGGATTAATCGGTTGAGCGTCTCAATAACAGCAGGAAGGGAAAGACGCCACTGAAGTGTTCAAGGAGACAAAAGGCTCTCGGCCAATCCCGCGCCACCCTGCTGTGTCATTGAGAGCCGATGGGAACAGTGATGTCATCAGTAATTGGGTGGGCGGGGCTCAATCTGTGATGCCAGCTGGTGTGTTAATGAGTCAGGTGGCAGAAACACCTCAACACACACACACACCGCGGCCCAGTGAACGGCCTAATTATGAGGCTCAGTCTTTGGATCCGTCCTGATCGTTTACAATCCATATCATTATATATGATCCCAGAGAAA
>CM042246.1:1594607-1627107 GCA_023566225.1 Romanogobio albipinnatus | reverse complement strand
ATTTCTTTGAATTTAAAGTCATTTTAATTCTACTTCCTTGCATTTAAATTCAATTGCAATTCTGCATCCTGATTGCTGTCTTAATTCAAATATAATCCAAATACTGGAATTGAAGTGAAAAAGGGAGTGAAAATATTTTGAATCGACACAACTGTGCATTCCACTGCGAACAATGCTATATATCAGGCATAACATTGTGAGCCATTTCACAACGAGACAGGAGCAGAAAAAAAGAGCCAGAGCCAGCGGCAAATGTGAGAAGGACTAGCCGAGGAAAGGCGGGTCTCGCCGGGTAAACGAGCGCGGAATGTCACTGATCGCCTGGATCTCACAACTCCGAAAACACCAGATAAAATGCTCAAATAGGCTCTCTTTTTATAAATTAACCACGCAAATTTGCGTCTGTTGTGTAGTTGTCACACGCGAATGAAGCGAGTAAACTCAAAATGTTCAAGCGTCCACCTTTGCGCGATGAGCACGAATTATTCACGCCCGGTGTGAACGCCACATTACACTGATGATCTCTGTTAGTGGGTGGGATATATTCGGCAGCAAGTGAACATTTTGTCCTCAGAGTTGATGTGTTAGAAGCAGGAAAAATGGGCAAGCGTGAGGATTTGAGCGAGTTTGACAAGGGCCAGATTGTGACGGCTACACGACTGGGTCAGAGCATCTCCAGAACTGCAGCTCTTGTGGGGTGTTCCCGGTCTGCAGTGGTCAGTCTCTATCAAAAGTGCTCCAAGGAAGGACCAGTGGAGAACCGGCCACAGGGTCATGGGCGGCCGAGGCTCATTGATGCACGTGGGGAGCGAAGGTTGGCCCGTGTGGTCCGATCAAACAGACGAGCTACTGGAGCTCAAACTGCTCCAGAAGTTAATGCTGGTTCTGATAGAAAGGGCTCAGAATACACAGAGCATCTCAGTTTGAGGAGTATGGGGCGGCACAGCCGCTGACCAGTGCCCATGCTGACCCCTGTCCACCACCCAAAGCACCAACAGTGGCCCGTGAGCATCAGAACTGGACCACGGAGCAATGGAAGAAGGTGGCCTGGTCTGATGATCACGTGTTCTTCTACATCACGTGGATGGCCGGGTGTGTGTGCGTGGCTTACCTGGGGAACACATGGCACCAGGTGCACTATGGGAAGAAGGTAGGCAGTCCTTCCAGAAAAATGCGGCTTTTTTTGTGATTGTTGCGGGCAAAAATCCTTGATTATGCGGCAGGTTTTCTTAAAAAATGCGATGGAAAATGCGAGATATTTATGCAATTTTATGCGATGAAATTGCGGGAACTTGCAAAAACGTCTCCCTGAGAACAGGGAACGAGACACTGCGTCAGCTTCGACACTACGGGGAACACCTCCAGCGTGACCGGTGCCTGAAATCACAATCAAAAAACGTCAATCCTATTGACCAGCGACAGCCTATGATGTCATCAAGGTGCGACCAGGAAGTATATAAGGGAGCCTTGCCAACATGACAGTATCTACTCGTCTGAAGGGACTGTCTTCGCCAGGCAGGCCCTGCGGCATGGCATAGCGACGCAGTGTCTCGTTCCCTGTTCTCAGGGAACAAAGGTTACATTTGTAACCTGAGACGTTCCCTTTCGAAAGGGAACTCGCACTGCGTCAGCTTCGACGCTACGGGGAACGATATACCCACGCCGCCATGCCGACGGGAGTGCATGCCCACTGGCAGTGACAACTGTCAAGACAAGCAAATTCTACTGAAATGCCTGAACCACTCCCCTTCTGGTCACATTAGGCTGTCAGTGACAGCGCTCCCTACGGTCATAGCCCAAGCTATCGCCCAAGAAGGAACCTTCACACACATGAGGTCCTTCCCAGGCCCTGCTTAAAGGCCTGGAACCATCCATTCGACTTAGAAGGGGTTCCTTTAAGGGAACGTGGCAAGGGAACTACGAGGGAACCCTATGCCAGTCACTATTCGGGAGGTTCTCACCGAATGCCACCAGGGAGACCTGACCAGGTGACCCAGTCTGTTATGGGACACGTAATATGGTCAACCCTGTCTGTATAGTACAGAGCCTCTGGTACTCGCCTCCGAAGAGGCATCCCGCTAGGGTGCTGCAAGAAAGGCAGTGACATCCACTAGCCGAACCTCAGAGACGGGTTATCCCGGAGAGCAGCTCTCAGCGAAGTGCTTTATAACCCTTGCTAGCGAGGGGAGTTTAGCCGCTCGATCCACGGATCTACCAAGCACTTACTTTAAAACGTTCTTAGGAGGCCAGAGGCCTTACAGGCCGATCATACCAGGCAGGCCCCGCGGGGCCTACAACCAATGGATCAGCGCCAGGCGGCCGCAGGCTCATAATAGACCCTCGCTTTGAGAGGAGCTCATCAGCCTGCCCGGTAGGTAACCATGTCGTAGGCAGACTATGAAGGTCCCCTCCTGTGGGGACCGCATAGCAGCAGCGACGTCTCGTCATGCTAGGGTAAGGACACCGCCTTCAGGTCTCGCGAACGGCCAGAGACCGGCGCCTGATAGCGGGTGACCACTAGCTGTCAGCGTAAAGCCAGTTGTGCGTTCCCGCCCAGGGAACTCGTTCCCCAGGGAGGCCGAGAGGGGCCTCCACCTGGCAACCCGTGCCGACTGCTCGCGTGTCCAACAGTGGAGCTCGCTGTCAGGAAGGCCAACCGGGCCTGATACCTGATCGCAGTCATGCTAGCCCTCGAGGTAGCTGGGAAGACCAGGGACTCGCTCCATCAGGGAGGCCTAGCGGGCCTACCACCTGTCGAATCCCACAGGAAAGCCCCGTGCAGCTTGCCTGATAGCATCCCATGCTACGATCCGTTACCGAAACTGGGGACCGGGGAACGATTTCAGGGAGGCTCAGTGCCTCCACCTGATAGCAGAACATGCTGCCCATAGCCAGAATGTGCTACTCATAGCACTTCATGGTAACCGCCTCAGCGGTTGAGGCCTACTACCTACTAGCACTCGTGCTAGCATCCAGTGACTGGAGTCCAGGAACGCCCCCACAGAGAAGGTCAGGTGAGCCTGCTTACCCCACTGCAGGCCCTTAGGGAGGCCAATCGGGCCTACCACCTGAGCGAAGGTAACCCAAACCGGGAGCCTACCCCTCAGGACGGCCTTAAAGAAGGCTGGCTGCTGTGCCTGGGCTGACGGCAGCTGTCTGCTGCTGACGAAGCCTGGAAATCCAGTTCACACCTGGGAACTCATCCCCAAGGAGACTAGTTGACAAGGTTACTGCTGACGTCGACACCAGTGGAGAAGATCCTCCAAGGCCCACTCGTGGGCCATGGCGTCGAGACCTACTTGCAAGGAGGCCGGTTGCCTACAGACATGAACCTAATTACATTGCCAACAGCAGTGTACTCAGCAGAAGTGCTCAACGAAAACCCTCTAAAGCAAGGGGAGTACAACTTACGTCACCTGCTTCGGGGCGGCTGTCTTACTTTCCATGCAGCGGCCATCCGTAAGTGCGAGGGCGTCAGCCATTGGCAATGCTCGGGCCTCAGGGGAGCATCCGACCAGAACCGCAAACAGAGGTTTATCCGATGTTCAGCTCAACCCGAGCCCTAAAGGAGGTGGAGCAGAGACATAGAGCAAGGGTGAAACAATACCTTTTCTTAGAAAATATAGAACCGACCGGCCCAACCATCCTCCAGGAAGAGGCCGAGGGCCGCCAAAAGATGGCGGCCACCAAGCTCTGAAAGGCGGAAATGGCAGATAAAGTCTAGTCGCAAACCGGCGAAAGACACTTCATTCCGCCCCACGACCACTGGCAAAGTCGCTGTCTCCTGCAACACCTCGACTGCGTTACTCGTAACCCCAGAACACAGAGAAGGGGGCGGGCCTTGGCCGGACAACTCTGTAACAAGAGGAGGTTAGGTCAAGGATGCATAACAAGCCCTGTTTATTTACCAAAGACAGGCCAGGGGCGAACAACCTTCCTAACTCTGCGTTCACACCAAACACGAATTGAGCGTCAAAATCGCGTCTACCGCGTCTAGTTTCACGCGCGTACATTTTGAATGCATTCGTGCGTCAGCAGAGAATTGGACGCGCGTAGAAATCGAGCGCTGGAAGCGAAATTGACGCGCGTTCAAGGCACTCCAGGAGAAATATGTCATAAAACACCACTCTGCCTCTTTTCATTTTCATTAAACATATATATTAAGCATTAATAGCCACACAAATGTGGTCCAGGCAACTCCTACATTATCTTCACTGCATGTATGTTTAAATATCCTTAAAATATAAAGTTATGAAACTTCTCTTTGCCCTCAGTCAAAACGATTTGGCAGACAACAAATTATATATTCATGAGAGCAAAGATCGCCCGTTAGATCCACACAAGACGAACCACTACAGGACATCAGAGCCAGCGGCAGACGCCAGAAGGACTGGCCGAGGAAAGGCTGCCTTCGCTGGGGTTATGAGCAGTGATTGCCCGGTGATAGCCTGGATCTCACAACTCCAAAAACACAAGATTATTTTTTTTAAATAGGCGCTCTCTTTATAAATAAACCACAGATTTGAGCTTTAAACAACTACATTCCCACCTGAAAACGTCTTAAAACTACATTTTGTGACACAATAGTACTGTTTTTAATTTATGCAGGGTTTCTCATACACGTCACTTTACCACGTGACAGCAGCGAGCAGGCTCCTGATTGGTTAACGCGGCGCGAATTGACGCCAAAGTTCAAATTTTTCAACTCGGGCGTCAGACGCGAATTCGCTTCAAACGCGTGAATGCACAAAAGCACCATTCGCGTGTAACGCGCGTATCGCGCAAGACGCTCAATTCGCGTCCAATTCGCGTCCAATTCGCGCCATTCGCGCCATTCGCGCCATTCGCGCCATTCGCGCCATTCGCGCCATTCGCGCCATTCGCGCCATTCGCGCCATTCGCGCGAACTGGACGCGCGAATGAGGCGGATTCGCGTCCTTCGCGCCGCGCGTAACGCGCCTCCCGCGCCGCGGGACCTCCAGACGCGCGTCAACGCGCATTTCCATTGACTTAACATTGAAATCACTCGCGCCAGACGCTCAATTCGCGTTTGGTGTGAACGCAGCATTAGAAGGGAATGCCCCCATCCTTGACGGAACCTAAGCCAAGTGGTGCGACGTAAGTCCGCACTAGATCCACTCAGGGCTCGGGAAAGAAATATTATCACCTCTAATATTACACAATGAGGCCCCGAAAACCTCTAATATTTTCCCAAAGCCCCGCAGAGCTGGGCGCAGATCTCACTACAGCTCATGCATAAGTGCATACCCGGTCTTCAGCTACTTCACACTTTTACGCTAGGAAAAACACAGCTCGCCTCTTACACTACAAGCCCTCGGGCAAGAGCGTGATTCAGTTACCCACATAGTGGGGAAAACATAACACGGAGAGGCAGCAAGACTCTACTAGCAAAAGTGAGGCATTCACACACAACCACATAACGTTGCAAAGAAGATCGTTCTTAGCTTACTCACAGGGAGCTGCAGGCCCTGCGAAATCCCGCGACGATCCAAAATTTCCCCAGCACCCTCTCAGGGGAGCGACGGTCAAAAAGTCCTGAAAAACATAGTTTTGAAAATGTTTCCCCCTCATAGAGGGGGACTCACCAATCGCTCCTCGCGGTGCTTCAACCCAGCCATCGAGCTAGTATCCGCCCGCCATCCTGAGGGGGGCGCTTTTAACAAACAAACCAGGCGGGCCGGCAGAATCGTACATTTTCTGCTCATCATAGGCCCACCGGCCTGATGTAAAGCGCCCGGGGGAAAGCCAGAGGAAGGGAAAAAGGCAGCGTTCATCTCCGCGTCCTCGAGGGCGGAGTCCGCTGCCTGCACTGGTTCCGGTTACCAGCCCCGGCTTCCTTCCTCTTCCTGTTGCGGGTGTCCCGCCTCCCCTGCGCCCCAGTCCTCCGTCGGCGGGGGCGCCCGAGAGGCGACGCTAGCTTGCTGTTCCAATCTCCAGCCCTCAGACTGGGACGGGCCGGGGACACCCGACTGCCTGGGCGCGGTCCCGGACCTCAGCGGGATGCATGTCCTAAATGCTGCCGAGCGCGCCTTCGCCTCTCCGAACTTTCCCACCACCGCCTCTACGGAGGTGCCGAAAAGTTCGGATTGCGAAGCCGGGGCATCCAGGAGAAACGACTTCTTTCTCCCCGATGTCCAAACGGTTTAACCACAGATGTCTCTCCGTGGCCACCGTGCCGCCATCGGCGCTATCTGAACAGTGGCCCGGAGAGCGAAAACCGTGGTCCGGCGTGACTCGACTACCGCCTCAGGGGGTCCCTCCCCCTGATCGAGGTCCCTCAGCAGGTCTGCCTGGTAAGCCTGCAACACAGCTGTGGTGTGCAAAGCCGCCGCAGCGTGACCCACTGACATGTACGCCCTGCCATTCAGGCATTAGACCGGCAGGGTGGGAGCCACAGTGTCGCCGGCCGCCCAGAGGCGAGATAAACATAACATCTCGTCCACGGGCGGCCCCGACACACACCCAGCCAGGCAGTCCCTCGACATCAGCGAAATTTAGCTCGCCGATGTCGACAGATGCGGGGCTGAGTATGGTTTCTTCCATCCCCTCGAGATCTGCTGATGGAGATCTGGAAGGAATGGAAGACTCCCAGGAGTTGGGAGGTCATGGGCGGAGAGAAACCGATCGTCCGAACTGTTTGGACGCTCAGCCTTTCTCCTCACGCGCCGCCAAGGCAGCTGCAGTCTACCCGCAGCGCGTTCCATGACCTCTAGCAACTCCCCGTACATGGGACAGAATGGTTGAAAAGCTTCAGCATTTTTAACTGACTCACCCATCCTCTGCTCGAGCGGAAGAGCGAAGTCCGCCTCTCGCGATCTGGATCGTCCTCGAGAACCACATCTGTCCCCATTTTAGCGACGAGCCAGATCCATCTGGGAACCACATGATGTTTAGGCGCCGCTCAGCCTCAGCTCGAACGGGGCCGTTCCCAGATGCTGAAACCTCTCCCCTCGAGAAGAGGTCCAGCCGAGAGCGGAGCGTTCCCAGAGGAAAACGCTCGCAATATTTTCCACAAGAGGTTCGCAAACCTCTCATGCATGCTCTTCTCCCAGACAGTAAATGCAAAGTGTGTGTGTATCCAAAGCGCAAGCTACCTGGTACACGTTCAAAATACACCTGCAGAAGTGGCGTTGTTTCTCAGCACACTTCATTGTTATCCTTCTTGTAGACGTTTCACGTGAAGACAGGCAAAACAGTCCCTGAAGACGATTAGATACTGTCATGTTGGCAAGGCTCCCTTATATACTTCCTGGTCGCACCTTGATGACATCATAGGCTGTCGCCGGTCAATAGGATTGACGTTTTTTGATTGTGATTTCAGGCACCGGTCACGCTGGAGGCGTTCCCCGTAGTGTCGAAGCTGACGCAGTGCGAGTTCCCTTTCGAACGGGAACTGCGGTTTGATGAGAAAGAGAAAAAAAGCACTACATCACAGAAAGTGCTGGGAATATTTAAGTTCTCATCTTGTTTTATTGAAGACCTTAATAAACACACGGCTCAAATTTACAAAACATTGAGTCAAACAAGTTCTGTAGCTTTACAAAAGGAATATGCTACAACTTCTGAAGAAATGAATAAATAACTTCCTGTTTTACAGAGCTAGCTTTACAAAACAGACATTTGAGTGCTTCCAATGCACAGTGCAATCTCTTAAAGGGTTAGTTCACCCAAAAATTTAAATTCTGTCATTAATGACGTCCCCTCATGTCATTGGACACCCGTCAGACCTCCGTTCATCTTCAGACACAAATCAAGATATTTTAGTTGAATTCCGATGGCTCAGAAAGGCCTCCATTGGCTCAATGCACTGCACACTCTCAAGACCCATAAAAGCACTAAAGACGTCGTTACAAAATCCATCTCACTACAGCGGCTCTACAATAACTTTATGAAGCGACGATAATAGTTATTGTGCGCAAAAAAAAACTAAATAACGACTTATATAGTGATGACCGATTTCAAAACACAGCATCATGAAGCTTTGAAGGGTTATGAATCAGCGAGTCGATTCATGATTCGGATCGCGTGTCAAACTGCTGAAATACGAGACTTTGGCGATCCAAATCGCTGAATCGACTCACTGATTCATAACGCTCCAAACCGCTGAATCGACTCACTGATTCATAATGCTCCGAACCACTGAATTGACTCACTGATTCATAATGCTCCGAACCGCTGAATCGACTCACTGATTCATAACGCTCCAAACCGCTGAATCGACTCACTGACTCATAACGCTCTGAACCACTGAATCGACTCACTGATTCATAACGCTCCAAACCGCTGAATCGACTCACTGACTCATAACGCTCTGAACCACTGAATCGACTCACTGATTCATAACGCTCCAAACCGCTGAATCGACTCACTGATTCATAATGCTCCGAACCACTGAATCGACTCACTGATTCATAACGCTCCAAACCGCTGAATCGACTCACTGATTCATAACGCTCTGAACCACTGAATCGACTCACTGATTCATAACGCTCCAAACCGCTGAATCGACTCACTGATTCATAATGCTCCGAACCACTGAATCGACTCACTGATTCATAATGCTCCGAACCACTGAATCGACTCACTGATTCATAATGCTCCGAACCACTGAATCGACTCACTGATTCATAACGCTCTGAACCGCTGAATCGACTCACTGACTCATAACGCTCTGAAGCTTCATGATGCTGTTCTGATTGGTCATCACAGGGGAAACTGCTTTGCTCTTTTGCTGTTATTTTTGTTGGCCAATGGGAGTTTGCGCTTCATCATGGTTTCACTGGTATCTATGGTTTCTCCGCGGGGTTTGCAGCTTTTCGATGACGTTCACGTTTGGTAATTACGTCACTTCAAAGCGTTCCCATGGCAACAGGGGGAAATGGAGGCTCTTGTGTGAAGTAAACGAACATTTGTCAACTTTCTGCTAATATATATATGTGACTTTTTTGCAACAAAAATGTGGGGATTATGAAATCATGCTAGCCCCGCATATTTTGAACGCAGAAATAGGCAATTTATGCGGCGAAAGTGCGGCGTATTTGAAAAAATGCGGCCCCCGCATAAATATGCGGACTTTGGCTGATTATGCGTTAAATCACGCGATCGCATAACCACGTTTTTCTGGAGGGACTGGGTAGGGATGGAACGATTACCAGTTTCACGATAAACCATGATAAAATGTACTGACGGTTAGTAATATCGTTTAATTAATGATCATTAAAACCGTGTGTTTTTATCACAATTGTGAAAACTGGTGGTAAATCCGGTCCAGTCAGCATCAGTCTGGTGCAGGCGCTGTTTCTGAATGAGAAGAAACAGCAGAAGGCAGTGACAGCACCGGGAGATTGTTCAGCCTCTAAAAGGCCCAAATCTGAGGTGTGGTCTTATTTTGGCTTTTACAGAAGTCCTGAGGGAAACTTAATCGAGGATGGTCTGGTATTACTACCACTCACACGAGCCACTTTGGCGGTTGAACTTATTATAGTCTTCTCAAAAGCCATCGGTTATAATCGCGTTGCGCATTATAACCAACCACACGTGTTTCTAATAATCAGAGGCGTTCAGATTAGCTGGAGGTTTGTTCAAAGCAGCTCTCACTCACTGAACCACTCAAAACCATCATACAGTGGTTGACTGTTTTTGTTCTATTTCAGCAGCGAAAATAGTTTCAAACAAACACAGCAGAACCAGCGCATCTGATATGACATATGGCATAAAGTCGGCTTGACGTTCGAGATTCGCAAATTTAGGGGCCGTCTCTAAAGTTTCATACACTGGTATACACGTTTCTAACTTCAATAGCATTTGAAGAGAATAGAGAACCAGCTGTAAAGTGTTCATCTAGGTGTCCGGTATGATGCACACCTTTTGGATTTTTGATATTTAATCAAATAAAGTGTCAAATCATGAAAATATGGATATGCATTATTTCACTAGGATACTGTTTGTTATACAATATACACACAATATGCTAGATTTAAATGCGTCATGGCTGATAGAACACTAATGAGAATATTGCTTGAGAATATATTTATAGAGATAATATTAGAGATTATTATTTACACAAAATTATTATTATTTATGCATTATGCGTTGCTATTGCTATTATCTCAAGGAAATCTCACAATAGAATCTATCATAAAGTGTTCAGAGCTGCTTGATTTATTTGTTGTTTGTTGATTTTCAAATATTTAAATCATGTGGAAATGTTTTAAGTGCGTGCTTCTTGAACACTTTCATCTCATTTGAAGATAACCGTGATAATTTGGGTCACTATAATCGTGATGTGAAACTTCGATGCCGTTTCATCTCTAGAAGAAGGCGTGTCGTAGCCGCGTTTCCATTACACTTCAAATTGCGCAAATTGAAATTGCGAATTGAAAATAAGCCCAATGGAAACGCGTCAATTTCGCAAAAACTCCCATATATCGCAAAAAGGTTTTTACAAATATCATAACTATCTATAGGCCGACTGTAATTGAGACATATATTCAAGACATGTATTAAAACGATACTCGGTTACTTAACGTAACCTCGGTTCTCTCTAGAAGAGGGAACGAGTATTGCGTAAGTTCCTTACGCTACAGGAAAGTATTCTTTCTTCGAGATTTCTGAAAAACCCAAAATTATCCTGGCAGACCATAGCAGGCTATTCCAGCGTGCTATTGGCTGCTCTGCTGGCAACTGCAGCAGCCTATCGGTGAGCCCGCGTGACGTGGCGACCAATGAGGGCGCTTCGCACCCACCTGGCTTCATTTGCCTACAGGTGGGGCGTGGCCATGTGTATATAAGCAGGGCTCACGGGCTGCATATTCGGTTTTCGTAGTTCTGAAGCGTAAAAGCCCGTGGGGCGCACGGCAAGGAACGCAATACTCGTTCCCTCTTCTAGAGAGAACCGAGGTTACGTTAAGTAACCGAGTATCGTTCTCTTACGAGAGGTTCTCTCATATTGCGTAAGTTCCTTACGCTACGGGAACATATTGTCAACGCCGTGCGCGCCTCGCATACAGCATATGTATCCCAGGGAACCGGGGAAAAAACACTGCTCGGGCAGGGTGGCCGGTAAAGAAAACGGGCCACCACATATACAGACACTTCATTCGAACTGACGGGTGGTTACGACGGGTGGTTACAACACCCTGTCCCATGAATGAGGGAACGGCACCTGCCGGTCTCCTTCAAATTCACCACACCTTGTCTCATGAATGAGGGAACGGCAACGCCGGTCGCCTTCAAATTCACAATATCTTGTTATATGAGTGAGGTAACGGCACCGCCGGTCACCTTCAAACTCACAACAGCTCGTCTCGTAAATGAGGGAACGGCACCGCCGGTCTCCTTCAAATTCACATGAGCCTAGTACCGAACTTACTACCAGTATGTGAGCTATGTCTGCGCAGAACCACTGGGCAGAACCAACAGCCCTATTGAACTGATAACACTTTCGCCTGTAAGGCAGGAACTTCCAGATTGTAAAATCTCACGAACGTAGACGGGGCGGCCCAGCCTGCCGCCATACAGATATCGTGGATGGAAATCCCTCTGGCCCAAGCCCACGAAGAGGCCATGCCTCTGGTGGAGTGTGCTCTGACACCTAGCGGGCACTGCAGGTGTTTGGAAGCGTATGCAGTTGCAATCGCGTCCACTATCCACCTGAACAGGGTCTGTTTCGAGGAGGCGAGACCCTTAGTGCGCCCACCAAACGAAACAAATAGCTGCTCAGAACGCCTGAAGGCGGCGGAGCGTGTGACATAAACCCTCAATGCCCTGACAGGGCAGAGGATATTGCCACCGTCCCCCTCATCGGATGCTAGCAGAGCCGAGAGGGAGATAATCTGCGCCCTGAAGGGAGTGCCGATCGCTTTGGGGACATAACCATGCCTCGGTCTGAGAATGACCTTAGAGTCATTAGGACCGAACTCCATACACGTCGGGCTCACTGAGAGCGCGTGTAGATCCCCCACGCGTTTCACTGAAGCCAGAGCTATCAGAAACGCGGTTTTTAGCGAAAGGAACCTTGGTTCCACAGTCTCGAGCGGTTCAAAGGGATGAGCCTTCAGGGCCTCTAGGACCAAGGCCAGATCCCATATAGGAACCGACGGGGGCCGCGGGGGATTCATCCGTCTGGCTCCTCTGAGGAAACGGATGATGAGCTCGTTCCTTCCTAGCGTGCTACCTAGCGTCGTCTGAGCGAACGCTGCTATAGCCGCCACATACACTTTGAGCGTGGAAGGGGACCTGCCCAATTCCAAAAGCTCTTGGAGGAAGGAGAGCACCCGCTGGACCCCACATTGCTGTGGGTCCAATCCCTTGGAAACACACCACTTAGTGAACACCGACCACTTAGAACTATATAACCGCCTCGTCGAGGGGGCTCTAGAGTGTGAAATCGTGTTCATAACCCCTTCGGGCAGGTCAACGGGTATCCGTTGGTCACCCATACATGCAGAGACCAACGCTCTGGATGGGGATGCCAAACTGACCCTCCTGCTTGAGAGAGAAGGTCTGCTCTCAGCGGAACTGGCCAGGGGGGTGAGTGCGACAGCTTCACCAGCTCTGGGTACCAAATCTGGTTCTCCCAGCGCGGTGCTATAAGGAGCACCGGGCGGCGCGTTTCCCTGATTTTCACTATGACCTGGGGCAATAGGGAAATCGGCGGGAAAGCATACAGCGGGAGGCTGGGCCAAGTTTGGGACAGCGCATCCTCGCTTTTGGACAGAAACGTCGGGCAGCGGGCGTTCTCTTTTGTTGCAAAGAGGTCGAGCTCCGCTCTGCCGAACAGGCGCCATACCAGCTGGACTGTCTGGGGGTGCAGGGACCATTCTCCTGGGAGAATGAGGCCCCTGGACAGCTTGTCCGGGCCCACATTGAGGTGGCCCGGCACGTGCGCAGCTCTCAGCGAGCGCAGCGAGCTGTGTGCCCACACGAGCAGGCGTTCTGTCAGATTGCCCAGACATCTGGACCTGACACCGCCCTGCCGGTTCACGTAGGACACCACTGTGGTATTGTCCGACCGGACTAACACGTGGTGTCCTCGTATAAGCGGGAGAAACTGCCTGAGCGCGTTCTCTACCGCTATCATCTCCAAACAGTTTATGTGTAGGAGTTTTTCCTCGCTCGACCAAAGGCCCGAGGCTGATCTGCCCTCGAAAACGGCGCCCCAACCCGTGGTGGAGGCGTCCGTCGAGATGACCTTGCGGTGTGAGATGGCTCCCATCGTCACTCCCCTCTGGTACCAGTCGGCTACTAACCAGGGCTCTAGGGCTGACACGCAGCCCTGAGTCACTCTGATCCTGAAGCCTCCGGACGCCCAGGCTCTGTGAGGCACTCGGGCGTTTAACCAGCATTGCAGCGGGCGCATGCGCATTAAGCCCAGCTGGAGCACAGCTGCAGCTGAGGCCATACGTCCCAGCATCCTCTGAAAAAGCTTGAGAGGTGCGATTTTGCCCGGCCGGAAGTACGCAGCCATGCGCCGAACTTGGCGCGCGCGTTGGGCTGACAGGCGGGCTGACATTGCCACAGTGTCCAGATTCAAACCCAGAAATGAGGTTGATTGCGTGGGCACTAATGAGCTCTTGGTCCAATTGACCGTGAGCCCTAGGCTGTCCAGATGGCTGAGCAGCATTGCCCTGTGGGCGAGGAGCTCGGCCTCCGACTGCGCCAGGATGAGCCAATCGTCCAGATAGTTCAATACTCGCATCCCTCGATTTCTCAGAGGAGCGAGGGCCGCGTCCATGCACTTCGTAAATGTACGGGGTGCTAGTGACAGGCCGAACGGAAGGACGGTGTATTGATAAGCCTGGCCGTCGAAGGCGAATCGTAAGAATGCCCTGTGACGCGGCGTTATCTTGATTTGAAAATACGCATCTTTCAAATCTAGGGAGATTAGCCAGTCTCTCGGGCGAATATGCGCGAGGATCTGCTTGGTCGTGAGCATCTTGAACGATCTTTTCATAAGAGCTTTGTTCAGACGCCTCAGATCCAGAATCGGTCTGAGCGACCCATCCCTTTTTGGCACGAGAAAATACCGGCTGTAAAAGCCTGACTCGCTCATAGAATGGGGAACCGGTTCTATAGCCCCTTTGCACAGCAGCGTGGCTATTTCTGCTCGAAGTAGATGTGCTACTTCCTCGCTCACTCTCGTCTCTGTACGCGCACAGAAGCGCGGAGGGCGGCGAGCGAACTGCAGAGTGTAGCCGTGCTTCACTGTTTTCAGCACCCATTCTGATACACCTGGAATGGCTTCCCACGCTCTCGCGTGCGCCACACGGGATAGAACGGCCTCCGGGCTCGAAACGCCGCGCTTCGCGGGTTTGACGGCCTGTATAGGAGGGGCGGGCGCAGTGCGCACGCTCTCTGTGCTGTGGGCCAGCCGATCGCTCGCGATGGCTGGCCACCCTACACACTGCATCTCTGCCGCTTCGAGCGGGGAGTGGCTTGTGTGCGGCCCTACACTCATCGCTCTGGCCACCCTGGGCGGAAAACAAATGGTGTGTGGCGCGGCGCGTGGCGCCTGAGGCATAATGTTCGCAAAAATGTGTGAGCGCGTTTGAGCGGGCACAACTCTTACGCGTGGAACATGACCGGTTAAGAGTGGCTGTGTGACAGCGCGTGTGGTGGTTAGTCGTGGACGCAAACAAGCGGACACGTGACCTAACTCTAGCACTCGAGCGGCCGGTGGCGCGCTCTCTGTTTCTCGCATGTCCGCGAGCGTGAGCCAGAGGTGGCGCTCAGCTACCGTGAGGGAGGCCATAGAGCGTCCGAGGGCCTGTGCTGCGGTCTTGGTGGCGCGAAGGGAGAGATCCGTCGCGCTTCGCAAATCCGTGATTAACTCAGCGTCACAGCTTTTCTCGTCCAGGTCGCGGAGGAGATTAGCTTGGAGGATTTGCAGCACGGCCATAGAGTGCAGAGCAGACGCAGCTTGACCGGAGGCAGCGAAAGCGCGGCCGATCAGCGATGACGTCACTCTGCAGGCCTTAGACGGGAGGGCAGCCTTTGAGCGCCAACCAGAAGGCGGGCAAAGGTGCGCTGTGACCGCCTCTTCCACCGGAGGGATAGCGTTGTAGCCTTTCTCAGCCGCGCTGTCAACTTGTGAGAGCTGTAATAATTTCACTTTTGGGCCCAAACAAGGGACGCCAATTATGTAGTGATTTTACCTTCGTCCATCCAAGGACGTTAAGTAAGGTAGTGATTGGTACTCACGTCACCGCATACGTTGTGATTTTTGGATCACACGTCACTTAAGGTGTGGTTATGAGTACATCAGATGACCACCTTCCCCCTCTCTTAGTTTGGGACAATAATCAAGGTCTTTTACCTTGGCTCTATGAGAACGCTTCAAACGGGAGGCGGTTCAATCATTTTAGATTGAATGTAAAGTGGGGAGAGTTGGTCAGCTGATTTATCTGAAAGATTGGTGAGATTTCTAACTTGTAGAGCCTTTTCTGTATTATCAGCACAAGTAAGACACAATTGTAATAAAATAGATTTTATTAACAAAAGATAAACAAGAATAACTAACACCACTACTAAATGAATACAATGAATGATAAAAGAATAAAGTGCATAAGATATATAAAATACCTGTGATTAAGTTGAGTGTGGCTATGGAAGAGTTGCGTTATCTTATGGAAAGATAAACTGTTGTTTCTCTGAAACTAAGGTGACGAACCTTATTATGCATCAAACAAATAACGAAAGATTATATGTTATTAACTAGCATCAGTTAAATTACCTCTAATGTAAATTAGAAAATCATATACTGATATATACAACAATGCCAAGGTTTCTGGAAAGAGGTTTGGTTAAGTGATATTTACGCTCCACTTGGTTGAGTAAGCAGTCCGATGGAGGTGACTTCTTCCACTGGTTGTGCTGGGTGACAATGCAGTGGGAAAGGAGCTGGAATCCGTTTCAACAGTCTTGAACACGAAGATCTGTGGGATGCTGATCTCCTGGAGCACCAAAGGGTCCTAAAATCTGGAACACGCAGATGAGGCCCTGAAGTAGGTGCAGAAGGTCCTTAATCTGGAACACGCAGACGAAGGAACCTCGAAGTGAAGGTTTGCTCTCCTGAGCTTAACCTTGTTGCAAATGTCTCTGTGTGTCTTCTGACTCTGTGGGTCAGACACTCAGGACTTGGTCAATCCGCTTTGGTCTCTCTGGCATGGAGACTCGGGACATGCTGTAGTCTCGCTGGACTAAAACTCTGAACGTATTGGTTGTTAATGTCTCTATCCTCACAGGCTGGAGGCTCAGAACGTGGTCGTATCTGTTGCTGCCTCACAAGCTGTAGATTCAGATCCTTGGATCTTTTGTTGTCTCTCTGGATGAACCAGAGGCTCAGAACTTGGTTGCTCTGTCACAGTCTTATCCTCGCGGGACAGACTCAGAACTTGGTGAACTGTTTGTCTCTCTCAAGGAGAAACTCAGAACATTACGGTGTATCTGTTATGTCTCTCTTGAAGGGAGACTCAGAACAAGGTGTGTCTGTTGAAAGGGTACCTTTATCCTTTTCCGAATAGGAGGAGATTGCAATTTGGCGCTTCTCCATTCCAGTGTTGCGATTGGCTGCTGGCATCAGAGGGGGTCCACAGTGAGACTCACCCTCCTTTCTCCTGTGAAACTCATTTGCATACTGTACACAGTTAGAAGTCTTTAAAGTGTCTTTAAAGTTTACCAATGCATTTCTCACTTTCCAAACCACCATCAGAATACCCTTGGCAATATTCTAAACAAATAGAAACCAAACATGATGGGAAAAGATTGAACTGTTCATTCATTTGTTCATTAACAGCTGATTCTGTGTAAGATGTTGCATTACAAATAGCTGTCACTGAGAATACTTATTTCTTTGAATAAGTATGAAATGGATGTGTGTAGTTTACATCAGTCTTAAGGTTTCCAAACATAGTTATGACTGGATTTGGATAGAACATTTTGGTCTTTCTTTCACCCACTACTGCTGAGGTCCTGTGGAATTTTTATGGCAGTCATAGACCAGGACACTAGGGATTTGGGTGAAGGGCAGAAACTGCATGTGGACCAATGAGATGTCTTGTCCTTCCTAGGCTTGGTACAAGAGGTGGTCCTTTTGGCCTCTAAGAGGTGTCTGGCTGTTGTCCAAGCATCTTTATCTGATGGCGTTGGACAGTTTGTTTGTGTCAGTCTACCAAGATCCAATCAAAATGTAGCAAACCTTTGTCCACTGTTATGGACAGAGAGGAGCCCGGCCATAAACTGGGCCCTGGAATGTGCTGTCCACTACAGAGCGTCGAAGAAGCCTGAGACGAGACCCTCGCGGAGAATGGCGCATTCCAGGACTTTGCAAGCTCCTCGTGAAGCTCTGGCAGAAAGGGTGCAGTCCTGGAGGTGGGCGCACGGCGGCGACTGTTTAGGAAGCATCCGTCAAGTCGGTTCGGCGCTGCCACCTTGGGCGGGGCCCATTCGAGGCCTAGCTGCTCGACAGCCCGGGTGAGAAGGCGCGAAAGTTCGGCGTCCTCACCCGCTCGAGAGCGTCCGGAGCCCCGGACTGAAGAGGTCGCGGAAGACCAGTCCTCGCTGTCGGAAGCCATGATGGAGCAGCTGTCGGCGCGTTCCGCGGCCGCATCCGCCTCATCCCCGGAGGCGGCAACAGAAATGGCGGCCTGGGGTGGGGGCGGGGAAGGCGAGAGTGAAGCGGGCGGGAAAGGTTCCGGCGAGCTTCTCTCGGCGAACTCCGGAGTCCGCTGCGAGCGGCGCTTCTTTGCGCGGCGTAGCAGGGACTGTAGGGATATCATCGTCGAACAGGACGAGTCGAGCCCGCAGGGTCGACATCGTCAGTTCTTCGCACTCCTGGCACTCCTGGCAAACGCTCGGCTCTTTTTGTGAAAAGTGTGACGCAGCGGCGACAACACTTGAGCGTAAAGGATATGGGCTGCCGGATAGCAGAGCAGGCACGGATGGCTGAAGGTGGCGCGATGCTGCCGGCTTCCTCAGGCGCAGTCCTCTGCTTGCTTGTCTGCGCGGTCACGGCGGCGGGTTCCAGATCCAGCGATGCGAAGGGCTTCGCTGAAGAAAAGAAAATCGAATATGCAGCCCGTGAGCCCTGCTTATATACACGTGGCCACGCCCCACCTGTAGGCAAATGAAGCCAGGTGGGCGCGAAGCGCCCTCATTGGTCGCCACGTCACGCGGGCTTACCGATAGGCTGCTGCAGTTGCCAGCAGAGCAGCCAATAGCACGCTGGAATAGCCTGCTATGGTCTGCCAGGCTGCCGCACTGCGTTGACAATGTTACAAAATTAAGGATAATTTGGGGTTTTTCAGAAATCTCGAAGAAAGAATACTTTCCCGTAGCGTAAGGAACTTACGCAATACGAGAGAACCTCTCGTAAGAGAACAGAAAGACGCTATAGTTTCAGCCTTGCTCAAAGACACAGGCCAGCACGTCAATCCATTCCCCACAATCTTGGTTTGCTTCTTATTTATTAAATATACAGCCAAATAGTTGATTAAACATTGATCAAAATTAAAATACAATTTATACAAAACGAAATTAATTTTAAAGAAAGACTTTCTAGAAAACACAATTCAATGAAATGCTCAATCCATGTCCCCGGACATATGCGCATCTGATTATGTGCCTTACTCATGCTGCTCACTTTTCATAATCAACATATGAAATTAAAAGATTATAATATTTAGACATAGCCTAACTATATGAAACTAAATAGGCTACGTTTTCTTTAACGGAAGTTTTCTTTCCGTTATTCCAGCGGAAACAACTCACAATACTCCGTCATTTTTAGCCATACAGATAGACTAAGAGCAAGACGTAATTATAAACAGTAAACTGTCGACTTTTATTTGTGTACACTCAATAACAGCAAAGGCCGTGGACTCAGGGAACGGATTATTATGCACTCCAAACGCTGTCTTCATTTCAAAAATATATTTTGTTTATTAAATGCAAAGTTTTTCATTCCAAAAGCATTTCTAAATTCAGTTTATATTTCCAACAAACGAAAAAAAAACCTTTGAGTTACACAATGCAAATTCAAACGTTTCGCTCGTCTCTGTGTGTGGCAATGCGTCACAATAACCTGCGTATGTAAAAGTCTCATTCTTTACAGATGATGGTGCGTTTGGACAGAAGACGAGTTCTTTATTAAACTTATAAAAAACAATAGAATAAAAATTGCCACAATTTATCATAACACCTCATGTGTGCCGCTCAAGCATAAGGAGCTTTCCTTGCCATCAGTGATTGGATAACACACACGTCTCATTAATAATAATGGCGTGCGGTGGCTGGGATATACATAAACATAACAACATACGTAGCATAATTTTTGGAATTATTTATCACGAGAGGAAAAAATTGGTTTTAGTCGCATAACATCAGTTAATGGAAACGCCGTCATTTCGCAATATTTTTTTATCTACTTTTAGAAAATATCGCAAAAGTTTAGCGCAAATCTGTAATGGAAACGCCCTTAGTGATGCTTTGGGCAATGTTCTGCTGGGAAACCTTGGGTCCTCCATCATGTGGATGTGACTTTGACACGTCCCACCTACCTAAGCATTGCTGAGCCCATGTCCAGCCTCTCATGGAGACGGTATTCCCTGTGGCTGTGGCTCTTTCAGCAGATAATGCGCCGCCACAAAGCACAAACGCTTCAGGAATGCTTTGAGTCCAAATTCCCCAGATCTCAATCCAATCGAGCATCTGTGGGATGAGCTGAACACACAAGTCCGATCCATGGAGGCTACACCTCGCAACTTACAGGACTTAAAGGATCTGCTGCTAACATCTTGGTGCCAGATACCACAGCACACCTTCAGGAGTCTAGAGGAGTCCATCAGAGACGGGTTTACATCAGTCTTAAGGTTTCCAAACATAGTTATGACTGGATTTGGATAGAACATTTTGGTCTTTCTTTCACCCACTACTGCTGAGGTCCTGTGGAATTTTTATGGCAGTCATAGACCAGGACACTAGGGATTTGGGTGAAGGGCAGAAACTGCATGTGGACCAATGAGATGTCTTGTCCTTCCTAGGCTTGGTACAAGAGGTGGTCCTTTTGGCCTCTAAGAGGTGTCTGGCTGTTGTCCAAGCATCTTTATCTGATGGCGTTGGACAGTTTGTTTGTGTCAGTCTACCAAGATCCAATCAAAATGTAGCAAACCTTTGTCCACTGTTATGGACAGAGAGGAGCCCGGCCATAAACTGGGCCCTGGAATGTGCTGTCCACTACAGAGCGTCGAAGAAGCCTGAGACGAGACCCTCGCGGAGAATGGCGCATTCCAGGACTTTGCAAGCTCCTCGTGAAGCTCTGGCAGAAAGGGTGCAGTCCTGGAGGTGGGCGCACGGCGGCGACTGTTTAGGAAGCATCCGTCAAGTCGGTTCGGCGCTGCCACCTTGGGCGGGGCCCATTCGAGGCCTAGCTGCTCGACAGCCCGGGTGAGAAGGCGCGAAAGTTCGGCGTCCTCACCCGCTCGAGAGCGTCCGGAGCCCCGGACTGAAGAGGTCGCGGAAGACCAGTCCTCGCTGTCGGAAGGCATGATGGAGCAGCTGTCGGCGCGTTCCGCGGCCGCATCCGCCTCATCCCCGGAGGCGGCAACAGAAATGGCGGCCTGGGGTGGGGGCGGGGAAGGCGAGAGTGAAGCGGGCGGGAAAGTTTCCGGCGAGCTTCTCTCGGCGAACTCCGGAGTCCGCTGCGAGCGGCGCTTCTTTGCGCGGCGTAGCAGGGACTGTAGGGATATCATCGTCGAACAGGACGAGTCGAGCCCGCAGGGTCGACATCGTCAGTTCTTCGCACTCCTGGCACTCCTGGCAAACGCTCGGCTCTTTTTGTGAAAAGTGTGACGCAGCGGCGACAACACTTGAGCGTAAAGGATATGGGCTGCCGGATAGCAGAGCAGGCACGGATGGCTGAAGGTGGCGCGATGCTGCCGGCTTCCTCAGGCGCAGTCCTCTGCTTGCTTGTCTGCGCGGTCACGGCGGCGGGTTCCAGATCCAGCGATGCGAAGGGCTTCGCTGAAGAAAAGAAAATCGAATATGCAGCCCGTGAGCCCTGCTTATATACACGTGGCCACGCCCCACCTGTAGGCAAATGAAGCCAGGTGGGCGCGAAGCGCCCTCATTGGTCGCCACGTCACGCGGGCTTACCGATAGGCTGCTGCAGTTGCCAGCAGAGCAGCCAATAGCACGCTGGAATAGCCTGCTATGGTCTGCCAGGCTGCCGCACTGCGTTGACAATGTTACAAAATTAAGGATAATTTGGGGTTTTTCAGAAATCTCGAAGAAAGAATACTTTCCCGTAGCGTAAGGAACTTACGCAATACGAGAGAACCTCTCGTAAGAGAACAGAAAGACGCTATAGTTTCAGCCTTGCTCAAAGACACAGGCCAGCACGTCAATCCATTCCCCACAATCTTGGTTTGCTTCTTATTTATTAAATATACAGCCAAATAGTTGATTAAACATTGATCAAAATTAAAATACAATTTATACAAAACGAAATTAATTTTAAAGAAAGACTTTCTAGAAAACACAATTCAATGAAATGCTCAATCCATGTCCCCGGACATATGCGCATCTGATTATGTGCCTTACTCATGCTGCTCACTTTTCATAATCAACATATGAAATTAAAAGATTATAATATTTAGACATAGCCTAACTATATGAAACTAAATAGGCTACGTTTTCTTTAACGGAAGTTTTCTTTCCGTTATTCCAGCGGAAACAACTCACAATACTCCGTCATTTTTAGCCATACAGATAGACTAAGAGCAAGACGTAATTATAAACCGTAAACTGTCGACTTTTATTTGTGTACACTCAATAACAGCAAAGGCCGTGGACTCAGGGAACGGATTATTATGCACTCCAAACGCTGTCTTCATTTCAAAAATATATTTTGTTTATTAAATGCAAAGTTTTTCATTCCAAAAGCATTTCTAAATTCAGTTTATATTTCCAACAAACGAAAAAAAAACCTTTGAGTTACACAATGCAAATTCAAACGTTTCGCTCGTCTCTGTGTGTGGCAATGCGTCACAATAACCTGCGTATGTAAAAGTCTCATTCTTTATAGATGATGGTGCGTTTGGACAGAAGACGAGTTCTTTATTAAACTTATAAAAAACAATAGAATAAAAATTGCCACAATTTATCATAACACCTCATGTGTGCCGCTCAAGCATAAGGAGCTTTCCTTGCCATCAGTGATTGGATAACACACACGTCTCATTAATAATAATGGCGTGCGGTGGCTGGGATATACATAAACATAACAACATACGTAGCATAATTTTTGGAATGATTTATCACGAGAGGAAAAAAATGGTTTTAGTCGCATAACATCAGTTAATGGAAACGCCGTCATTTCGCAATATTTTTTTATCTACTTTTAGAAAATATCGCAAAAGTTTAGCGCAAATCTGTAATGGAAACGCCCTTAGTGATGCTTTGGGCAATGTTCTGCTGGGAAACCTTGGGTCCTCCATCATGTGGATGTGACTTTGACACGTCCCACCTACCTAAGCATTGCTGAGCCCATGTCCAGCCTCTCATGGAGACGGTATTCCCTGTGGCTGTGGCTCTTTCAGCAGATAATGCGCCGCCACAAAGCACAAACGCTTCAGGAATGCTTTGAGTCCAAATTCCCCAGATCTCAATCCAATCGAGCATCTGTGGGATGAGCTGAACACACAAGTCCGATCCATGGAGGCTACACCTCGCAACTTACAGGACTTAAAGGATCTGCTGCTAACATCTTGGTGCCAGATACCACAGCACACCTTCAGGAGTCTAGAGGAGTCCATCAGAGACGGGTCAAGGCTGCAAAAGGGGAATAAACTGGGGTGGGATACACAATATTAGTCATAATGTTATGCCCGATCGGTGTATTTTAGTTAGATGCAACAACAAAAATGTACGGAAGGATTATAAATTATAATGACACGTCCATTTTCAATAGATTAAACTAATTTGTGATCTGCTGAGTTGCTAACCAATGTCTCATCTTCTATCAAAGAGATGAGATTTTGACATTAAATACAAGAAATGAATGGATTTAACGGAGAGTTTCCACTTTCAGCCCAGGAACAAGAGCGTCTGTATGTTTCGTCTGCCTGAAGCTTGAGAAGGTTGGAGGTTGAAGCTGTTTATGTGCTAATGGAGCTCAGTGGCCGTGTTTAGACTGGGACGCCACATTTCTTTGTTTGCATTAGCAGCCGCAGCATTCGGGACTTAATGACTCCAAGAGGCTTTTCCCAAGAAATTTGGCATTGAGCATTCTGGACAAGAGGGAAAAGGGTTGATCCCAGTTCTGTTTTCTGATGCACTGCTTCTTCATTTTCCCATTATCTGCGGTTTCATTTACCAGTATCATTTGTGTTAAAGTTTAATGTTACTTGAGGTTCACTTATGATATATAATTATCAGTTTTACTGCAACTGAACACTTCAAAATTGCAATATATCAAGGTTGACACAAAAGTCTCTTCATCTGCAGACACTCAAGACTCAGTTCTGCTATTATACAAAGAAACCAATATCCTTCAGAAAGGAGGATAAATAAAATAATGTAAAGTCAAATTAAATAATCAAAGCACTGGACGCACTGGTTTCTCATCTCTTATCCTCCTGGGACCCAGAAAAAAAAAAAAAAGTTTTTTGAATTTAGTATTTTTTCATGTCATTACATTGTTAAGAGCATAAGAAACAAATGAAGAAAAAAAAGAATGCATATTTTATTCATATGTTATGATATGTCCTCGGTAGTTGACACCAGGGCTCAGATGTTTAAAAAATAATATTACATGAAATTGCATGTATAGGCAAAAACAATTTTTTATTTACCAATTATTTTTAATTCATCAATCAATTTTTAAGTTTCAAACTTTGTTTAAAGATGATTCTGAACTATGAAAGATATAATGAAATGCATTGATATACCATATTACTTTATGAAATATGTGGGTAAAAGGGCCATACTTGGATTTTCCCATTCTACACACTGCATGTGTTCTGGGTGCAACATGTAATAAAAATAGAAGTGTAATAATGGGAGTAATAACTGGCAACATTTTCATAATAATATCTAATATTTCATCGGAATATTGATATGTAATTTCTTTCCCTGTTCTCTTGTTGTGTCTCCAGAATGCCTGATAATCATGATTTAGTCCTGGCGTCTCTACAGTGGACATGAAATCACTGCCCTGCTCTGGAACAGAAAGTCATATTTTGATTAGAAACCCCAGAACATTTTCCTGAGATGTTGACGTATAACAAACAATTTGAATATTAATATGATTTAAATTATAATTTAAAAATATGATCATATTTCCATAAGAGTGCTAAACATTAATGTCAGCCGTTTTTTAAAGTTTTTAAAGCCGTTTGTGTTGCTGTCCTGGTGAAACCTCCAAACATTTGGTATCTCTGCAAAGCCCCGAATGTGCTCTTTACAGGACATCCCGACTGGGACATGTGACATGTATGATGTCAGAGAAATTCACTCAAATATAGCGTATTCCTGGGTTCCAGGAGGATATATGAAACACATTATGGCAAGCCGGTTTAACATTAAATCAGTAAAACGTACTAGTATCTATTGTCATGCCACTAGCGCTGGTTCATGAATTCATCTGAATAATAATAATAATACATTTATTTTATATAGCGCCTTTAAAAGTGGCTTTCTCAAAGCGCTTTACACGCTTACATAAAACAGAGAAAACAACACACTTTAAATACAACAAATAAAATGAATATTCAAATAAAAGCAATCCTAAAATAGAATGTTTTAAGAAGAGATTAAAAAGTTGCTAATGTATTTGCGTCCCTGATATCGGCCGGGAGAGAATTCCAAAGCTTAGGAGCATAGGAAGAAAATGCTCTATCGCCGCTGGAACGAAGCCGTGTCTTGGGAACAACCAGGAGACCACTCTGAGAAGAACGCAGATTACGACATGGAGTGTGAGGCGTAAGTAGATCAGTCAAATACAGAGGAGCCAGATTGTGCAAAGCCTTATATGCTAACATAAGGATTTTAAAATCAATACGGTACCTGACAGGGAGCCAGTGCAGAGACTCCAATGCTGTTGATTTTCACAAATATCGATTTCGATCTTGATTCAGTATCAATACATATGTATATATCCTACTGTACATATACAGTGAGGGAAATAAGTATTTGAACACCCTGCTATTTTGAAAGTTCTCCCACTTGGAAATCATGGAGGGTCTGAAATTGTCATCGTAGGTGCATGTCCACTGTGAGAGACATAATCTAAAAAAAAAAATCCAGAAATCACAATGTATGATTTTTTAACTATTTATTTGTATGATACAGCTGCAAATAAGTATTTGAACACCTGTCTATCAGCTAGAATTCTGACCCTCAAAGACCTGTTAGTCTGCCTTTAAAATGTCCACCTCCACTCCATTTATTATCCTAAATTAGATGCACCTGTTTGAGGTCATTAGCTGCATAAAGACACCTGTCCACCCCATACAATCAGTAAGAATCCAACTACTAACATGGCCAAGACCAAAGAGCTGTCCAAAGACACTAGAGACAAAATTGTACACCTCCACAAGGCTGGAAAGGGCTCCGGGGAAATTGCCAAGCAGCTTGGTGAAAAAAGGTCCACTGTTGGAGCAATCATTAGAAAATGGAAGAAGCTAAACATGACTGTCAATCTCCCTCGGACTGGGGCTCCATGCAAGATCTCACCTCGTGGGGTCTCAATGATCCTAAGAAAGGTGAGAAATCAGCCCAGAACTACACGGGAGGAGCTGGTCAATGACCTGAAAAGAGCTGGACCCCCGTTTCCAAGGTTACTGTTGGTAATACACTAAGACGTCATGGTTTGAAATCATGCATGGCACGGAAGGTTCCCCTGCTTAAACCAGCACATGTCAAGGCCCGTCTTAAGTTTGCCAATGACCATTTGGATGATCCAGAGGAGTCATGGGAGAAAGTCATGTGGTCAGATGAGACCAAAATAGAACTTTTTGGTCATAATTCCACTAAACGTGTTTGGAAGAAGAAGAATGATGAGTACCATCCCAAAAACACCATCCCTACTGTGAAGCATGGGGGGGTAGCATCATGCTTTGGGGGTGTTTTTCTGCACATGGGACAGGGCGACTGCACTGTATTAAGGAGAGGATGACCGGGGCCATGTATTGCCAGATTTTGGGGAACAACCTCCTTCCCTCAGTTAGAGCATTGAAGATGGGTCGAGGCTGGGTCTTCCAACATGACAATGACCCGAAGCACACAGCCAGGATAACCAAGGAGTGGCTCTGTAAGAAGCATATCAAGGTTCTGGCGTGGCCTAGCCAGTCTCCAGACCTAAACCCAATAGAGAATCTTTGGAGGAGCTCAAACTCCGTGTTTCTCAGCGACAGGCCAGAAACCTGACTGATCTAGAGAAGATCTGTGTGGAGGAGTGGGCCAAAATCCCTCCTGCAGTGCAAACCTGCTGAACAACTACAGGAAACCTTTGACCTCTGTAATTGCAAACAAAGGCTACTGTACCAAATATTAACATTGATTTTCTCAGGTGTTCAAATACTTATTTGCAGCTGTATCATACGAATAAATAGTTAAAAAATCATACATTGTGATTTCTGGATTTTTTTTTTAGATTATGTCTCTCACAGTGGACATGCACCTACGATGACAATTTCAGACCCTCCATGATTTCCAAGTGGGAGAACTTGCAAAATAGCAGGGGGTTCAAATACTTATTTTCCTCACTGTAAGGAAAAATAAGTTTGCCTTTTTAGCTCTATTTTAAACTTTTTTTGGGTTAAATTATATTAGCTTGCATTCATTAATATTCCCTTGTGTGTGCTTATATACATATCATTAAAAATATTAGGATGTAAGTTATTAACTTTTTAAAATTTCACATTTAAAGAAATCTAGTGTTTGATCATGTCTAAATATTTATTCAAATGCAAAACCTAAAAATAAGTAAGCAGTTATGATCTGCAATACTTTTTTGAGCAACTAGACTTTTATTAAAGAGCCATACAGGCAGGCACCTGGTGGGTAAACCGTGGCATTACAAATGAAAATTATTATTTTTCCAGCCACAAAATGGCTGTAATTTGCTGCTTTGCAGTGGAATTCTCTATTTTAATCTTAATTACTACACTAATTGTTATATAAATAATAAAAAAATATTTGAAGTGGTCATTAATGGACCATAATTATTGCACAAATAGTAGGCCTATTTAGTACCAAAAGATCTCCTCAAAATCAACTTTTACACATTAGCGCCAAAAATTTGCACCGCACCGCCACGAATTAGTCTATGTGTGGGAAACACTGAGAGATCTTAGTAATTGACCAAGTGGGTAAATGTAGGCTACATATTAAAAAGTAAGGGACCCAATACTGACCCCTGTGGGACACCAGTATGAACAGAACCAACCTTGGACCTATGGCCACCCATGAAAACAAATTGACTGCGGTCAGTAAAATAAGACCTGAACCATCCAAGCACTGTCTCGGACAAACCAAATAGATCTTCCAGACGATTAAGTAACAGCATATGATCAATAGTCCCAAAGGCTGAACTGAGATCCAAGAGAATGAGAAGTGACAGGGAACCGGAGTCGGAAGCTATTAGCAAGTCATTATTGACTTTAACCAGTGCAGTCTCAGTGCTGTGCAATTTCCGAAACCCAGACTGATGGGGCTCAAATAAATTATTGTCAATTAAATGTTTGATCAATTGGGCCGCAACCACACCCTCCAAGATTTAAGCCAGGTATGGAAGATTTGCTTTTTTAAAACAGGAGTGATAGAAGCAGTTTTAAATGCTGCTGGCACAACACACCAGTTGACAAAGAGCCATTTATTATAGCAAGAACTGAGGGACATAAAGGACCAAAGCAAGATTTAAATAGGCTACAAGGCATAGGATCAAGTACGCAAGTGAAAGCTTTCATACAAGAAACCTGCTGGCAGAGCAACTCGGATTGTAATTAAGTAAATGTGGAAATTTGGAAAATAAGTACTAGTAACTAATGAATAAGCAAGCACTAGTACTTAATGTAATAGATACTAATATCTAAAAAATAATCGATAATATCTAAAAAAGTTAGTTTTAAGGATGCAGTGTTTCCCCTACCATTGTTTTGGGGGGCCAAAACGCCCCCGCCCCCCCTGAATGAATGACAACATGATTTGTCATTACGGTCGACAATAAGAATTGCCCGATGGTCCAGTGCCAGCGTGAAAGACACTCGGGCCAGAGCTGCATCTTCACGGAAGTTGATCATTTGCGCATTTTCAAGCCTTGCCAATTTAAATATTCAAGCGCTCATAGACGAGAAAGTGTGTGTCTCAGTTTGCTACTCGCGAAGCACAGCAACAACACACACGCACGGCCACGAGTCTCACAGCGCAAATATTCACACCATTATATCAAAATGCCTGTCTTGTTGAGTAATGTCGTAAACATAGTCGGTTAGGTCTTTTAAATGAACGTAAACATGAAGTCATCGCCAGCATTTATGGTCATTCACAAGATTCATGGCCCACAGAATATCTTGTATGAATATCTAAACATGCAACATATCAAAAGAAAGCTTCATACATTCTTTTTTTAATCAACACTTGAATGTTGCAAGTTTCATGAAAAAGCAACATTTTGAGCATAAAGCTGAGAAAATCACGTTTTTGTAAAAGACTAACGTTACGTCCGAACGATGAACAAAACACAGATGTTGTAGATCGAGTCCATCAACACCCAAAGCTTCACAGTCCTAGAGCTCGTCCTGGGTTGACATTTCATTCAGTAACATTGATTTATATGCTGTTTAATGTTGATCGCGTTACTTTATACATATGCATCTGCTTACACATGATATCCATAGACAGGATGATATCGCACGTTGCTGCTTCTTTGCCTGTGTTTTGATCAGGAGATTCTGTTCTCGTCCAGGAGATGCGCAACAGCGCCCCCTACCGTATAACAGGGAAAACATGGAAAGCCGGAAAATATCGTCATTGGCTATATAAACAAAAAAAAATCACTCACTGCTCTTGACTGAATAACTTTAATAAGGGTTAATCTATATTTATATGCAGTGACATATAATTTTAAGCAGACTATGCAGTGATATTTTACATTTGATTACTATTTTTGTACCGGACAATAGTTTAAACCTACATGAAAATAACTGTTTATTTAATTTGTATATGTTTGTCCTGCTGTATTTATTTGCGCTTTTGCTCGTTATTTTATTATTTGTTCTTATTTTATTCCTGACTGTATTTTTTCTTTTTATTTTATTTATTTAACAATATAAAAAAATTATATGAGTTAGGATAATAGCTCTTAGAGTCATAACCTTATTTATTAAGGTTACATGGCTCAAAAACAACACACACAATACTAAGCCTATTTTATTTTATGTATCAGTTTTTTTGTGGTGGGGCCAGAGAAAATTCTGGCAGGGCAAGTAAAAATGTGAACCCCTGAAAAAATCCTTAGCATTGAGCCCTGAAATCTATAAAGTTGAATCTAATCTAATCTAATATTCCCAAAAAAAATGGATTTGCGAGCTCCATGTAGTAACTTTAGTGGTAAAGGTGACCTAAACAGGCAAAAATTAGGGTTTTTTTTCCCTTAAAACCAACCAAATCCGGAGAAACAACTCAAGCAAAGCCAACCTCTTTTGTGTTGTAAATAGTTGTGTGATGTATAAATAAATGTTGTTTATATTTATTTATTTATCGTCTATGGCAACACCAAGTATCCATAACACTCCCGCTCCGCGACACTAGTAGTTTCGGGAGTTCTACCACCCCCCCCCATGAAAATAATCCTAGGGGAAACACTGAGATTAAATGTTAAATGGCTTGCCATAAACACCTGAGATTCCTCGTTGGCAAGTTTAGGTGAGAAAGAGCAAAACACACAAGATGTAGTATCTTCAAAGCCCTGTAGATGGCGATGTCACTTCTTTTGTAGCAGAAATAAACTACTGCAGAAACAATTATGTGCCACGCAAAATGTAACTCCGAAAGTAAACTTCACTTTTTGCGCGAACGCGAGGGTCAGCGTACAGTGTGCGTGACGCACATTTCGTCATCAGAAGAGTACACGTGAACTGAACAAACACGTCAGATTTTTGTAACCGTGCGTCCTTTGTACACCCAGGTCGCACATGCACATTTAATTTTTTTGCAGTGTTTACATGGGTTGTAACTCGTGGCGAGAGATTGCTCAAAACTGTGCATGTGTTGAACGCCTGTGTACACATCCGAAAAAGGTGTACTTTGCAAGGCTGTGCATTTGACTGTGCACATACGCTCACATACGTGTAATATAAATTATACTTTGGGCTTAACTCATCACAAATGTATTGGAGTAAAGAGTATACTTACTCAAAAATGAAAACAGCCACAAACACTTCCAGACAGATCTTGAGTTCAACAGCTAATATTTTTATGTATAAATGTTTTGTTTTGATCAGACCCTCCAAAAGGTCCTGGGGATGAGGCCTTACATTAAAAGGAAAACATTATTTCTGAATGTTCTCGGAAAATTGCCTCATCGACACGGCATCCTCAATAAACCCGTCTCCGGCGTGATGACTCCGATTGTTCGAATATTACAATTTAATAATTGTTAAATCGATATGTCATCCTCAATAAACCCGTCTCCAGCGTGATGACTCAGATTGTTCGAATATTACAATTTAATAATTTTTAAATCGATATGTCATCCTCAATAAACCCGTCTCCGGCGTGATGACTCCGATTGTTCGAATATTACAATTTAATAATTTTTAAATCGATATGTCATCCTCAATAAACCCGTCTCTGGCGTGATGACTCCGATTGTTCGAATAATATTACAATTTAATAATTGTTAAATCGATATGTCATCCTCAATAAACCCGTCTCCGGCGTGAAGACTCCGATTGTTCGAATATTACAATTTAATAATTGTTAAATCGATATGTCATCCTCAATAAACCTGTCTCCAGCGTGATGACTCCGATTGTTCGAATATTACAATTTAATAATTGTTAAATCGATATGTCATCCTCAATAAACCCGTCTCCGGCGTGATGACTCCGATTGTTCGAATATTACAATTTAATAATTGTTAATTCGATATGTCATCCTCAATAAACCCGTCTCTGGCGTGATGACTCCGATTGTTCGAATATTACAATTTAATAATTGTTAAATCGATATGTCATCCTCAATAAACCCGTCTCCAGCGTGATGACTCAGATTGTTCGAATATTACAATTTAATAATTTTTAAATCGATATGTCATCCTCAATAAACCCGTCTCCGGCGTGATGACTCCGATTGTTCGAATATTACAATTTAATAATTTTTAAATCGATATGTCATCCTCAATAAACCCGTCTCTGGCGTGATGACTCCGATTGTTCGAATAATATTACAATTTAATAATTGTTAAATCGATATGTCATCCTCAATAAACCCGTCTCCGGCGTGAAGACTCCGATTGTTCGAATATTACAATTTAATAATTGTTAAATCGATATGTCATCCTCAATAAACCTGTCTCCAGCGTGATGACTCCGATTGTTCGAATATTACAATTTAATAATTGTTAAATCGATATGTCATCCTCAATAAACCCGTCTCCGGCGTGATGACTCCGATTGTTCGAATATTACAATTTAATAATTGTTAATTCGATATGTCATCCTCAATAAACCCGTCTCTGGCGTGATGACTCCGATTGTTCGAATATTACAATTTAATAATTGTTAAATCGATATGTCATCCTCAATAAACCTGTCTCCAGCGTGATGACTCCGATTGTTCGAATATTACAATTTAATAATTGTTAAATCGATATGTCATCCTCAATAAACCCGTCTCCGGCGTGATGACTCCGATTGTTCGAATATTACAATTTAATAATTGTTAAATCGATATGTCATCCTCAATAAACCCGTCTCCGGCGTGATGACTCCGATTGTTCGAATATTACAATTTAATAATTGTTAATTCGATATGTCATCCTCAATAAACCCGTCTCTGGCGTGATGACTCCGATTGTTCGAATATTACAATTTAATAATTGTTAAATCGATATGTCATCCTCAATAAACCCGTCTCTGGCGTGATGACTCCGATTGTTCGAATATTACAATTTAATAATTGTTAAATCGATATGTCATCCTCAATAAACCCGTCTCTGGCGTGATGACTCCGATTGTTCGAATATTACAATTTAATAATTGTTAAATCGACACGTCATCCTCAATAAACCCGTCTCCGGCGTGATGACTCCGATTGTTCGAATATTACAATTTAATAATTGTTAAATCGATATGTCATCCTCAATAAACCCGTCTCTGGCGTGATGACTCCGATTGTTCGAATATTACAATTTAATAATTGTTAAATCGATATGTCATCCTCAATAAACCCGTCTCTGGCGTGATGACTCCGATTGTTC
>CM042246.1:1557107-1589607 GCA_023566225.1 Romanogobio albipinnatus | reverse complement strand
ATAGAGCTGTAGTGTAGTCTTCTATAGTAAAATAAATAGGCCTAGCCTACAATCATTTAGACTGGAGTAAGGTGAAAGTTGTTATTAGCTAGCTGATCATTTTTATTAAATTGCATATGGCAGAAAATTAGACTATTTGTTAATTTGTGATGCTACTTTTTAATATTGATATGATTATATACCAAAACAATGATCTGTAGTGTAAATGTTTGGTAACTGTCAGATTACTATTGTATGTTTGACTGTTTTTTGTTTCCACTGCTACATTTGATTTATTTAAAGATGTTTGATTACATTCTCTTTTAGATTTGAATGCACAATTGTTTTTTAAATAAATAAGAATTCAACACTTTACACACATCTGTTATTTAGTCTTAGTTATGTTTAGTTAGTAAAGTCTGGTGCCTTTAGTCTCTTCAAGGAAGGTATAAGGTGGAAGATATACCGTTTATTATTAATTCAACAATAGTATCGGATCGGTATCGGGTATCGACAGATACACAAAGCCCAGGTATCGGTATCAGGACTGAAAAAGTCGGATCGGTGCATCTCTAGTACTGACCAGACTCAGCCCTGCTTAGCTTCAGTGGGTCAGCGGTCTTGGGCTACAGGGGATATGGCTGCTGGCGATAGAAATAAAGCTGACTTGACATGGTACAAAATCGGAACTTGTCCAATAAAAAAATCCCAAGTGTAAATGAGAGAGATAATGACAGAAGCTCTATTTAAGAAACGCTGAAATCTCTGAGCCAAGATAATCACAGCATTTATTTAACTTGGTTTTCTGTAGTTTCATCGTAACGTTCCAGTTTCTAGAGGGATAAAGCGCTGACAGTGATCGATGTGCATAGTTCGACAGGAAAAGAGTTTGTACACTATTGAAAATAAAGATTTCCAATGGGGGTTTTTCACAGAAGAACCATTTTTGGTTCCTTGAGTTTCTAAGAGAATATTTTTTTCTTAGTGTGAAGAACATTTGAATCATCTAAAGAACCTTTTTCTGCTATAAAGAAGCTTTTGTGCAATGAAAAGCCCATCAATGGCAATAAAAAACCTATGTATATTATTATATATATATTATATATAACCTATATTTCAGCGTAGCTCTGATGATCCGTCGTTCACAGTTTATCCAGAGCGTGAGGATATAGAAATGGAAACATCAGAAGGAAGTGCAGCCCACTTCAGAGAGGTATAAATCAATATCAAAACTTGTTCCCAGCAAGAAAATCAGCGAAATCCATTTCCCCCCCATTAAAAGTGCAGAAACTGTTTTAACAGATTCAAATAACCTTTAAACTGCAGATTGAAAACCAACTAATTAATCATAACGCCGCTCGCCGACTGCAGCTGTCAGTACAGAACGCTGTTAATATGATACAGAACGCACGCTGTCACACGACTAACCCGGGCTGATTCATTACCCGGAAGTTACAGTATAATTGTATGAAAGTATTTTCTCAACCAGCTCTAATCTGAGAGCCATCTGGCACTAAACGAGCTTTGTGTGGAATTAGATGGTTTTAAGGCCACAAAATTGCAAGTTGCAGACAGACTTTTCACCCATGTTCAGATCACATGACTGCTCGCTACAGTCATTTCCAGGGATATATTTCTGTGGAAATTCACGGATCATTTTATTGTTGCATCCTTTTCTGAAGATCAGATATCTAACGTTCAAAACATAAACTGTTATGAAGTTATGAAACGTTTTTGAGGAGCTCAGATCTTGAATTAAGCTTTTCGCAAGTGAAAACAATAAAGCAAAGTCCCTTTTAAGACGAGTCATTTCACTCGGCGGCCATCTTTGAAATGCCTCATGGGAATGCAAGTGCATCTCTTTGAATGGGGAAACATCAAATTCTCCAAAACTGTTCGCCAAGCTTACGATTAAATTTCATATTTGAAATCAACAATGAAATCTGACAACAGCTGCCTCATAAATGTGGTTTCTAAATGCTCGAATCATGATCATTTTTCAACCTGGACAAAGCTCAGTCTTTCTGGTAGAGCTGGCTGTTTCTATAGCAACCGGTGCGATACTGTACGGTACTGTATGATATGATACGATACGGTAAGGTAGAATACAATATGGTATGGTACGCATGATACTATCCTGTACGGTAGTGTTGTAGTACTCGAGACCGGTCTTAACACCATTTTTTGATGGTCTTGGTCTTGTCTCGGACTGCATTTCTCCTCGCTCTTTCTCTGTCTTGGTCTTGGACTTAGAGGACTCGGGATTTTATCTCAAGACCAGTCAAGACCACACCTGCTGGGATATCACTAAATCGCCGGTGCATTGTCTGATTTGACATTATTAATGTGATTTGATGTAAAACTTACAGCTTAAAATGCAATCAATAACTTCTGTGTAATGTGATTTCTATTGTTTCTGTGCTGCCGGGTTCAGAATCAATGCAGCATTGGCTCAAAAATGCCCACAATTAATATAAATGCCCACACAATTCTGAGATTTCGTTTTTTTTATATAACATAGAAACGCAATAGCAAGAGAGCTGTTTTCGTGAATATATAAGCGTGATTGCAAATTATATTGATTTATACAAATGTTCTATAAACAAGAAGTTAACATTAAATGACATTTTAAACTGTGTGTTTACTAATTCAGCAGCGTTTGATTATTAAATTAATCGGTTGCTTTGAAAAAATCGGTTGAATAAATGATTCTGTGACTGATCAATAATGTTCATGTTTTAATGTTAAATTAATCTGAACATTATTTATGCAGGTGTAATTGTACCAGTTCAGATGCAACTTCTGTGCCATGAGGTTTATTGGTAGTGATTTGATTGATAACAGCACTATAGTGTCTTACCAATTTCTAAATGTATTTAATTATTCAATATAAGTCATTTCTCAGACACTAGATATGGATCTTTTAGGTGAATTTAAGCAGTGCTGGTCTGGTCTTGGTCTTGACTCGGTCTCGCCCTGTCTTGGTCTTGTCTTGGTCTCGGCACATGCTGGTCTTGGTCTCGACTTGGTCTCGGTTTAGGTGGTCTTGACTACAACACTACTGTACGGTACGGTACAATACAATACAATACGATACGATGTGAGGGATCATACACAACAAATTACAACAAAGACATTGTGAGGGATGTACAGAGAGCTCAAGAACAGTAGTTTGGATGAGAGATAATGCATTTCTTAATCAGGGGCTCGACACCAAAGACATCAGATACGGTACTGTACGATACGATACGATGCGGTACGGTACTGAACTTTACGACATGACACGATACGATACGGCACTGTACGATACGGTATGATATGATACGTTCAAGCGGCAACCTCCCGTGTTCTCTCTTGAAACCAACAAAGAAGTGACTTAACTGCAATTCATCGACTGGCCGCTAGAGACAGACTCCAGAAGGGCATCAAATCTGTATCTCCCCCATGTTAAAATGTCCAACTTTACAGCAAAAAAAATGGTTTTGGTTTATACAGCTAATTTTGCCCTTCATGACAACGGTGAAATAGTTTAAATTATATTAAGCCTTAAATTTCTGCATAATTAAGGGTCGTGGCCTATTTGCCCATTTTCAGTTATCCGGGAGTGACGATCACAGTGACGCGCTGCCAAGATACGATACTGTATGGTACTGTACGATGCAATAAGGTACGATTCGATACTGTATGATATGATACAATACGATACTGTATGGTGCTGTACGATACGATACAATGCAATAAGGTACGATACGATACTGTATGATACGATACTGTATGGTACTGTACGATACGATACAATGCAATAAGGTACGATACGATACTGTATGATATGATACAATACAATACTGTATGGTACTGTATGATATGATACGATACAATGCAATAATGATACTGTATGATATGATACGATACGATACTGTATGGTACTGTATGATATGATACAATGCAATATGGTTAGATACGATACTGTATGATATGATACGATACTGTATGGTACTGCACGATACGATACAATGCAATAAGGTACGATACGTAATGATACTGTATGATATGATACGATATGATACTGTATGGTACTGTATGATACGATACAATGCAATAAGGTTAGATACGATTTGATACTGTATGATATGATACGATACGATATGATACTGTATGGTACTGTATGGTACTGATACTGTATGGTACGATACGATACAATGCAATAAGGTACAATACGATACTGTATGGTACGATACTGTATGGTACGATACGATACAATGCAATATGGTACAATACGATACTGTATGGTACGATACTGTATGGTTCTGTACGATACAATGCAATAAGGTACAATATGATACTGTATATGATACGATACTGTATGGTACTGTACGATACAATGCAATAAGGTATAATACGATACTGTATGATACGATACAATGCAATAAGGTACGATACGATACTGTATGGTACTGTACGATACAATGTAATAAGGTACGATATTATACGATACTGTATGGTACTGTACGATACGATACAATGCAATAAGGTACAATACGATACTGTATGGTACGATACTGTATGGTTCTGTACGATACAATGCAATAAGGTACGATATGATACTGTAATGATACAATACTGTACAATACAATGCAATAAGGTACGATACGATACTGTATGATACTGTACGATACGATACAATGCCATAAGGTACGATACGGTACTGTATGATATGGTACGATACGGTTGTGGCAAGAGAGCGACACGTTCAAGTCTCATTTCAGCGAAACGCTCAAATCATGACAAAAAACAGCATTTTTCAGTCTGGACGAAGCTAATGCACATGCGCAGGTACTATACGATACTGTATGATACTGTACGATACGATACAATGCAATAAGGCACATACGCAGTCATAAACATGCGTCTCAGAACACTGCCTGTTTCTATAGCAACTGGAGCTTCTAACGGCAGCTGCAGTGATGCGATGACTTTACTAATCAACGATTGGCTCTTTCATTTAGAAGGCGGGGCTTATTCGCCATATTGCCCGTTGCACTTTCTCCCATTCATAAATAATCGGAGGGAACCGTCTTCCTATATATAAAGTCTTTGAATAACGTGCAGAACTGACCTTAAAGGACCGTTCACCTAAAACAAAGACAACCAGAATAACAAATCGTACTCGACTTGTAAAAGCGAGTCCACGGGAAGCAGCAGGTTTAAGTGTGTCTATCATCTGCGTCTCGTTTCACGTCCTCGGCTGTATCAGGTTACGCTGCTAATAATTACATTCAGACTCACACTGGACATGAAGAATTTTGTGTTTTGTCTTCCGATGGATCTTTTGACTTTCTAAGTGATGTTCAGCTGTTGTGATCGAGAGAGCGAGAGAGAGACATACTAGCATGCATACTACATCTGCAAAGCATACATTGTGGAAAAATACCATATAAAAATGACTAGAATACATAGCATGCGAGAATATCTGGATGACCTCTTTTATCTGACTAAATGTGCGGGATAAAGCACACTATGTGACTGGACCACATTTCTATCACAATCTTACACATGACTGGATTAATGCAAAATAGCAAAATGCTAAATAAGTGCGACAAACTGCTGTTTAAAACATTTGTAGTTGCATTGCAACATCATGGCATTATCCCTGGATAACTGGTGTTGTTCACATTATATGCACTTAGATTGCCAACAAAACACACACATTTGATGCGGTTTCACTCACCGTCTGTTTGGACTTGTGACCGGGATCTTTTAATCACTGGAACCGCTACATGGGCCTTGTTTATTAAACTTCCATCACCAAAATGCTGGGAACAAACAAACACACTTGAAGAACTCCAGAAATACAAACTGCATCCACTGTTCCCTTAACGCTGGGTTATTTGGGAAGCTGAACATCTTTCCCTCACACTTCTTTAGTGGCATTGTTGATTTTGTGGTCTAAAAACACAATGACAGCGCTGCCGACATATTTTTAGATCAGTTTCGGCCTCATTCATAAGTGGAAATTAATCTGATATGAATCGGACACGTGCATTTGTACCTAGAGGTCGACCGATTGTGGATTCTCCCGATAACTAGGTTGGACCGCACTTGCTGATAACCGATTAATCGAACGATAGTTTTTAAAATGAATACTGGATAAAAAAAAACTTTGCTGAACTTTATAACAAGAAATTAAAAAACAGTACTGATCCATGAAAATGTGCTAAATTAAAAACATATAAATATGAATATTAAAATGAGAAGTTCTAACAGAACAAATTCTTCAGAAAATAATTGAAACATTCAAATATCACAGGTCAAATTTGTTTCTTTTCCATATAATCTATAAACATGCGTGTACATTTCCTAGGTGACACTAAGCAAGCGTGTTAGCTTACATTAACTATGCATTATGCATGCATTTTTCCAGCATGTATTAAAATGAGCAATACTGTACCTTGAGCATTCGTGTTAGTTCATAGTGCATTAACCAAGGTTAACAGACACGGATTCAAACTCAATTTAATGTTGAAATGAATATACTAACAATGAACAATACTTCCACAGCATTAGTTAATGTTACAAATTGAATGTTATTGTAAAGTGTTACCATTTCATATAAATCTAAACAGTCTGCTTTTATAGAAGGAGATTATCTAACAAAAAACGAGTGCGTTTCTGCTTTGTGTATGTTTCTGTGGGCGGCATGACGATACAGTTTGTGTTCTCACATCACTAATGTTATATGTGCAACATTTGGGTCTGACTTGCGTGTGTTTTTATCGCATTGTTTTAACTGCTTGAGGTACTGCTAATGTTAGCCTCGTTGACAAACATGCACACTGCTGTTCTTTACCTGTTAATGCAGCATCTAGTCAAGAAATTCATTACTTTATAATGATTTGGCAACAAGTGCTCTGTATTCATACCGTTTCGCTGTCATGTTTTAAACGCGCATCTGATGTGTGGTCTGCGGTCTCCGTGAAGGGCGCATGAAGCCTCGCGTGTGAATGTAAACAACACGCCTCTAGAGGCCGCTCTCGTGCTGTATAATGCCAGCAGACCCTTCTCAGAGTTGCCAAGTCCGCCTATAACACGCGACTTTGGGCTTCTTTTTTTGGCAAGTCGCGTTAAAAAAAATCAAAAAAAAATTGGGGCTTATTTTATAAAATGTGGTTGCTTGTTAGGAAAATATAATAAGCAACTTCGTTTCTTTACATTTATGGTCGCTGTTTTGTCCAATACATTGACTGACAGTAGTTGCGTTTCCATTACAGATTTGCGCAAAACTTTTGCGATATTTTCTAAAAGTCGATAAAAAAATATTGCGAAATGACGGCGTTTCCATTAACTGATGTTATGCGACTAAAACCATTTTTTTCCTCTCGTGATAAATCATTCCAAAAATCATGCTACTTATGTTGTTATGTTTATGTGTAACCCAGCCACCGCACGCCATTATTATTCATGAGACGTGTGTGTTATCCAATCACTGATGGCAAGGAAAGCTCCTTATGCTTGAGCGGCACACATGAGGTGTTATGATAAGTTGTGGCATTTTTTTATTCTATTGTTTTTTATAAGTTTAATAAAGAACTCGTCTTCTGTCAAAACATACCAGCATCTATAAAGAATGAGACTTTCACACACGCAGGTTATTGTGACGCATTGCCACACACAGAGACGAGCGAAAAGTTTGAATTTGATGGTGTAACTTAATGGGGTTTTTTTTTACCTCTTCGTTATTTTGGCTTGGGATTTCGTTTGTTGTAAATATAAACTGAATTTAGAAATGCTTTTGAAATGAACAACTTTTCGTTTAATAAACAAAATATATTTTTGAAATGAAGACAGCGTTTGGAGTGCAAAATAATCCGTCCCCTGAGTCCACGGCCTTTGCCGTTATTGAGTGTACACAAATAAAAGTAGAGAGTTTACGGTTTATAATTACGTCTTGCTCTTAGCCTATCTGTATGGCTAAAAATGACGGAGTATTGTGAGTTGTTTCCGCTGGAATAAGGAAAAAATCCATCAGAAGGCGACGACGACTTCGTCGGACAGAGGGTTAAAGAAAACGTAGCCTATTTAGTTTCATATAGTTAGGCTATGTCTAAATATTATAATCTTTTAATCTCATATGTTGATTATGAAAAGTGAGCAGCATGAGTAAGGCACATAATCAGATGCGCATATGTCCGGGGACATGGATTGAGCATTTCATTGAATTGTGTTTTCTAGAAAGTATTAATTTAAAACTAGAGGTGTAAAGTTTGTAAACAAACTTTGAAGTTGGCTTGAGAAGTGAGTGAGTAGACAGACAGACAGACACACACTAAATTACATAAACCCCAGTTTACCCCGCTCTAGTATGATTTGCCCCAGTTTACCCCGCTCTAGTATGATTTGCCCCAGTTTACCCCGCTCTAGTATGATTTGCCCCAGTTTACCCCGCTCTAGTATGATTTGCCCCAGTTTACCCCGCTCTAGCATGATTTGCCCCAGTTTACCCCGCTCTAGCATGATTTGCCCCAGTTTACCCCGCTCTAGTATGATTTGCCCCAGTTTACCCCGCTCTAGTATGATTTGCCCCAGTTTACCCCGCTCTAGTATGATTTGCCCCAGTTTACCCCGCTCTAGTATGATTTACCCCAGTTTACCCCGCTCTAGTATGATTTGCCCCAGTTTACCCCGCTCTAGTATGATTTGCCCCAGTTTACCCCGCTCTAGTATGATTTACCCCAGTTTAGTATGATTTACCCCAGTTTACCCCGCTCTAGTATGATTTGCCCCAGTTTACCCCGCTCTAGTATGATTTACCCCAGTTTACCCCGCTCTAGTATGATTTGCCCCAGTTTACCCCGCTCTAGTATGATTTGCCCCAGTTTACCCCGTGCTAGTATGATTTACCCCAGTTTACCCCGTGCTAGTATGATTTACCCCAGTTTACCCCACTGTAGTATGATTTACCCCAGTTTACCCCATGCTAGTATGATTTACCCCAGTTTACCCCGTACTAGTATGATTTACCCCAGTTTACCCCATGCTAGTATGATTTACCCCAGTTTACCCCGTGCTAGTATGATTTACCCCAGTTTACCCCATGCTAGTATGATTTACCCCAGTTTACCCCGTGCTAGTATGATTTACCCCAGTTTACCCCATGCTAGTATGATTTACCCCAGTTTACCCCAGTTTACCATGATTTACCCCAGTTTACCCTGTGCTAGTATTATTTACCCCAGTTTACCCCGCTCTAGTATGATTTGCCCCAGTTTACCCCGATTTGCCCCAGTTTACCTCGTGCTAGTATGATTGATAGATAGATAGATAAATAGATAGAGTGATAGAGTGATAGATAGAGTGATAGATAGAGTGATAGATGAGTGTAATGAGTCTCTATGGCTCAGTTGTAGTTCACAGAATGTCAGTTTGAGTGAGTCTGGGCTTCAGTGTGTAGATTTGAATTTTTGACAGTTGGACAGTTTGAAAATCTGAACATTCCGTCAATGTTAAGTCTATGGGAGTTTTTCCGAGTTTTGATCGTCATTTTTAGGAAAAGCGTGAGTCCGATCAGTTTGAAAAGATATAGCAACGCGAGTCAGACTAGTCTGAAGGTCTGAGCCGAGTTTTGAGTATGTGGAGTTAACGCTCTAGGAGGAGTAGCGTTTGGAAATTTAGCGCTCAGAAGAAGAATAATAACTAGAATGTACATTTCCTGAAGAAAATGTGAGTGGTGCTTGCCGTGGCAAAAAAATCCTCCCGGATAATGCAAAAAAGCCAAGCAACATGTCTGTAGGATGTTCTGGGGCTTATTAATGTGTTTGTACTGTTGCTAGGGTACTGTACATGGTTGCTAGGATGTGTCTATACAGTTTATGGGGTGATATTGAAAGACTATTGGCCAGTCTGAGTCAAAAGAGCCCACCCTCATGACTGTACGATGTTCTGGGGCTGAGATATGACTTCTTTATGTTGCAAAAACATGATTAGCATGATGTTAGCATGATGCTAACATGATTAGCATGATGTTAGCATGATGCTAACATGATTAGCATGACAATGCTAACATGATTAGAATGATGTTAGCATGATGCTAACATGATTAGCATGATGTTAGCATGATGCTAACATGATTAGCATGATGTTAGCATGATGCTAACATGATTAGCATGTTGTTAGCATGATGCTAACATGATTAGCATGACAATGCTAACATGATTAGCATGATGTTAGCATGATGCTAACATGATTAGCATGATGTTAGCATAATGCTAACATGATTAGCATGATGTTAGCATAATGCTAACATGATTAGCATGTTGTTAGCATAATGCTAACATGATTAGCATGTTGTTAGCATAATGTTAACATGATTAGCATGATGTTAGCATGATGCTAACATGATTAGCATGACAATGCTAACACGATAAGCATGTTGTTAGCATGATGCTAACATGATTAGCATGTTGTTAGCATATTGCTAACATGATTAGCATGATGCTAGCATGATGCTAACATGATTAGCATGATGTTAACATTATGCTAACATGATTAGCATGATGTTAGCATGATGCTAACATGATTAGCATGACAATGCTAACATGATTAGCATGTTGTTAGCATTATGCTAACATGATTAGCATGATGCTAGCATGATGCTAACATGATTAGCATGATGTTAGCATGATGCTAACATGATTAGCATGATGTTAGCATGATGCTAACATGATTAGCATGTTGCTGGCATGTTCTAATCCTTAGCTAATCACTATTAGCTTGTAGCTATTCACTGCTAGCATGTGTAGCATGTTGAAAGTCCAGTTTGCTAGCATGAGCCAAAAGACCCAACCGCCATGCGTCTATGATGTTCTGAGGCAGAGATATAGGTCTTGGTAAACGGTTGCTAGGGTACTCTGTTTGGTTGCTATGGAGTGGCTTGGCAGCATCCAATGATGATAGTGCTTGTCTGTATGAATGATATAAACCAACCCCCATGTCTCTAGGATGTTCTGAGGCAGAGATATAGATCTTGCTAAACGGTTGCTAGGCTGCTTGATAATGGTTGCTAGGGCGTGACTAGGAAGTGTTGACGGTGATTTGTGATTGGCTGTTGATGCCCCGAGTCAAACAAACCCACCCCCATGTTTCTATGACACTTCTATCCAAAGATATCCCTTTGATCTCTTTCAATGGAAGTCTATGGGATCAGTTGCTAGGGAGCTCTAAATGGTTGCTAGGGCGTGGCTTGATGGGTTTACAGTGATCCTGAGATAGTGATTGGCTGTCTGAGTAAATTGAGCCCACCCCCTTGTCTCTGAGACACTGTGAGCCAGAGCTGTGGTCAATACAAAATCCCTATGCAATTTCCCATAGTAGGATAAACGCATGAGTTTATGGGACATCCCTCCCCATAATAAGTCAATGGGGCAATTTGAGTTGCTAGGCTGCTTGATAATGGTTGCTAGGGCGTGGCTAGGAAGTGTTGACGGTGATTTGTGATTGGCTGTTGATGCCCCGAGTCAAACAAACCCACCCTCGTGTATCTGTGACACTTCTATCCAAAGATATCCCTTTGATCTCTTTCAATGGAAGTCTATGGGATCAGTTGCTAGGGAGCTCTAAATGGTTGCTAGGGCGTGGCTTGAAAGAGTCAGAGTGATCCTGAGATAGTGATTGGTTGTCTGAGTAAATTGAGCCCACCCCCTTGTCTCTGAGACACTGTGAGCCAGAGCTGTGGTCAATACAAAATCCCTATGCAAGTTCCCATAGTAGGATTAACGCATGAGTTTACGGGCGATCCCTCCCCATAGTAAGTCAATGGGGCAATTTTCGGAAATTTGGGCAGCTCTAATACCCCAGGGGTACAACTTATACCCCATTGTGATGTGTCATCTGACATGGGCAATCAGGCTCTTCAAATGTGGTGACACACGAGTTTCTACGAAATCCTCTCTCAGAGTTATGAGTCGTTAAAATTTTTGCCAATGTTAAGTCTATGGGATTTTTTTCGGCACTTTTTTGCCCCTGGGGCAAACATCTTACCCCCGACCCCTTAGAAAAGATATAGCACACCATTCCCGATTAAGCCGCACGTTTTGACACCTCATTCGTGGGTCTGTGACAAACGGTGTGGGAGGAGAAGCGCGCCGAAAAAGCGTCCGGAAGAATAATAAATATAAGAATAATAATAATAATAACTAGAGGTGTAAAGTTTGTAAACAAACTTTGAAGTTGGCTTGAGAAGTGAGTGAGTAGACAGACAGACAGACACACACTAAATTACATAAACCCCAGTTTACCCCGCTCTAGTATGATTTGCCCCAGTTTACCCCGCTCTAGTATGATTTGCCCCAGTTTACCCCGCTCTAGTATGATTTGCCCCAGTTTACCCCGCTCTAGTATGATTTGCCCCAGTTTACCCCGCTCTAGTATGATTTGCCCCAGTTTACCCCGCTCTAGTATGATTTTCCCCAGTTTACCCCGCTCTAGTATGATTTACCCCAGTTTACCCCGCTCTAGCATGATTTGCCCCAGTTTACCCCGCTCTAGTATGATTTACCCCAGTTTACCATGATTTACCCCAGTTTACCCTGTGCTAGTATTATTTACCCCAGTTTACCCCGCTCTAGTATGATTTGCCCCAGTTTACCCCCATTTGCCCCAGTTTACCCCGTGCTAGTATTATTTACCCCAGTTTACCCCGCTCTAGTATGATTTGCCCCAGTTTACCCCGATTTGCCCCAGTTTACCCCGTGCTAGTATTATTTACCCCAGTTTATCCCGCTCTAGTATGATTTGCCCCAGTTTACCCCGCTCTAGTATGATTTGCCCCAGTTTACCCCGCTCTAGTATGATTTGCCCCAGTTTACCCCGCTCTAGTATGATTTGCCCAAGTTTACCCCGCTCTAGTATGATTTACCCCAGTTTACCCCGCTCTAGTATGATTTACCCCAGTTTACCCCGGGCTAGTATGATTTACCCCAGTTTACCATGATTTACCCCAGTTTACCATGATTTACCCCAGTTTACCCCGCTCTAGTATGATTTACCCCAGTTTACCCTGTGCTAGTATTATTTACCCCAGTTTACCCCGCTCTAGTATGATTTGCCCCAGTTTACCCCGATTTGCCCCAGTTTACCTCGTGCTAGTATGATTGATAGATAGATAGATAAATAGATAGAGTGATAGATAGAGTGATAGAGTGATAGATAAATAGATAGAGTGATAGATAGAGTTATAGATGAGTGTAATGAGTCTCTATGGCTCAGATGTATTTCACAGAATGTCAGTTGGAGTGAGTCTGGGCTTCAGTGTGTAGATTTGAATTTTTGACAGTTGGACAGTTTGAAAATCTGAACATTCCGTCAATGTTAAGTCTATGGGAGTTTTTCCGAGTTTTGATCGTCATTTTTAGGAAAACCGTGAGTCCGATCAGTTCGAAAAGATATAGCAACGCGAGTCAGACTAGTCTGGAGGTCTGAGCCGAGTTTGGAGTATGTGGAGTTAACGCTCTAGGAGGAGTAGCGTTTGGAAATTTAGCGCTCAGAAGAAGAATAATAATAAGTTTAATAGCAATATCAGTAAGTTGGCTCTCTCAAGCCAACTTAATAATAATAAACCGTTCCTCGTTTCCTTCGTAAAATTGATGCTACGCAAAAACCATAATAATAATAAGTATGGAGAATAGCAATATTGATGCATTGCTTCCCAAGGCACACTAATATGTAGGTTTGAGAGTGATGGTGATGCCTTGCTACGCAAGGCATCACTAAAAAGCGTTCTCGGGCTAGATAGTAATAGTGTGCCTTGCTAAAGCAAGCCCCACTAATAATAAGTTTATTAGGATTTCAGTAAGTTGGCTTCTCCCAAGCCAACTTAATTAATTTCGTTTTGTATAAATTGTATTTTAATTTTGATCAATGTTTAATCAACTATTTGGCTGTATATTTAATAAATAAGAAGCAAACCAAGATCGTGGGGAATGGATTGACGTGCTGGCCTGTTTCCTCAGTCTTTGAGCGAGGCTGAAACTATAGCGTCTTTCTGTTTTAATACATTTCTTGAATATGTCTTAATTACAGTCGGCCTATAGATAGTTATGATATTTGTGGATGCACCGGGGTCCGTCATTATAAAGTTACGCTACTTTCCTTATTAGGAGAAAATATATGTCGTTTTAACGACATAAGATCTCGTTATTAGACATACTTGAGTGGAAAAAAATCATATGTAGGCCCTATGTGGGAGCAATGCATGACCGTACCAGCTGACCTGTAAATGCGTTTCCATTGCAGTTTTGCGAAAATTTCCTTTTTCTAATTGCCTGAAAAACCACCTCATGCGAGCGTAAAAACCTTTTTGCGATATATGGGAGTTTTTGCGAAATTGACGCGTTTCCATTGGGCTTATTTTCAATGCGCAATTTCAATTTGCGCAATTTGAAGGGTAATGGAAACACGGCTAGTGTCTTCTCACAGCTAATAGCCATTCAGTGCAACAATACAAGTGCTGTAGTAATCCGTCCTTTAATATCCCGCCTCCTTCTCCCCTTCACTGAAGAAAAATCGCGTTCCACGAAATGCACGTAATGATAGTTGGTAGACTTAAATAGACGGATACATTTTTACAACAATGCAATGCCACCAGCAGAGATGTACAGAGATGGAGAGGAAACAGGGAGGAGAGGCACCTCATTTCATTTAAAAAATATTTTTGTAATGTATTTAAAGTTACAGGCTATTAAAAAAAATAATAACAGTAGGTATGGTTCGAATTTATTTTATTATAAATATGTGGCTATATTGCAGCGCTCCCTTAGTGCTTGCCTGTGTCCCAATGTGCATATCCATCCTAAATACAGTCCCTCCAGAAAAACGTGGTTATGCGATCGCGTGATTTAACGCATAATCAGCCAAAGTCCGCATATTTATGCGGGGCCGCATTTTTTCAAATACGCCGCACTTTCGCCGCATAAATTGCCTATTTCTGCGTGCAAAATATGCGGGGCTAGCATGATTTCATAATCCCCGCATTTTCGTTGCAAAAAAGTCACATATATATATTAGCAGAAAGTTGAAAAATGTGTTTGTTTACTTCACACAAGAGCCGCCATTTCCCCCTGTTACCATGGGAACGCTTTGAAGTGAAGTAATTACCAAACGTGAACGTCATCGAAAAGCTGCAAACCCCGCGGAGAAACCATAGATACCAGTGAAACCATGATGAAGCGCAAACTCCCATTGGCCAACAAAAATAACAGCAAAAGAGCAAAGCAGTTTCAGAACACAGCATCATGAAGCTTCAGAGCGTTATGAATCAGTGAGTCGATTCAGCGGTTCAGAGCGTTATGAGTCAGTGAGTCGATTCAGCGGTTCAGAGCGTTATGAGTCAGTGAGTCGATTCAGCGGTTCAGAGCGTTATGAGTCAGTGAGTCGATTCAGCAGTTCAGAGCGTTATGAGTCAGTGAGTCGATTCAGCGGTTCAGAGCGTTATGAGTCAGTGAGTCGATTCAGCGGTTCAGAGCGTTATGAGTCAGTGAGTCGATTCAGCGGTTCAGAGCGTTATGAATCAGTGAGTCGATTCAGCAGTTCAGAGCGTTATGAGTCAGTGAGTCGATTCAGCGGTTCGGAGCGTTATGAATCAGTGAGTCGATTCAGCGGTTTGGAGAGTTATGAATCAGTGAGTCGATTCAGCGGTTTGGAGAGTTATGAATCAGTGAGTCGATTCAGCGGTTTGGAGAGTTATGAATCAGTGAGTCGATTCAGCGGTTTGGAGCGTTATGAATCAGTGAGTCGATTCAGCGGTTTGGAGAGTCAGTGAGTCAGTGAGTCGATTCAGCGGTTTGGAGCGTTATGAATCAGTGAGCCGATTCAGCGGTTTGGAGAGTTATGAATCAGTGAGTCGATTCAGCGGTTTGGAGCGTTATGAATCAGTGAGCCGATTCAGCGGTTTGGAGAGTTATGAATCAGTGAGTCGATTCAGCGGTTTGGAGCGTTATGAATCAGTGAGTCGATTCAGCGGTTTGGAGAGTTATGAATCAGTGAGTCGATTCAGCGGTTTGGAGCGTTATGAATCAGTGAGTCGATTCAGCGGTTTGGAGAGTTATGAATCAGTGAGTCGATCCAGCGGTTCGGATCGCCAAAGTCACGTATTTCAGCAGTTTGACACGCGATCCAAATCATGAATCGACTCACTGATTCATAACGCTTCGAAGCTTCATGATGCATTGTTTTGAAATCAGTCCAAATTGAGCCATGTGTTTATTAAGGTCTTCAATAAAACAAGATGAGAACTTAAATATTCAATTAAAAATATTCGCTTTTTTTTCTCTTTTTCATTAAACCGAAGTTTTTGAAAGTTTTATCGCATAAATATCCCGCATTTTCCATCGCATTTTTTAAGAAAACGTGCCGCATAATCAAGAATTTTTGCCCGCAACAATCACAAAAAAAAGCCGCATTTTTCTGGAAGGACTGACTGTATGTCCACACACACACACACACACACCTCTTATTTCACGCGAAAAGGACACCCACTGTCTGAGGTAACATACGGGCACGAGGATACATTGCGCATGCGTCGAAACCGTGCGACGCACACACTCCGAACCGAGACAAGCGAACCGAACGGTCCGGTTTTTTTTCATGTACCGTGCCACCCCTATGGGACACCCCTACAAATCATTGAATTCAGGTGTTCCAATCACTTCCATAGTCACAGGTGTATAAAATCAAGTGCAGAGTCAAGAGCTCCAGACCTCCAAACTCCTGTGGCCTTCAGATGAGCTCAAGAACAGTGTGTAGAGCTTCATGGAATGGGTTTCCATGGCCGAGCAGCTCATCCAAGCCTCACATCACCAAGTGCAATGCAAAGCTTGGGATGCAGTGGGGTAAAGCGCGCCGCTACTGGACTCTAGAGCAGTGGTTTTCAAACTTTTTTAAGAGCGACTGTAACAGATGATGCACTGAACCCGAGTGCAGTTTTATTCATAATATCCAAACACGTGGCAAAACAAAGCCTTTGCTAACCATACAACGAACATCAAACAATACTCGAGCAGCCAACCACGCAAACATGAGGCTTAAATACACAGAGACTAAACAACACACACCTGTGAACGATCAATGAACCAATGACAGAACTGAACTGAGAACACATGACTAAAACAACCAATGAGAACATGCACTGTAAAAAATGCTGGGTTAAAAACAACCCAAGTTGGGTTGAAAATGGACAAACCCATCGGTTGGGTTAAATGTTTGCTTATAATAACCCAATCGCTGTGTTAAAACAATCTTTGATTAATAGAAAGTAAAAAAAAACCCATCTGAAATAAACTTTTGTAACTTTTGACACATGTAATGCATTCTTGCTGAATAAAGCTATTCCTTAAAAATGATTAATTATTAATAAAACTATTCATTTACAAATTCTTACTGACCCCAAACCTTTGAACGGTAGTGTATAATGCTACAAAAGCTTTAGATGGTTTGTGTGCAACAACTGACATTCATTAACTTAAATTGTGCATTAATAGGTTGAGCAAAACAAATGTGTTTATATCTGAGAGCCTTTTATACCCACATTTAGACACTGAAATAACACACACTTTGAGTGTCCCTAATAAAGAACCACTATTGTCCCTTACTTTTGTCGCACTTTTTGTCCTTTGTGGTGTATGTTTGGATTATGTTGTGTTGTAAATAAATGCAAACCATTCAAAAAGCCATTCTTTGAATCTCTTCAGATTCTTTGTTCTAGTTTCCTCACAGCTGATAGGGCCATTAGGATTAGGGGAGGGTCTTTGAGGGTCACAAACCACGCATAAACGTCATTTTCTCAAAACTACAAACTTTTACACACATGCTGCTCACATATTATTGTAGCAGAGTTTGTGCTTAAACCAGTGTACTCAGACGTTAGCCATGAAAATGTTACAAGTAACAGAAATAAGCTCAAATATCAGCATGTCAAAACAGCTCCAGGGCCCAGAAAACAGCTCAGCGCTCAGAGGGTTCAATGCAAAGACGCGAATAGACATTCTGCGGCGCGATTCGCGCAAATTGAGTGTTTGCCGCGTGATTCACGCAAGTTGAAAAATCTGAACTTTGGCGGATATTCGCACTGTGTTAACCAATCAGGAGCTTGCTCTAGTACTGACAACAATGAGACGATTGGATGAATCAGTATTTTTGAACAAATCTCTTGAATGAATGATTCAATGACTCACTCATGAAGACTTCACTTGTTTCATTACTGGATGAATCAGTGTTTTTGAACAAATCTCTTGAGTGAATGATTCAATGACTCACTCATGAAGACTTCACTTGTTTCATTAATGGATGAATCAGTGTTTTTGAACAAATCTCTTGAGTGAATGATTCAATGACTCACTCATAAAGACTTCACTTGTTTCATTACTGGATGAATCAGTGTTTTTGAATGAATCTCTTGAGTGAATGATTCAATAATTCACTCATAAAGACTTCACTTGTTTCATTACTGGATGATTCAGTATTTTTGAACAAATCTCTTGAGTGAATGATTCAATGACTCACTCATAAAGACTTCACTTGTTTCATTACTGGATGAATCAGAGTTTTTGAACAAATCTCTTGAGTGAATGATTCAATGACTCACTCATAAAGACTTCACTTGTTTCATTACTGGATGAATCAGTGTTTTTGAATGAATCTCTTGAGTGAATGATTCAATGACTCACTCATGAAGACTTCACTTGTTTCATTACTGGATGAATCAGTGTTTTTGAACAAATCTCTTGAGTGAATGATTCAATGACTCACTCATGAAGACTTCACTTGTTTCATTACAGGATGAATCAGTGTTTTTGAACGAATGAAACAAGTTTCATAAGAAATATGTTTAGAGTATTCTTGCTCAGTTTGCACAAAATAATAAACTGATTCCTAAAAAAGCTACTTTTGGCTAGTCGGATTCTTTATAAATGTGGCAAAAGTTACAGAACCTTATTTTGACTTTATATGAATATTTCTTATATATGTAAATACACTCTCAGAAAAAGAGGTACAAAAGTTGTCACTGGGGCGGTACTCTCTCAAAAGATACACATTTGTACCTTTTTTACCCCTAAACTGTGCATATTATTTCTTTAGCGTCATGGCGGTGGGTTTTGCACACTTAAACACCAGTCGAACCGTCTCGAGAAAGTGTCAAACTGTAGTTTAATTTTCCTCTAGTGTTCCTGTCGGGGGGAATGAATCTGTGTCCGTTCTGAACGGATCAACATGAATCCGTTTACCCTGAAGATCCTGCGATTGCAGATACGCTTCCCCACGGATCCTGTTCACACACTCCATTTGATCAGTTCTGCCACATTATGCTTTTATGAGCACCGGGTCGCTCGTGTTTCCACCAGAGTTAATCTTTCATTTGACTTTTTGAAATCTCTCTACCGATGGCACGGAATAACACTCATCCATAAAGAATCATTTGCTTCCCAGATGTTTGATCAAAAGCGCTGCCAAGTGCAAACCTCGGCCTCTGTGTCTTTGAGCGGGGTTTGATTGTGCCTCTTCCAAACACAATACATATGCAGATCAGATCTCAGCGAGCGCTTCTGCAGATGAAACCGGGAGATTCCGCCTTTCTGGGACGCAGATCAGTGCTGTACGAACCGGCGTTCTGCTTCCAACACCAGCACAGCGACTCCACAACACTGTGTTTCTAAGAGAATAAAACATTACAGATTGTTTGTGTGATTCTGCCTGGAAGAGTCTAAGAATGATGAAGCTCATAATTGGGCGTTCGGCCTTTCCGCTAAACAAGGCGAACTCTAGATTTGAAGAAAGATCAGCTCTCAAACACGATCCAGAGACATGTGACGCCATCAGCTGGACTCGTTCCAATGGTTTGGGGGAGAAAGCCGTTCCTTCTGGACACACCCTAACCCTAACCCAAAACTCAACGTCTCCTTGACGTCATAATGGTAACATCCACACAACGTCAAATTCTAACATCATTAGACGTTGATCATTTGTTGATCAATGTCCACACAACATCATACACTCTTAAAAAAAAAGGTTCTTTATGACACCAAAAATTGTTCTTCGTCGTAATTATAGAAGAACCACTTTTGATATAGCACCATATCTTAACATGTTCTGTATATGGTAGCGGTGCTATATAGACGGTTTCAACGGCAACAACATAAACAAACGTTACTGCGCATGCGCGCTTTTGTGGCCCAAACTTAACTTCTGGTAGACGTCCGCAAAGAATCAACAACAACAGAGGCTGCGTTATCTTCTTATGCGCTATCATCTGGGCAGCATTATCTTAATTTACATGTTTTTATTGTTTCAGCATGTTTATTATAAATAATCTCCCATTTCTGTCTGCAATATAGAGTGTGGGAAACGCCCTCCTTAAAGGGTTAGTTCACCCAAAAATGTAAATTCATACATTAATTATTCACCCTCATGTCGACCCCAAACCGGTAAGACCGTAGAGAAGAGGAGAAATATCTTCAGTTGTGTTCTGAAAATGAAGTTCTTACAGGTTTGGAACGACATGAGGGAGAGTATTAATGACAGAATAACATTTTTTGGGTGAACTAACCCTTTAAAGGCCGTTGTGACGGTATCTGACCCTACAAGGTTGGGTTCGGGCGCCAGGGGTAAAAACCACCACAATTATTTAGTTAAATTCCGGGCATGTTGCATATCTCAATACATCATTCAATTCAAAAGAGAAAAAAACTAAACAAAATACATAAATTATTCGTTTCAAAACCAGAAACATTTACCTTTTAGTTACCTCACAACAATAAATGAGTGACAAATAAATCAAATAATTCAAAGAATAAAGTGCAACGCAATAAACCTTATACAGGAAAAAATAAATCCTAAATACAATAAGGCAGGCACATAAGAATACAGAATTAAGGCAACAAAGGAAAAATCGTCTGTATCCAAAGTTCAACGAAAAAGAACAAAAACATTTTCCACCATGTCACTCATTAAACTTCTGGGCATGAAACAATTCAATACATCACACACAATATTTACAAAATAATGGTAATAAATAATTAATGGTTACTTTGCATATGCACACACACACATTCACAATCACACCCACCAACACACCTATACAATTACACATTTTTATTTGACTTCTGGACTTAGGGAATTACTAGATTGTTTAATACTGCACTATTTTGGTCTGTCTATTAAAGAAAAGAAAAAAAGGGAAAAGGAGGGAAGGGAGAAAAATAAAATAAAAATAATAATAATATAAATAATAATAATAATAATTGTGCGCTATAAAGTCAGAATTGTGTGTGTAAAGTCAGAATTGTGTGTATAAAGTCAGAACTGTGTGTGTTACGTCAGAATTGTGTGTATAAAATCAGAATTGTATGATAGTCAGAATTGAATTATGTGATATAAAGTCAGAATTGTGTGATAGTCAGATTTTAATTGTATGGTATAAAGTCAGAACTGTGTGTATAAAGTCAGAATTGTGTATAAGGTCAAAAGAGAGGGGGGGGAAAAAAAGACTATTTGAAAATAGCCTTTTCACATTGACTTTTTTAAATAGCCCCTTTCTTTCATTTTTTGTTTTGTTTTTGTTTTGTTGTTGTTTTCTGTTTAATTAGTAACTTTTGTATTTTGAAAACATTTGTAATTACATGTATGTGTATATTCTATTTCTCCTACGAGAGTTTTGTATTTTGCTGTTTTTTGTCAATAAAAAAAAAAAAAAAATATTTACAAAATAATATGGCAAACTCAAGCGCCACAAAAAAACAAAACAAAGAAAAACCTCCCTAATTTACACCAAAACCTCCTCAAAACGTCCTACCTATAATGCCTTGAATGAATGTCTAAACCACAGAATAACCGGATTGGGGAAACCAACTCTCTCTCTAACGCTCCACTTACACACAAAAATGCTGTTTTCTGTACAGTATCTATAAATGCTTGCGCGCTCGCCTTCAATCATGCAATGCATCGGAATAACATGTTTCTTTGTTTCATAACATAAGATTAATGTTGGGAAAGTTAACATGTAAGTTAGATAAAGTTCCCTATTTGAGATTGATTGTATGAATGCATCACAACAAATCCCCTGCTCTATGGGCACTGCCATTAATAGAGGACAAAGCGAAAGTTGTTTTGCACTCCGTGATAAAGGCACATTTAAATATTTTGCAGGAAACATAAATCTGATCAGTTATCCAGATGGAGACCACTTGATGTGAACAAATGTCAACTCGCCGTGTCCTGACTGACTGATGATCACGGTGATCGCATGTTAATGCCAAGTGTAAACGCAGCCAGAATAAGTTCCTCTAGAGTAGATTATTTCTGATAACAAGCAGAATCTATAACAAGTAAATGACATTAGACATACAGTCTGAATGACATTAGACGCTGCTGGATATTTATGAAGCATTTAAGGCTTTTTGGTGAGTCGCTCACACTGTTTTTGGGCTGGTGTGATATTCTCTCTGCTAGATCGTTAATATTTATATCATGTTATCCAAGAATAGTACGTCAAAAATGTGTTTCTACTGAGTAATGCGCCATACTGTCCCCTTACCAGACCGATAAACAAAAACAGACCGGAAGTTAACTTCGGGCCAGGCGCGTAACCGTGGCAACGTGCGTTCGTCCGATGAAACCGTCTATAGCACCTTAGTCAAACCGGTGAAGAACAGGTGAAGAACCTCTGAAGAACCGCTGAAGAACCACTGAAGAACTGGTGAAGAACCACTGAAGAACCGGTGAAGAACCTCTGAAGAACTGGTGAAGAACCACTGAAGAACTGGTGAAGAACCACTGAAGAACTGGTGAAGAACCACTGAAGAACCGCTGAAGAACCACTGAAGAACTGGTGAAGAACCGCTGGAGAACTGCTGAAGAACCACTGAAGAACCGGTGAAGAACCACTGAAGAACTGGTGAAGAACCACTGAAGAACCGGTGAAGAACCGCTGAAGAACCACTGAAGAACTGGTGAAGAACCACTGAAGAACCTCTGAAGAACCGCTGAAGAACCACTGAAGAACCACTGAAGAACCGGTGAAGAACCACTGAAGAACCGTTGAAGAACCGGTGAAGAACCGGTGAAGAACCGCTGAAGAACCACTGAAGAACTGGTGAAGAACCACTGAAGGACCGCTGAAGAACCACTGAAGAACCACTGAAGAACCGGTGAAGAACCACTGAAGAACTGGTCAAGAACCGCTGAAGAACCGGTGAAGAACCGCTGAAGAACCACTGAAGAACCACTGAAGAACCACTGAAGAACCGCTGAAAAACCACTGAAAAACCGCTAAAGAACCACTGAAGAACAGGTGAAGAACCACTGAAGAACCGGTGAAGAACCAGTGAAGAACCACTGAAGAACCGGTGAAGAACCACTGAAGAACTGGTGAAGAACCACTGAAGAACCAGTGAAGAACCACTGAAGAACTGGTGAAGAACCACTGAAGAACTGGTGAAGAACCTCTGAAGAACCGGTGAAGAACCACTGAAGAACTGGTGAAGAACCGGTGAAGAACCACTGAAGAACCCCTGAAGAACCGCTGAAGAACCGGTGAAGAACCACTGAAGAACCACTGAAGAACCGCTGAAGAACCACTGAAGAACTGCTGAAGAACCACTGAAGAACTGGTGAAGAACCGGTGAAGAACCTCTGAAGAACCGCTGAAGAACCACTGAAGAACCGCTGAAGAACCACTGAAGAACCACTGAAGAACCTCTGAAGAACCACTGAAGAACTGGTGAAGAACCGCTGAAGAACCACTGAAGAACCACTGAAGAACCACTGAAGAACCGCTGAAGAACCACTGAAGAACCGCTGAAGAACCACTGAAGAACCACTGAAGAACCTCTGAAGAACCACTGAAGAACTGGTGAAGAACCGGTGAAGAACCTTTGAAGAACCGCTGAAGAACCACTGAAGAACCACTGAAGAACTGGTGAAGAACCGCTGAAGAACCACTGAAGAACCACTGAAGAACCACTGAAGAACCGCTGAAGAACCTCTGAAGAACCACTGAAGAACCTCTGAAGAACCCCTGAAGAACCGCTGAAGAACCTCTGAAGAACCCCTGAAGAACCACTGAAGAACCTCTGAAGAACTGGTGAAGAACCGCTGAAGAACCACTGAAGAACCACTGAAGAACCACTGAAGAACCGCTGAAGAACCTCTGAAGAACCACTGAAGAACCTCTGAAGAACCCCTGAAGAACCGCTGAAGAACCTCTGAAGAACCCCTGAAGAACCGCTGAAGAACCTCTGAAGAACTGGTGAAGAACCGCTGAAGAACCACTGAAGAACCACTGAAGAACCACTGAAGAACATTAATATGTACGCCCCCAACATTTGCATATGCCAGCACATGTTCAGGCGAATCATCGTGAGTTCTGCAGGTAAACAAGCGTCACGCGAGGATAGCGAACATGGCAGATCATGGACACAAATGTTCTGTTCCAGGCTGTGCAGACGTTTCATCCTCTTCCCACAGATAAAACATGTGTTTATTTATAATCGGATACCGCAACAATTTCATTCAAAGTTGTTCGTTTGCTCGGCCCATTTGACCACGGACAGTTTTTCAAACCTGGGACAATATCAATCCGGCTTTGCTCAGCGTCTGACACTGAAGAAAGGGGCAATTCCCACCATATTCCTGCCAGCAGTGATTTATTCACTTCTTGACTGTCTAAACAATTTCTGATTAAATTGAAAGTTTCTTAGAGAGACAACATTAACGATAATATCCCCGTTGTTGTCTAGATCCAACGCAAGATGCTAGTACAGTAACAATAGGATAATCCAAGTAGCTTACATAACTAAATGGCTAAATAAATCGACTTTTAAATCAGTTCTCTACTGTCAAACTCAAACGTTACTGTACAAACAACATATTTAAGCGCTACCCAGTTCAGTTTGTGATTCAAAGTGAAGACGCTATCATTGTAAAATCATACAGGGACACATTACAATAATTAAAATGTTTTTACAATGCTAAAAAAGTTGTGACTGCTGATGTGTATATTTAATGCTATATGCTAGTTATGCTTTAGGCTGAAGTTCTGGAATGGACGTAATGATTTTGCAGGTTCCTAATTAAACTTGCCATTCAGAAGCGTTCATTTCCAATCTCAAAACATGTTGTTGTTCCTCAAAATCTGCATCTTGGTCAGAAACAGAGATGGCCGTATGGATATGAAGTATCGATATATCGATACTGATGTGAGCATCGAAAAGAATTGATACTCAAATAAAAATATCGATATTAAGGTGTTCCCCTTCGAGGGAACTCGCACTGCGTCGTCGAGTGACAACACTCTGGGAACGCCCACAGCGTTACGCATCTGAAGCATGAATGAAATCAAGCCAATCTGATTGGTGTCGCGTCGTGACGTAGTAGATGACGGCATACCCGGAAGATACAAAAAGGAAGCTGATGCAAACACACACTAGCTTTTTTGCTCTTCAGCGAAGCGCTCTGTTTTGTCAGTCTTATTTGATGTTGTTTGTCTACCAACGTTGTTCACAAGCAGGGCTCGCGAACCCCGTGGCTGGTCCCGTGTCTGTCGAAAAAAAAAAAGACAGCACGGTTGATCAATCATGGGACTCGCAGATGGGCTGTCAGGGGAACTTGAGAGGGTGTTGAGGCATCTTCTCCTTCCCTGTTTGACAGTTCCATTGTTCTCCTTCCCCGTGTGGAAGCCCGCGCTGCGGCTTCTTCCCCCGGGGTGGAGGACCCGATGCGTGAGCTGTCTGATTCTGAGGAATTAGACGTGCTCCGTATCGAGGCTCGCCATTTCCTATGCTAGATTCAATCTCGCGTTGCAAAAAAAAAAAAAAAAAGGCAGTGCGTAGGTTCGAGTCTGCTAGTGAAGTGATACAACGTGATACGGTGAAATGTGATACTGTTGGGTGCGAGGCATGCGGTCAGCACCTGAGGGTGCTGGCTGTTTTCATTGAGAAATATCTCGACGCGTACTGCCGTGCGCTTTTCGGGTGTTTCAGCCTCGCGCCTGTTTGGCTTTTTTTCCCGAGGGATGAAAGCCAATTGTATTATAAGGGCTCGAGCCACGTTGCTGAGGCAACATGTGGTTTACGAGTCCGTATAAATACAATAAAGCAGTATCGTCTGGTGTTATTTCCGACCATGTTTCACTGTATTGTGGATACTGTTGGGTGCGAGGCATGCGGTCAGCGCCTGAGGGTGCTGGCTGTTTTCATTGAGAAATATCTCGACGCGTACTACCGTGCGCTTTTCGGGTGTTTCAGCCTCGCGCCTGTTTGACTTTTTTTCCGAGGAATGAAAGCCAATTGTATTATAACGGCTCGAGCCACGTTGCTGAGGCAACGTATGGTTACGAGCCATATAAATACAATAAAACAGTATCGTCTGATGATTTGGGCTGTATTTAATTCTGAGGAATTAAATAATATAGGATCTGACTTTGAGGAGTTAGATATTCAGCCTATCATTCAGACCATATTATGGCTGCATTTAATTAATATTATCTAACGTGAGGAGTTAGATGTATTTTTTATTCAGCCTGTTATTCAGACTAGGTTGCACGGGTTGGGTGATTATGATGACATTTAATTCTGAGGAATTGAGTGTATGTTATCTGACTTTGATAAGTTAGATACTTTAATCGGTCTGTCACCCAAGCGTGTTTGACTTGTCTGGATATTCATCTAAGAGGGAGCCCTCCTGAAGTTGATGTCGTTCTCGCCGCCTGGTGGCCTGCGGGACACATCAGTTTCAGGCGGTTGCTAGGCGCAGTGTCCGCCCTAGTATTGCGGCCCTGTCGAGCTGCTCCCTTAGATGAGGCCCCTGCTGGCCAGCCCCCTCTCCCGGGTAGGAGCGACCGAGGTCGTTTTCCCCCAGGAGCTCTCGGGAAATCAGTGCTGTGTTCCCGCCGTCAAAGACGCTTCGGGCCTCACTGATTTCCCGCGCACACACGCTGCCTTCGTCGCCTCCAAAGGGACTTGCGACTGGGCAGCGAACGTGTGCGCCCACCGAAAATCGTTCTCAACCGCTCCCTGCCGGTTAGCCGCTTCAGGGGGGTCGGGAACGAGTTTCGGTTGACACCCGAGGCCAGCCTCGAGAGGCTGGTTCCCTTAGTAGATTATCTTGGCGCATGGTAATGCCTTCCGAGTGTATCTACATGGGTCCTGCAGACTGTAGAGCTGGGTTACAGGCTGCAGTTCGGTTCTCCTCCCCCGAGTTTCAACGGGGTGGTCCGGACTGTGGTCGGCCCAGAGCAGGTTCGGGTTATGGAACAAGAAGTACAAGCCCTGTTAGCCAAGGAAGCCATAGAGCGGGTTCCTTTGGCGGACAGGGACTCCGGGTTCTACAGCCGGTACTTCATAGTTCCAAAGAAGGATGGTGGGTTGCGTCCGATTATAGATCTCAGGCTCTTGAATCGGTCTCTGAGGAGATTCAGGTTCAAGATGCTCATAATTCCAGCCATCGTGAGTCAGATCCAGTCCGAGGACTGGTTCGTCACGATAGATCTAAAGGACGCATACTTCCATATTTCCATCCTTCCATGTCACAGGAAGTTCCTGAGGTTCGCTTTCGGGAGCGAAGCGTACCAATATCGGGTTCTTCCCTTCGGCCTGGCACTCTCCCCTCGCGGTGGCGGTTCGGCATCGAGATGTCGTTCTGGCCCACATCAAATGCTTGGGACTGAGACTCAACACGAAGAAGAGCGTGTTGACGCCCTCCCAGCGGACTACGTTCCTGGGGGTTGTATGGGACTCCACGTCGATGCGGGCACAAATGTCCCCCGCACGCGTGGAGTCCATACTGGCGATGGTCTCCTGAGTGAAGCCGGGCCGCAGCCTCACTGTGAAGCAGTTTCAGAGACTGCTGGGGCTCAGGGCAGCAGCGTCCAAGGTGATGCCTTTTGACCTGCTGCACATGAGACCCCTACAGTGGTGGCTTAGGGCCAGGGGGTTTTCCCCGAGGGGAAATCCGTTTCATATGATCAGGGTAACGCGCAAATGCCTTCGTTCCCTCGTCATATGGCGGAAACCTTGGTTCCTGTCCCAAGGACCAGTGCTGGGAGCATCATGTTGCCGGAGAGCCGCTTCAACAGATGCTTCCCTCACTGGTTGGGGCGCGGTCATGGAAGGCCGTTTTGCGAGAGGTCTGTGGGAGACCCGGCATTTCTTCAGGGCACATCAACTGCCTGGAGATGCTGGCGGTCTACAAAGCTCTGAGGAGCTTTTACCCAGACCTCCGCGGCCACCATGTCCTGATACGCTCAGACAACACTTCGGTTGTCGCGTATCTCAATCACCAGGGGGGTTTGAGGTCGCGCCCTCTATGCAGACTGGCGCATCAAATCCTCCTGTGGTCCCAGGGGAAGTTATCGTCCCTCAGGGCGATGTACATTCCCGGAGACCAAAATCAGGGAGCAGACATCCTGTCGAGGCAGGGGCTGAGGCCCGGGGAGAGGCGACTCCACCCAGAGGTGGTGGAGGCCAGGTGCGAGAGATTTGGCCCAGTGGAAGTGGACCTGTTCGCGTCTCGAGAGACATCCCACTGTCCACTGTGGTTCTCTCTCAAGCATCCAGCTCCGTTTGGGCTGGACGCCATGATGCAGACGTGGCCGAGGCTGCGTCTGTACGCATTCCCCCGATCGCTCTGCTCCCGAGAGTTCTGGAGCGGGTCCGCCGGGAGGGCATCAGCCTGCTCTTAGTAGCACCCCGGTGGCCCACTCGAGTATGGTTCTCGGACATCATAGCTCTGCTAGACGACTCTCCGTGGCAGGTTCCTCTGAGGAGGGATCTGCTCTCTCAGGCAGGGGGCACAATATTTCACCCCCGGCCAGAGTTTTGGAGCCTCTGGGCCTGGCCCCTGAGGGGGCTCGGTACCTAGAGGCGGGCCTGTCAGCAGAAGTGGTCGAGAACTTACTCAGCTCCAGGGCTCCTTTTACCAGGAGACTGTACAGCCTCAAGTGGAATGTATTTTCCACTTGATGTAGAGAGCGTGAGGTGGATCCAGTTAACTGCCCAGTGGCTTCAGTGCTGGAGTTCCTCCAAGATCGCTTCTCCGCTGGTCTTACCCCATCCACCCTGAAGGTGTACGTGGCTGCCCTTGGGGCTTTCCACGCACCTCTAGGTGATGGACCCTTGGGGAAGCACCACCTGGTTGTACAGTTCCTCCGTGGGGCTCGGAGGGTGAGGCCTGCGGCTCGCTCCAGAGTCCCAACCTGGGACCTGGCGGTGGTTCTGGAAGGGCTGGCTGAGGCCCCCTTCGAGCCACTGGAGCTGGCTGAGCCTGAGAACCTGACCCTGAAGGTGGCCTTTCTACTCGCCATTACCTCTCTGAGGAGAGTGGGAGATCTCCAGGCCTTGGCGGTCACGCCAACTTGCCTGGAGTTTGCCCCCGGCTGAGTAAGGGCCATCCTTCACCCTAGACCGGGTTACATTCCCAAGGTTCCATCTCAGGGAGCCCGGTCTCTGGTTCTTCAGGCTTTCCATCCCCCTCCCCACCTGACGGCGGAAGAGGGGAGACTTCATCTGCTCTGCCCGGTCAGAGCCCTGAGTATTTATCTAGAGAAGTCTTCCCATTGGAGAAGGTCAGACCAGTTGTTGGTGTGCTTTGGCTCACCCAAGAAGGGGCTGCCTGCGTCAACTCAGACGATCAGTAACTGGATCGTCCAGGCTATAGCCACGGCTTATAGGGTGCGCAATTTGCCTTCACCCATGGCCGTGAGGGCCCATTCCACCAGGAGCTTGGCTTCCTCAGTGGCCCTCCTTTCTGCGTCTCGCTTCAAGAGGTATGCGAGGCGGCCGGGTGGGCCACCCCGCACACCTTCATAAGATTCTACAGTCTGCACCTCCCGGTGACGCCTGGTGCTCGAGTTCTTGCGTCCTAAGTGTGCCTGGGTACCCAGCTTCACACTGGGACGTGGGGTGATTTGGTGTGGCTTAGTGGGTATTAACGTTCCCAGAGTGTTGTCACTCGACGACGCAGTGCGAGTTCCCTCGAAGGGGAACGTCTCGGGTTATGACTATAACCCTTGTTCCCCGAGAAGGGAACGAGACACTGCGTCTCGTCGCCACACCTATCACGGCTAGAGCGCTTGCTTCATCGCAAAAGAGCTAGTGTGTGTTTGCATCAGCTTCCTTTTTGTATCTTCCGGGTATGCCGTCATCTACTACGTCACGACGCGACACCAATCAGATTGGCTTGATTTCATTCATGCTTCAGATGCGTAACGCTGTGGGCGTTCCCAGAGTGTTGTCACTCGACGACGCAGTGTCTCGTTCCCTTCTCGGGGAACAAGGGTTATAGTCATAACCCGAGACGTTTTTTTTTCTTGGTAATTTTGTTTATTTAAAGAGATTATTTTATGCATACAATACGAATAACCTGTGTTACTGAACAGTTGTGTAGCATAGGACTATTTTCCTGCTCATCTGAACGCATGCAAACGCTGCAAGACAGAACCAGCCAATCACAGAGAGAGCGTTCGGTCACTGATGACACTGTATTTAAACAGGTCTGCGTTTCCCAAAACTATCTTAAGAAACCATTGATGCTTTTGGAAACGCAGCCCAGACAAAGCTCACCAGAAGACAAAAAACATATGTTTAAGTTATTTCCCAATAAACAAATAGAAAATAGAAATGGTAGCCTACATAGTGCAATTACACTCTTTAAATGTAATGTTAAAAGTTGATATTGATCATTCTATTTTGTAACTAATTTTAATAAAAATGTTAAATTATAATTTTTTACTACAGTGACCATAGTTCAACTAGTATTTGTAAATGTCCATGGTTACCACTACAAGTAAACATATCTTAACCATGTGTAAACAAAAATATGATCTAATAAGTTGCAATTAAGGCATATTGAATGTTAAAATACTTTTCAAATTTGATGTTAAGTGGGTATCTTTACCCATTTTACTCTTAGTAATTTTAATAATTTAATACATTTAATAACTAAAAAGTTAAGTTTAGAAGTATCGTATCGGTATCGATATCGTTGATACTGGCCTTGAAAGTATCGGTATCGTATCGAAAACAAAATAAGTGGTATCGCCCATCCCTAGTCAGAAACAGGCTCAAACATATAAGGTTGAATGCCTAATCTCTCCATCGTCATGACGGTCAGCTATCATTGAGCCGCAGTGAAACAGCCAATCAGAGCAGAGCTCTGCATTAATATTCATGACCCTTCCAAATATGGCAAAAACAGACCCTTTCATCCTGGGGAAGAGTTATAAATGGACCTGTGAAACCATATCTGGACAATTATTGACCTTAAATAAGCCATATACCCTCTATGTAGATACCAGAGAACAATTTTTCTAGGGTATGATTCTAGGGAACCTTTACAAGTTAAATTATCTGCCACTTAAAAATACAAAGTAAGAAAAGCATTCTTTGCAGTGCAGGATCATTCATTCATTGCTCATATTTCATCATGAGGACACGTCAAAGTAACAAAAAGGGCATGTCCTGATGTTCACCTGATAAACCTCTAGAAGTATCCCTAATAATGAGAGTTTCCTTTAGGATGTCCAGTGGTTGGACGCATTGATGACACTCATATTCCCATCATCACACTTTATGAAAACGGATTATTGTATGGGATGAGAGGATGCTGCCAGAGATACACTCCCCTAAAGGATTATTAGGAACACACACTAATACTGTGTTTGACCCCCTTTGGCCTTCAGAACTGCCTTAATTCTACGTGGCATTGATTCAACAAGGAGCTGAAAGCATTCTTTAGAAATGTTGGCCCATATTGATAGGATAGCATCTTGCAGTTGATGGAGATTTGTGGGATGCACATCCAGGGCACGAAGCTCCCGTTCCACCACATCCCAAAGATGCTCTATTGGGTTGAGATCTGGGGACTGTGGGACGGCCATTTTAGTCCAGTGAACTCATTGTCATGTTCAAGAAACCAATTTGTAATGATTGGAGCTTTGTGCCATGGGGCATTATCCTGCTGGAAGTAGCCATCAGAGGATGGGCACATGCTGGTCATAAAGGGATGGACATGGTCAGAAACAATGCTCAGGTAGGCCGTGGCATTTAAACCATGCCCAATTGGCACTAAGGGGCCTAAAGTGTGCCAAGAAAACATCCCCCACACCATTACACCACCACCACCAGCCTGCACAGTGGTAACAAGGCATGATGGATCCATGTTCTCATTCTGTTTACGCCAAATTCTGACTCTACCATCTGAATGTCTCAACAGAAATCCAGACTCATCAGACCAGGCAACATTTTTCCAGTCTTCAACTGTCCAATTTTGGTGAGCTGGTGCAAATTGTAGCCTCTTTTTCCTATTTGTAGTGGAGATGAGTGGTACCCGGTGGGGTCTTCTGCTGTTGTAGCCCATCCGCCTCAAGGTTGTGCGTGTTGTGGCTTCACAAATGCTTTGCTGCATACCTCGGTTGTAACGAGTGGTTATTTCAGTCAAAGTTGCTCTTCTATCAGCTTGAATCAGTCGGCCCATTCTCCTCTGA
>CM042246.1:1547107-1552107 GCA_023566225.1 Romanogobio albipinnatus | reverse complement strand
GTGCTTGTTCAGAAAACGGGTAATGGGACAACATTGCCATTGGTCGCCTGGCTCTACGTGTGTGCACTGCGCAGAGATATCAATCATTTTCATTTTGCCCACAGACACGATGTCGGTGAGCAACGGTGATGGCACCAAAACAACTACTAACATGGCCAAGACCAAAGAGCTGTCCAAAGACACTAGAGACAAAACTGTACACCTCCACAAGGCTGGAAAGGGCTCCGGGGAAATTGCCAAGCAGCTTGGTGAAAAAAGGTCCACTGTTGGAGCAATCATTAGAAAATGGAAGAAGCTAAACATGACTGTCAATCTCCCTCGGACTGGGGCTCCATGCAAGATCTCACCTCGTGGGGTCTCAATGATCCTAAGAAAGGTGAGAAATCAGCCCAGAACTACACGGGAGGAGCTGCTCAATGACCTGAAAAGAGCTGGGACCACCGTTTCCAAGGTTACTGTTGGTAATACACTAAGACGTCATGGTTTGAAATCATGCATGGCACGGAAGGTTCCCCTGCTTAAACCAGCACATGTCAAGGCCCGTCTTAAGTTTGCCAATGACCATTTGGATGATCCAGAGGAGTCATGGGAGAAAGTCATGTGGTCAGATGAGACCAAAATAGAACTTTTTGGTCATAATTCCACTAAACGTGTTTGGAGGAAGAAGAATGATGAGTACCATCCCAAGAACACCATCCCTACTGTGAAGCATGGGGGGGGTAGCATCATGCTTTGGGGGTGTTTTTCTGCACATGGGACAGGGCGACTGCACTGTATTAAGGAGAGGATGACCGGGGCCATGTATTGCCAGATTTTGGGGAACAACCTCCTTCCTTCAGTTAGAGCATTGAAGATGGGTCGAGGCTGGGTCTTCCAACATGACAATGACCCGAAGCACACAGCCAGGATAACCAAGGAGTGGCTCTGTAAGAAGCATATCAAGGTTCTGGCGTGGCCTAGCCAGTCTCCAGACCTAAACCCAATAGAGAATCTTTGGAGGAGCTCAAACTCCGTGTTTCTCAGTGACAGGCCAGAAACCTGACTGATCTAGAGAAGATCTGTGTGGAGGAGTGGGCCAAAATCCCTCCTGCAGTGCAAACCTGCTGAACAACTACAGGAAACGCTTGACCTCTGTAATTGCAAACAAAGGCTACTGTACCAAATATTAACATTGATTTTCTCAGGTGTTCAAATACTTATTTGCAGCTGTATCATACAAAGAAATAGTTAAAAAATCATACATTGTGATTTCTGGATTTTTTTTTTTTAGATTATGTCTCTCACAGTGGACATGCACCTACGGTAACGTGGTGCACCCATTTTGTGCCAGAACGCCTACCACACACCAGCTGATCGTATTTATATGTGGGGATGATTAGGAGGCCATGATGGACAGGGGCCAATGGGCAAATTTGGCCATGATGCCGGGGTTACACCACTACTCTTTATTTGAAGAACATCCTGGGATTTTTAATGACCACAGAGAGTCAGGACCTTGGTTTAATGTCTCATCCGAAGGACAGTGCTTGTTACAGTATAGTGTCCCCATTACTGCACTCGAGTGTTAGGACCCACACAGAGCACAGGGTGAGCGCCCCCTGCTGGCCTCACTAACACCTCCTCCAGCAGAAGCCTAGTTTTCCCAGGAGGTCTCCCATCCAGGTAGTGAACAGACTCAGCCCTGCTTAGCTTCAGTGGGTCAGCGGTCTTGGGCTACAGGGGGATATGGCTACTTGTATTATTATTATTATTATTATTATTATTATTATTATTATATAATATGTATAGTGACTTTGCTGCTGTAAACTTTAATGTTGCTGCTTTAGAAACATTTAGTTATATTCAAATATTCTATAAGAGTTTTATAAATAAATACACTCACCTAAAGGATTATTAGATTTCTCATTAATGCAATGATCTAATCAACCAATCACATGGCAGTTGCTTCAATGCATTTAGGGGTGTGGTCCTGGTCAAGACGATCTCCTGAACTCCAAACTGAATGTCGGAATGGGAAAGAAAGGGGATTTAAGCAATTTTGAGCGTGGCATGGTTGTTGGTGCCAGACGGGCCGGTCTGAGTATTTCACAATCTGCTCAGTTACTGGGATTTTCACGCACAACCATTTCTAGGGTTTACAAAGAATGGTGTGGAAAGGGAAACACATCCAGTATGCGGCAGTCCTGTGGGCCAAAATGCCTTGTTGATGCTAGAGGTCAGAGGAGAATGGGCCGACTGATTCAAGCTGATAGAAGAGCAACTTTGACTGAAATAACCACTCGTTACAACCGAGGTATGCAGCAAAGCATTTGTGAAGCCACAACACGCACAACCTTGAGGCGGATGGGCTACAACAGCAGAAGACCCCACCGGGTACCACTCATCTCCACTACAAATAGGAAAAAGAGGCTACAATTTGCACCAGCTCACCAAAATTGGACAGTTGAAGACTGGAAAAATGTTGCCTGGTCTGATGAGTCTGGATTTCTGTTGAGACATTCAGATGGTAGAGTCAGAATTTGGCGTAAACAGAATGAGAACATGGATCCATCATGCCTTGTTACCACTGTGCAGGCTGTTGGTGGTGGTGTAATGGTGTGGGGGATGTTTTCTTGGCACACTTTAGGCCCCTTAGTGCCAATTGGGCATGGTTTAAATGCCACGGCCTACCTGAGCATTGTTTCTGACCATGTCCATCCCTTTATGACCAGCATGTGCCCATCCTCTGATGGCTACTTCCAGCAGGATAATGCCCCATGGCACAAAGCTCCAATCATTTCAAATTGGTTTCTTGAATATGACAATGAGTTCACTGGACTAAAATGGCCCCCACAGTCACCAGATCTCAACCCAATAGAGCATCTTTGGGATGTGGTGGAACGGGAGCTTCGTGCCCTGGATGTGCATCCCACAAATCTCCATCAACTGCAAGATGCTATCCTATCAATATGGGCCGACATTTCTAAAGAATGCTTTCAGCTCCTTGTTGAATCAATGCCACGTAGAATTAAGGCAGTTCTGAAGGCCAAAGGGGGTCAAACACAGTATTAGTATGGTGCTCCTAATAATCCTTTAGGGGAGTGTAGAAACCAATTAAATTTGTCTGCGGGAATGAAGAGAAGACCAGTTCACTAAAGAATACAATTGACAATGGTGAGTATAAAATGAAGCTCCAGTCACAAAGCGGATTGCAGCGTGATAAATTACATCCAGTTTATGGAGGAGAGTTTTTGAAGCGGACCTATAAACTACATCACCATAATCCAGAATTGGAAGCACTGTCATTTTAACCAAAAGTTGTTTTGAAGTGTGTGTAAAAGAAGATTTATTACGAAAAAGAAAACTAATACGAGATTTAACCTTTCTAAGCAATACATTTATATGAGTTTCAAATGACAACTTGCAGTGCAACATTAACAGTAGTATTTTAACAAAAAAGACGTGTAAACACAGCCCATGTCCGCCATTTCACGACGAGACGAGCCGCTGGCAGAAGCCCCGCCCATGACGCGAATTCACGTCTGTTGTGAAGTGAATGTCACGCGCGAATGAAGCGAGTAAACTCATAGGGCCCTATTTTAACGATCTGAAACGCAAGTGTCAAAGCGCAAAGCGCAAGTAACTTTGTGGGCGGGTCTCGGCGCTGTTGCTATTTTCCCGGCGGGATAAATGGCTCTTGCGCCCGGCGCAAATCTAAAATGGGTTGGTCTGAAGTAGCTTCATTATTCATAGGTGTGGTTTGGGCGTAACGTGAATAAACCAATCAGAGCGTCATCCAACATTCCCTTTAAAAGCAGGTGCGCAAGTTCCATTATGGATTGCTATTATTATGGCGTATTTACCAGGCGCACGCCAGGAGCGGTTCACAGCCGAGGAGACTGATGTTCTTGTAAGAGCAGTGAAAGACAGAGAAGTTGTGTTGTATGGGGATGGGAGAAACCCACCCAAAATAGCGTCGGTTAAATAAATAATTAGCCTGAATAATTTGTAAGCTAGATTTATGCCTATTTTTTCACATCTTCGTGGCACACCACACTGATTTCCGTCATCTCATGTGTTAATATTTTTTTAGTGTAACAATTTATGATTTGCAAAAATAACTGTTGCATCTGTGTAGATTACATGAGCAAAGTGTATGCGCGTTGTGCACGCTATGGTCAAGCATGCGCCCTTAAAATAGCATAATGAACAACGCGCAACGCGCCACTGACTTTAGACTAGGTTTTTTCTGGTCAGTGGCGCAATTGTTTAATGGAACAGCAAAATAGCACCAGGGATTGTTTGCGCCGGAACACGCCTCCTTTTTTGCGCTGAACCGCCCAGGGAGCGCAAGTTCATTCACTAGTTTAGCGACGTGCTTCTGTGGAGGGAAAAGCGCGCTTTGCGCGGGTGCAAAATAGGAATGACACATGCGTCGGTGTACAAAGTCAATTGCGCTGGGTGCAAGATAGGGCCCATAATGTTCATGCGTCCAACTTTGCGCGAATAGCGTGAATTATTCGCGTCCATTAAGCGACTTTTGTTTTGGTCGGGCAGTGTATAAACCAGTCAAGGGTAAAACTGGAGAAAATATCATCGTCTTCTTGCAATTTGGCTGCCAAAGTTTAATATAACTGCTGCTTTTAATTCATTCCAGCATTCAAATCTGAGTAACGAAGAACTAAAAAGAAGAGAGGGAACATAATTTGGCTGGTCAAACAAACCTTCACCACAAATCTGAACATTTACTGAAGACAAAGTCTGTTACACGCAGAACATCAAACACATTAAAACATATTCAACACATTAAAGTGAAGAGTCACAGACGGGGGAAATCCACGAGCGCAGCCAGAGAATAAGGAGAATCAGACACGACTTCACGTTTCTGCCTCAGTAAATGTCCTGCTCATTCCTTCCGAGCGGTTTCTACAATTATGTAACTGAGAATTATTCCTCTGCCAAAAACACACTCATTAATCTTGTCTTTATTACGCTCTCAAATCTAATATATTTAAAGCTCA
>CM042246.1:1534607-1542107 GCA_023566225.1 Romanogobio albipinnatus | reverse complement strand
GCATTTTGCACTGAGAGCATGTGCCGTAATTTAGATATATTTTTAAGATGGTAGAATGCAGTTTTACAGATGCTAGAAACGTGGCTTTCAAACGAAAGATTGGTATCAAAGAGCACACCCAGGTTCCTCACTGACCACGAGCACTGGACAGAGCAGCATCAAGTGTTAGACAGTATTCTAGGACTACTTGTTCCGTTAATCTTGTGAATTGGTAAGTTTCTTCAGGGCGTGAAGAAATATAGAGCTGAGTATCGTCAGCATAACAATGAAAACGAACGCCATGCTTCCTAATGATATCTCCCAATAATAAAAGTGAAGGACCAGTGGAGAACCGGCCACAGGGTCATGTGCGGCCGAGGCTCATTGATGCTCGTGGGGAGCGAAGGCTGGCCCGTGTGGTCCGATCAAACAGACGAGCTACTGGAGCTCAAACTGCTCCAGAAGTTAATGGACAACTCCGGTGAAAAATGAACCTAGGGGTAATTAACACATGGTTATTACACATATACAGTCGAGTCGAGCCACGAACGCTGTGCTGAGTGATGAACTGTGACTTGGAATCTCATATGGTCCGTTGTTTCCGGAAGAAAGCACTGAAAATAATTTAAAGAGACTAGTGCTTCCAAAGGATACACACTAAAGAGACGGCGGATTATTCAACCGTGGCTCGTAGAGTTGCCAGCCGTTCCGTATAATACGGAATCGTCCCGTGTTTGACACATCAAAGTCTTGTTCCGTATTGAACTGATACGCACTTTGTTCCGTATTTTTGAGAATCAATTCCGTGCAAATCCATGACAGACATTTTCACAGTTTTTTTCCGTTAAATTCAAAGTCATTTTTTGCGGTGTGCGGTAGATAGGCCAACTCATTTCTCCCGGTGTCCCGACTCTCGGTGTCGACTCTGTTGCTGTGTCCGAAATCGCTCACTTGTTTAAGAATTCTCTAATCCCTATAAAGTGCATGGCAGTTGAGTGCACTATAAGCAAGGAGTGAATGAAATGAAGCGTGGAATTCAGACACTGGCGTAAAACATGGCGTCAGAGAGCTCACTGCAGAAACTCACACACATTTATTTGAGGGCTTACTTTAGAAATAGAAAACAGTCACAGCGACTTTAGTTTGTAATTATACATAGGCTTCCTCCATGCTAGCTTTAGTTTCATTGATAGTGCCTATTAAAGCAGCACTAGGTAGGTTTTGCTCTCGGGTCCCCCTACAGTTGGGAAACAGTATTGTCCTCTACTACTGTTGTAAACTCTGTCACCCTGCATCAGGGGATGCATCGCACGTGCATTTGTTGACATGACAGCTATGATAGCCCTGAACACTGCAGGAGTTCACATGCAGGTGTTCTGCTTGTGTGAAATGTCTTCATCAGGTACAGTGGCATATGCTTCAGCATGTCATATGAATATCATTTCATGGGTTTTATTATTTTTTTCAAACGCCAAATGATCGCGATGCTCACGTTTACAAGCCAGCGTCATTATAGTAGTCTAGTCTATTGGTTACCGTTTTACAGAATCTATATGATACTTCAATTCAATGTTTGAGTGCTAGGTAATAACCATATATCGTCAATATAATATCAAGCTACCATAGATGAATCTTCATATTTGAAAAATCGATTTGTATTATAGCTTGAGGCAAGACAAATAAACAAATATCACAGACATGTTAGGTATCCTAAAATATGATTTTGTACGTCTTATGTATTTACTCGCAAGAATGTAGCCCGTACCAAACTTGTACACGCCGTTTAGACATAGGCTTACATCGGCTAACCCTAACCCTCGCACGTCTGAATTTAAGGAAGTGATGGTGGAAGTGACGTATGTGCCGTAAAGCAGTCGAATTTTGTAGTTCTTTTTTTTCTCGGGTTACTACCCGAAACCCGAAGTTTAAAAGTACGATTAAAAGCGATACAGACCCCGTCAGGCTATGGCAGACGTGCCATTCAACCTATTGTATCATCACAAGAGACTGGAAAATATATTATGAAGGTTGAAAAGTTACCTAGTGCTGCTTTAATGCAATAAATATAAATTTGGTTTTCTATGGTTGTGTTCATAATCATTCAACTAAATCCTAAAAATGCATGTATTTCAAGAAGAAATGCATGAATAAGTGTACATTATTATATTTATATCTTTAACTCACCTTTTAAGACAATGATCGTGTGCGTTTAGCCCCATCACTCGACAACAGCTTTTTTCATGACTTTTTTTTCCTGTGTAAAATTAGGCATCGGCCCCAGCTAGCTAGAAACGCTGATAGACTCATCAAGTCATCGCTAAATTGGACTAAATTGGACTCATTTGGACGATCACGCTAAGAGGAGTGAGGTTTTAATAAGGGGATTTTAAGGCTTTGTGTTGGGGGAGAAATAATTTAAGAGTGTAACAACTGCAATGTTGTCTTATTTCTGACCCTGTTTTGATGTAAAGTAAATGGAGTCGATTCCATAGACAGTGGGAGTCGGGAATTGGAGTCGACTCCAAAAAACCTGGAATCGAACATCCCTAATGATCAGCGAAGCGTCTTTAACATGTTGGAACATCATTAGAGAGAATGCCCTTTAATTGGTCGCTTCAGTCATTGTGAGTCACGTGTCGTAGCAACGATGACGACAAGGGACAACATTGTATTATAATATGCTATAATGTATGAAATCTATTTATCTAAATGTATCAATTAGTTTGTATCAAATTTGTCAAACCCCCCCCCCCCCCCCCCCCACCCCCCGTTCCTTATTTCCATTTCAGAAAGTTGGCAACCCTAGTGACTGTTTTCCAAGATGGCTCCTGTCTGTATACGCGTAATGTTCTGTCTTTATAAAGTATCTTATTATTAAACTGTTTGTACACTTACACAGTTCTCAATGCTTCGGTTTGCATGTAGGGACCCTCATTATGCTACCGTGTTAGTGTGAGGCTATTTTGAGCCTTGTTAGTGGTGTTAACTAGCCATTTAATTTGACTTATTCTATGCCCCATATACTACACTCTAAAAAAAAAAGGTTCTATATGGCACCAAAAATGGTTCTTCGTCGTAATCATAGAGGAACCACTTTTGGTGCTATATAGCACCATATCTTAACATGTTCTGTATATGGTAGCGGTGCTATATAGCACCTTAGTCAAAGAACCGCTGAAGAACCGCTGAAGAACCACTGAAGAACCGCTGAAGAACCGCTGAAGAACCGCTGAAGAACCGCTGAAGAACCACTGAAGAACCACTGAAGAACCGCTGAAGAACCTCTGAAGAACTGGTGAAGAACCACTGAAGAACCACTGAAGAATCGCTGAAGAACCACTGAAGAATCGCTGAAGAACCACTGAAGAACCGCTGAAGAACCGCTGAAGAACCACTGAAGAACCACTGAAGACCCACTGAAGAACCTCTGAAGAACTGGTGAAGAACCACTGAAGAACCACTGAAGAACCACTGAAGAATCGCTGAAGAACCGCTGAAGAATCGCTGAAGAACCGCTGAAGAACCGCTGAAGAACCACTGAAGAACCGCTGAAGAACCTCTGAAGAACCACTGAAGAACCACTGAAGACCCACTGAAGAACCTCTGAAGAACTGGTGAAGAACCACTGAAGAACCACTGAAGAACCACTGAAGAATCGCTGAAGAACCACTGAAGAACCGCTGAAGAACCGCTGAAGAACCGCTGAAGAACCACTGAAGAACCACTGAAGAACCACTGAAGAACCGCTGAAGAACCTCTGAAGAACCACTGAAGAACCACTGAAGACCCACTGAAGCACCAAAATTGGTTCTATATAGCACTAAAAAAGGTTCCCCTATGATTACGAGCCAAGAACCATTTTTGGTGCCATATAGAACCTTTTTTTTTTTAGAGTGTCGTGTTATAAGCTAATCTGTTTTTAGAGATAAAACTCTTTACATTCGATTTTCATGAAAACGCATCCCAGAGAACCATCCACTCGGTAACCATGTGTTAATTACCCCTAGGTTCATTTTTCACCGGAGTTGTGCTTTAATTCTGGTTCTGATAGAAAGGTGTCAGAATACACAGAGCATCTCAGTTTGGCCACCTCCCTAAGCATTGCTGAGCCCATGTCCAGCCTCTCATGGAGACGGTGTTCCCTGTGGCTGTGGCTCTTTCAGCAGATAATGCGCCGCCACAAAGCACAAACGCTTCAGGAATGCTTTGAGTCCAAATTCCCCAGATCTCAATCCAATCGAGCATCTGTGGGATGAGCTGAACAAACAAGTCCAATCCATGGAGGCCCTCGCAACTTACAGGACTTAAAGGATCTGCTGCTAACATCTTGGTGCCAGATACCACAGCACAGCTTCAGGGGTCAAGAGGAGGCCAACACAATATTAGGATAATGTTATGTCTGATCGGTTTGCATATTTTCAGTTCAGAATGATGTAACAGGTTTATAGCACACACACACACACACACACACACACACAAAGAAACCCTCACTGCACAAACAAAGCGAAATGCAGTGTAATAGCATGTGGTTCCTGATTCACGGGTGTGGAAAGAACACTAACAATACATATCTGTCAACAAACAAACACAGCTCGCCCTCAAGCGCTCGCCAGCGACATAACCGCGCTCCAGCGTCCGAGAGGAACCCGTAATTTGTGGCGCTGCAGAGCTAAATGAAGATCCCGAGCCGGCTGTGTTTACACTGCGAGTCTTTGCTCTGTCATTACGCTGGAGTTCAGCACATCAGCGCCGCTTCTCTCAGCACAATCGCTCTGGTCTGCGGTCTCCTGCGATCTGTGAGCGTGGACACACAACTAACAATACACAGCAAAAAGACCCAACCAACACACAGAGGAGCAGACCAGCCACCAGCGCTCATATCTGGCATCCATTTTACAAACCATACACCGTTTGTCTGGACGCACAATCTATCTATCTATCTATCTATCTATCTATCTATCTATCTATCTATCTATCTATCTATCTATCTATCTATCTATCTATCTATCTATCTATCTATCTATCTATCTTATCTATCTATCTATCTATCTATCTATCTATCTATCTATCTATCTATCTATCTATCTATCTATCTATCTATCTATCTATCTATCTTATCTATCTATCTATCTATCTATCTATCTATCTATCTATCTATCTTATCTATCTATCTATCTATCTATCTATCTATCTATCTATCTATCTATCTATCTATCTATCTATCTATCTATCTATCTTATCTATCTATCTATCTATCTATCTATCTATCTATCTATCTATCTATCTATCTATCTATCTATCTATCTATCTATCTATATCCATCCATCATCTATCTATCTATCTATCTATCTATCTATCTATCTATCTATCTATCTATCTATCTATCTATCTTATCTATCTATCTATCTATCTATCTATCTATCTATCTATCTATCTATCTATCTATCTATCTATCTATCTATCTATCTATCTATCTATCTATCTATCTATCTATATCCATCCATCATCTATCTATCTATCTATCTATCTATCTATCTATCTATCTATCTATCTATCTATCTATCTATCTATCTATCTATCTATCTATCTATCTATCTATCTATCTATCTATCTATCTATCTATCTATCTATATCCATCCATCATCTATCTATCTATCTATCTATCTATCTATCTATCTATCTATCTATCTATCTATCTATCTATCTATCTATCTATCTATCTATCTATCTATATCCATCCATACATCCAACCGACCATCCATCCAACCAACCGACCATCCATCCATCCATACATCCATCCATCCATCCATCCAACCAACCAACAATCCATCCATCCATCCATCCATCCTATATCTATCTATCTATCTATCTATCTATCTATCTATCTATCTATCTATCTATCTATCTATCTATCTATCTATCTATCTATCTATCTATCTATCTATCTATCATCTATCTATCTATCTATCTATCTATCTATCTATCTATCTATCTATCTATCTATCCATCATCTATCTATCTATCTATCTATCTATCTATCTATCTATCTATCTATCTATCTATCTATCTATCTATCTATCTATCTATCTATCTATCTATCTATCTATCTATCTATCTATCTATCTATATCCATCCATCATCTATCTATCTATCTATCTATCTATCTATCTATCTATCTATCTATCTATCTATCTATCTATCTATCTATCTATCATCTATCTATCTATCTATCTATCTATCTATCTATCTATCTATCTATCTATCTATCATCTATCTATCTATCTATCTATCTATCTATCTATCTATCTATCTATCTATATCCATCCATCATCTATCTATCTATCTATCTATCTATCTATCTATCTATCTATCTATCTATCTATCTATCTATCTATCTATCTATCTATCTATCTATCTATCTATCTATCTATCTATCTATCTATCTATCTATCTATCTATCTATCTATCTATCTATCTATCTATCTATCTATCTATCTATATCCATCCATCATCTATCTATCTATCTATCTATCTATCTATCTATCTATCTATCTATCTATCTATCTATCTATCTATCTATCTATCTATCTATCTATCTATCTATCTATCTATCTATCTATCTATCTATCTATCTATCTATCTATCTATCTATATCCATCCATCATCTATCTATCTATCTATCTATCTATCTATCTATCTATCTATCTATCTATCTATCTATCTATCTATCTATCTATCTATCTATCTATCTATCTATCTATCTATATCCATCCATACATCCATCCATCCATCCATCCAACCAACCAACCAACAATCCATCCATCCATCCTATATCTATCTATCTATCTATCTATCTATCTATCTATCTATCTATATCCATCCATACATCCAACCGACCATCCATCCATCCATCCATCCATCCTATATCTATCTATCTATCTATCTATCTATCTATCTATCTATCTATCTATCTATCTATCTATCTATCTATCTATCTATCTATCTATCTATCTATCTATCTATCTATCTATCTATCTATCTATCTATATCCATCCATACATCCAACCGACCATCCATCCAACCAACCGACCATCCATCCATCCATACATCCATCCATCCATCCATCCAACCAACCAACCAACAATCCATCCATCCATCCATCCATCCTATATCTATCTATCTATCTATCTATCTATCTATCTATCTATCTATCTATCTATCTATCTATCTATCTATCTATCTATCTATCTATCTATCTATCTATCTATCTATCTATCTATCTATCTATCTATCTATCTATCTATCTATCTATCTATATCCATCCATACATCCAACCGACCATCCATCCAACCAACCGACCATCCATCCATCCATACATCCATCCATCCATCCATCCAACCAACCAACCAACAATCCATCCATCCATCCATCCATCCTATATCTATCTATCTATCTATCTATCTATCTATCTATCTATCTATCTATCTATCTATCTATCTATCTATCTATCTATCTATCTAT
>CM042246.1:1494607-1529607 GCA_023566225.1 Romanogobio albipinnatus | reverse complement strand
GCTAATTACTTACAACTACAGGGAGTGAGGGAGGGGCTAAGAGACGCTGTTCAGCCAATCACGACCAGAGGCGGACATTATGCTAATTAGTTACAAATACAGGGAGTGAGGGCGGGGCTAAGAGACGCTGTTCAGCCAATCACGACCAGAGGCTGACATTATGCTAATTAGTTACAACTACAGTGAGTGAGGGCGGGGCTAAGAGACGCTGTTCGGCCAATCATGACCAGAGGCAGGCATTATGCTAATTAGTTACAACTACAGTGAGTGAGGGCGGGGCTAAGAGACGCTGTTCAGCCAATCACGACCAGAGGCGGGCATTATGCTAATTAGTTACAATTACAGTGAGGGCGGGGCTAAGAGACGCTGTTCAGTCAATCACGACAAGAGGTTACAAACCTATAATAAAGCTGCAAGCAGCGATGAAAGGGCCCTTGCACCGGGGGCCATTTTGTTGGTGGTGCTATCAAGCCATTGTGCCTAATTCTGAAACCAATATCAGATGTAAATATTCACCATACTGGACTAACTGAAAATGGACTAACCCAGCATTTGGGTTGTTTTAAGCAAACATTTAACCCAACCGCTGGGTTAAAATTACCCAATTGCTGGGTAGAGCTTTCAGGCATGTTTAGGACCCAAAAATGCGATTCATTTGGGAGAAGAATAATAATAGACAGAGCAATTCCAACCATCGGTGCTCGCGCCCTAAAAAAACCACAGTACAATAAATGATGTTCTTCCTCAGTGTTTCTGTCTAGTTTTCCAGCACAAATACCTAAACATTCTTCACAAGTTCACACATACATTAAATTAAATAGAGTAAAGATTATGTGTATTTGGCGTGCTGGAGTATCCTGATGTTACCAGACTCTCTACATTTCATTTGTTCAGAGTCTGGCCGCTCTCCATTGACAAGCGTTCACTTCCTCGAAGGCGGGAACTCTGTTGAAGTTTAAAACTATTGGATCTGCCATAACCAATCGCTGACGTTTGGACGTAACCTAAAACTTGTGCATTCGGATTGTGATTTACTCACAGTGGAGAGTTGTGTGACCGGGAACCGCGCTCCATAACATGATACTGCTGTAAATAACGGCCCAATTCATATGTTCACATGCTTTTCTTCTTTTTATTTTTTGAGCGGTGATGAAATATATCGCCTCTTGTAAACACTCGCCAGCATTTAAAGAAATACAAGTCTAGAAATGCATCCGAATGACAGCGAAGTGCAGCCGTACGGTGCTCTGCAGGGGTCAAAAAGCATATCAACAGTGAATTTTGAAGTGATATATTCTTTAAAACTCAGATGTGGATTCGGACAAAAACGTTGTTCTCGTACTTTTATGTTGAAGTGATTGTGAGTAACTGTTGCTGTCATGACATCTATTTCAGAACCAGCCGCTATCAAAATAATCCGGTTGCGGGCGAGGGCCCGGCTATTATTGCTGGCACTGTCCTTGACCGTTTGTCCGATTTTCCCCAAAATCATATCGTATCATCTTCAGACATTGCCGACAAAAAGTTATGGATTTTGTGTCGATAGATGAAACCGTTGCAACAAAGTTGATCCATGATTCCAAAATGACTCTGTGATGCTTTGGCATATCAACACCAAACATCAATTTGGTCACAGCGCCACCCATTGGTCGAAAGTGGGTTTGATAAAACAGAATTAGGGTGCGTTCACACTTGTAGTTCGGTTCGTTTGGTCCGGACCAAAAAACAAAACATATTGTCCTGGTTCGCTTAGCGTTCACACTGGCATTTTTAACAGCGAAGCTAAAGTTACCGAACCAAAGGCATAGGGATACGCTCACAACCTGATTGGTCGGCTTTTATGGCGTATATTTCGCGACGGAGCTGCTCACCGAACATTCAGAACACGCTGTGCTGATTAAACGCCATCATCTCCTGTGGGTTTATCTCAGGAAGAGCTCATCAAATGCTCATTCAGAACAGCGGCAGATCTGCATGTATTGATGAGGCTCTTCACCTCTCGCTGCTCCACGTTTGTCCTCTACTCATTGTGGATACACCGATCTCTCCACGTAGTCAAATCAGCTGACCTGTAGCGGCGCATCTTGTGACATCACGTCCTGTCTTTGGTCCGTGTTGCGTTCATATATCAGTGGAACCGCACCAGAGTTGGTTTGGAAGCGGACCGAGACCCGTCTCTTTAGCGTCTCGCTCCGCTTGTGTGGTGCGCTCCAGGGTCGGATGGCAGCGTTCACATGTGTTCAGATTTACATTTACTTTTATTTACATTTATGCATTTCGCAGACGCTTTTATCCAAAGCGACTTACAGTGCACTTATTACAGGGACAATCCCCCTGGAGCAACGTGGAGTAAAGTGCCTTGCTCAAGGACTCACTGGTGGTGACCGCTGGGATCGAACCAGCAACCTTCTGCATATCAGTTCAGTGGTTTAACCCACTGGACCACCATCTCACATGAACCGCACTAACCCAGCAATCGCAACAGGGCTCGCTTTAATCAAACCAAACATCACAAGTGTGAACGCACGACCTTAGTGTTTGTCTAAAGCAGTCGGCCATTCAGCCGGGGATTTTTACGCGGGTGATGGGAGACGGATGGCAATAAATGATGACCATACCTTCTGACCGCACGAGAAACAATCACCGTCCCAATAGAGCTTCAGCAACTCCTTCACCACTAACGGAGCGAGCTGGAGAATCACACTTTTCCCGGGACACAACATCACGGCCTCCAACAGAACTCAGCACAGATTGTTCTTGCTCCGGCTTTAACTTCTGGATATTTGATGGATTTATGAACGGCTTCGCTCGCATCTTTACTGAACTACAACTCACACTAGTTTTATCCGCAATAAACCCGTCTTCAGTGTGATGACTCCGATTGTTCGAATATTACAATTAAATAATACTTAAATCGATATGTTATCCGCAATAAACCCGTCTCCGGCGTGTTGCCTCCGATCATTCGAATATTGCACTTTAATAATTATTTAATCAACATCATCCTCAATAAACCCGTCTCCAGCGTGTTGCCTCCAGTCCTTCGAATATTCCAATCTATTATGACTTCTGACCTGTAAAGTTGCCAGAATAATAATCATACGCTGTTTGTTAATTGGCCAGAGGAGAACTGCCCCCTTGAGAACTGAGAACTGAAGTTTTTGGGGGGCTGGACAGAAGTTTAGGGGGGGCTGGACAGAAGTTTTTGGGGGGCTGGACAGAAGTTTAGGGGGGGCTGGACAGAAGTTTTTGGGGGGCTGGACAGAAGTTTAGGGGGGGCTGGACAGAAGTTTAGGGGGGGCTGGACAGAAGTTTAGGGGGGGGGGGGGCTGGACAGAAGTTTAGGGGGGGGCTGGACAGAAGTTTAGGGGGGGCTGGACAGAAGTTTTTGGGGGGCTGGACAGAAGTTTAGGGGGGTTGGACAGAAGTTTGGGGGGGGCTGGACAGAAGTTTTTGGGGGGCTGGACAGAAGTTTAGGGGGGGGCTGGACAGAAGTTTGGGGGGGGGGGGGGCTGGACAGAAGTTTTTGGGGGGCTGGACAGAAGTTTAGGGGGGGCTGGACAGAAGTTTGGGGGGGGGGGGCTGGACAGAAGTTTAGGGGGGCTGGACAGAAGTTTTTGGGGGCCTGGACAGAAGTTTTTGGGGGGCTGGACAGAAGTTTAGGGGGGGCTGGACAGAAGTTTTTGGGGGGCTGGACAGAAGTTTAGGGGGGGCTGGACAGAAGTTTTTGGGGGGCTGGACAGAAGTTTTTGGGGGGCTGGACAGAAGTTTGGGGGGGGCTGGACAGAAGTTTAGGTGGGGCTGGACAGAAGTTTTTGGGGGGCTGGACAGAAGTTTGGGGGGGGCTGGACAGAAGTTTGGGGGGGGGCTGGACAGAAGTTTGGGGGGGGCTGGACAGAAGTTTTTGGGGGGCTGGACAGAAGTTTAGGGGGGGCTGGACAGAAGTTTTTGGGGGGCTGGACAGAAGTTTTTGGGGGGCTGGACAGAAGTTTGGGGGGGGCTGGACAGAAGTTTAGGTGGGGCTGGACAGAAGTTTTTGGGGGGCTGGACAGAAGTTTAGGGGGGGGCTGGACAGAAGTTTGGGGGGGGGGGGGCTGGACAGAAGTTTGGGGGGGCTGGACAGAAGTTTGGGGGGGGGGGGGGCTGGACAGAAGTTTAGGGGGGGCTGGACAGAAATTTGGGGGGGGCTGAAGCCCCCCTAAAACGGGCCTAGTGACGTCCCAGACGGATTTTTGGCCCGAACCCAGAGTAAGAACATATTTGTTTGCACTGCATAAACACGTATTATAAAGTCTTACAGTTTTACAGTTGTAAGCGCAGCGGTGGATTATCGGTAGGGTGATGATAATTCAGTGGATGTTGTGTGATTATTGTGCTTTTGCAGCTCATTAATGTGAGTGTTTTTCCAGCAGCGGGCAGAGGGTAAATTACAGCGCTGGCTGTGAGACGGCCGACTACACAATGGTCCTTTCAGCGGCTGGCAGACCCTCGGATCCGGCACATTAATCTCGGTGGTCCTGAATCTTGAGGTTTCCTTCATGAATTTGCTCATAAAATCAGTGCGTACATGAATCTCTCAATGGGGCGGCAGCAGAAGCACGTCAGAAACACTCTCCTCAGACGCCATAAAGTGAACACAGGACATGCGTGAGGGCTGAGCTAATTCTGCATCTGATGGCGGCTCCATTTGGACTTTAAAACGACAACACACACACACACAGCAGAATATGCTAATATGTGCTACTTTAAATATAGAGCTGTGTGGATTATAGCATTGTCTGACCTACACTCTCCCTCACACACACACACACACACACACAGCAGAATATGCTAATATTTGCTACTTTAAATATAGAGCTGTGTGGATTATAGCATTGTCTGGCACGTCTGACCTACACTCTCCCTCACACACACACACACACACACACACACGTGTGCTGGTCAGGTCTCATTGAGAGATGAACTCTGTGTCACGGTAGCAGGTGTGACATCATCACAATCGCAGCAGTGTAACGTGGGAGGTGACCCTTGACCTTAAAAGGTCAGGAAAGAGGTCAGTGTGTCAATGAGCAACAGACAGCGTTAAACACGTTTACAGATGACCTGTGAGAAACTTCTGTCCGGTGTTTATACAATTCAGAGACCGCTTGGCCGTCAAAACCTGATCTAGACATGGCAAATGTACCGGTTGGTCAATGCTAACATCGTTATTTTAAACGCATGCATCCTTGTCTGTACTTTGAGAAACTCTGAGCAACACCAGACGCAAATACATTAACATGTGTCGACACACTTTAAAGTGGGCTTGTGAAAGGGTCCTATGATGGAACAGGGTTAGTCTGAACGTGGTTTCTCACGCTGGACGCTTCAAGAATTTAAAGTTGAGATAATTTTAAAAGCTGGATATTTGAAGATCTTCTCATTAACACACGTTAAAGTATTTTTTAAATACTTGGATGGATGGATGGATGGATGGATGGATGGACGGATGGATGGATGGATGGATGGATGGATGGATGGATGGATGGATGGATGGACGGATGGATGGATGGACGGATGGATGGATGGATGGACGGATGGATGGACGGATGGATGGACGGATGGATGGACGGATGGATGGACGGATGGATGGACGGATTAGTGGATGGATGATGGATGGATGGATTAGTGGATGGATGGATTGATTAGTGGATGGATGGATGATGGATGGATGGATGACTGATGGATGGACGGATGGACGGATGGATGGATGGATTGATTAGTGGATGGATGGATTGATTAGTGGATGGATGGATGGATGGATGGATGGATGGATGGATGGATGGATGGATGGATGGATGGATGGATGGATGGATGGATGGATGGATGGATGGATGGATGGATGATGGATGGATGGATGGATGGATGGATGGATTAGTGGATGGATGATGGATGGATGGATGATTGATTGATGGATGATGGATGGATGGATGGATTAGTGGATGGATGGATGATTGATTGATGGATGATGGATGAATGGATTGATTAGTGGATGGTTGATTGATGGATGATGGATGGATGGATGGATTGATTAGTGGATGGATGAATGGATTGATTAGTGGATGGTTGATTGATGGATGGATGATTGATTGATGGATGATGGATGGATGGATGGATTGATTAGTGGATGGATGGATGGATTGATTAGTGGATGGATGGATGGATTGATTAGTGGATGGATGGATGGATTGATTAGTGGATGGATGGATGGATTGATTAGTGGATGGATGGATGGATTGATTAGTGGATGGATGATTGATGGATGGATGATTGATTGATGGATGATGGATGGATGGATGGATTGATTAGTGGATAGATGGATGGATGGATAGATGGATGGATTAGTGGATGATTTAGTGGATGGATGGATGGATGGATTGATGGATGGATGGATGGATGGATGGATAGTTTCAACTAATGAATGACAGACAGACAGACAGACAGACAGACAGACAGACAGACAGACAGACAGACAGACAGACAGACAGACAGACAGACAGACAGACAGACAGACAGATAGATAGATAGATAGATAGATAGATAGATAGATAGATAGATAGATAGATAGATAGATAGATAGATAGATAGATAGATAGATAGATAGATAGATAGATAGATAGATAGATAGATAGATAGATAGATAGATAGATAGATAGATAGATTGATTAGTGGAAGAATGGATTGATCAGTGGATGGATGGATGGATGGATAGTTTCAACTAATGAATGAACTGAAAGAGAGAATTCTTATACTCTGAATGTTGCACGGATCGAAATCGCAACATTTGAGACTCAAGATCATTTCACTCGTGAAGCTGTTCAATCATACAAATATTAATGCAACACTGTTAGAAATAAAGGATCCAGAAGGGCTTTTGGAGGGATGCCATAAAAGAACCATATCTGGTTCCTCAAAGAGTTATTAAAAGAACATTTCCACTGTAGAGAAGCTTTAGTGGGATGGAAAGATTCTGTGGATGTTAAAGGTTCTTCACGGACCCATCAGTGCCAATAAAGAAGCTTTATTTTAAGAGTGTACTAAAGCAAAATACAGTTTCGGCTGAATAAGCAATATTTCTGTCCTGTGCGTTCTCAATCAGCCGCCAGTGGCAGGTGCGGTCGTTCCGCCACAGATCGCTCTGTTCCTCGCTCTCTCTATTCCAGCATATGAACTTCAGCTGAGGGACGTGATAATGGATTTAAGAATTACCTGCTCTACAGAACACTGATATTTCTGTCTTTAACCGGGATACACACTCACACACATGCACAAATATTATCCTACACGCCGTCTGTGTTTGCTTTGCTCTGTGAGAGTGTGAGACGCAGGATAAAATATTACGAGTCTCGGGGCTGAATGGAGCTTTGTTGGATTAAAACGGTAAAACGTTTCCGGTTCAGTCGTCGCCTTCGCATTGAACTGTGGGTTCAGGGTTTGTGCGCAGCTATTTTTAGGGCGTGTGTGTGAGATGATGAGAGATGGTCTTATATCACCCCAAATAATGAACCCTGAAAGTAGCCCAACATACAGTGCATCCGGAAAGTATTCACTTTTTCCACATTTTGTGACATTACAGCCTTATTCCAAAATGGATTCAATTCATTATTTTCCTCAATTCTCAAACAACACCCCATAATGACAACGCTTGTTTGAAATCTTTGCAAATGTATTAATTAGTGCTGGGAATCGATTAAAAAAAATAATTTTTGTAATTAATCGTGTTTAATCGCAAGTTTTTAATATTTTAAGTTTTTAATATTTTGATATTGTAATAATTTCAGACACTCTCCAAATTAATGTAGAAACAATTTAAAGACAGTATATTTTAAATGTGTGTTGTATTGTCATGTTTTTATGAATGAAGGCCAGCATCACTGATGTCTCTATGAAACATTAATGACGTTACATTACAGTATAACTGAACGCTCCCAATTTCAACATTTATTAGGCTTTAAAAAAACAACTTTTAATTTAAGTGAACTTAAAACAATCTTTACATTACCCCATTATAATAAATGTTATATTTACCTGTGGCCTTCCCTGTTAGACATATACAGAAATGTAACAGTTATCAAACACCTTTCTTAACGGCATAAATAATAAGTGAAATATAGATTAATCATCATTAAAGCTACAATTTTCTCTGTTCCCGTTTTTCTTTGATGAACAATAATGACAGGCATCATCAGTGCTCCTGTCACTTTAAGAACGGCCGTGGACGAACATGACGCGGATCTGACGCGCATCTCATTTCCTCACAGCTCTTTAAGTTCATTTAAGACGTTATTTAACTATCCATCCATCCATCTTCTTCCGCTTTATCCGGGGCCGGGTCGCGGGGGCAGCAGTCTAAGCAGAGATGCCCAGACTTCCCTCTCCCTAGACACTTCCTCTAGCTCTTCCGGGGGGACACCGAGGCGTTCCAAGGCCAGCCGGGAGACATAGTCCCTCCAGCGTGTCCTTGGTCTTCCCCGGGGCCTCCTCCCGGTTGGACATGCCCGAAACACCTTCCCGGGAAGGCGTTCAGGAGGCATCCGGAACAGATGCCCGAGCCACCTCAGCTGTCCCCTCTCGATGTGGAGGAGCAGCGGCTCTACTCCGAGTTCCTCCCGAGTGACTGAGCTTCTCACCCTATCTCTAAGGGAGCGCCCAGCCACCCTGCGGAGAAAGCTCATTTCGGCCGCCTGTATCCGGGATCTTGTCCTTTCGGTCATGACCCAAAGCTCATGACCATAGGTGAGAGTAGGAACGTAGATTGACCGGTAAATCGAGAGCTTCGCCTTACGGCTTAGCTCTTTCTTCACCACGACAGACCGGTACATCGACCGCATTTACTCCTAATATGAGAATACTCAAAATTCTCTGTGTTGTTGTTATTGTTTGTTCAAGAGCAAAAGAGAACTCGATGTGAGCAGGAGACAGTCTGTCTGTGCGACAATAATGGATATAAAAACGGACGCTGCGTTATTTGCGTTAAATATTTGTAATGCGTTAAGCTGAAAAAATTAATCGCCCCCGTTAACGCGTTAATTTGCCCAGCCCTAGTATTAATCCTTGAGATGTTTCTCCAGCTCGACTGGAGTCCACCTGTGGTCAGTTCAGCTGACTGGACATGATGAGGAAAGGCACACGCCTGTCTATATAAGGTCCAGCAGTTAACAGAGCATGAGCACAAACCAAGCCATGAAGGAATCGTCTGGAGACTCCGAGACAGGATTGTATGGAGGCTCAGATCTGGGGAAGGAAACATGGGCACAGTGGCCTCCATCATCCGTACATGAAGAGGTTTGGGAACACCAGGACTCTTCCTAGAGCTGCGGCCGGACAAACTGAGCCATCGGGGGAGAAGGGCCTTAGGTCATGTCCACACACTCTCAGAAAAAAAGATACAGTGGAGGTACATTTTTGTTCCTTGGGGAACATAACGAATAACTGTACCTTTAAAGGTACACAATTGGTCCTTAGGGTACAATTAAACCATTGTTTTCTTCTACTTAGAGCAGAAGTTCGGTCCTAGAGAGCCGCTGTTCTGCAGAGTTTGGCTCCAACCCTGAAAGACATCTATAGAAGCTCTTATTGAGAATTAACAGAGGTTTAGATGTTGATGTTTTATTGAAAATATTTGTTTAGGCTGTTTAGTCACCATTATGGAGATTATGGAGTGTTTCCTTTAGTTGGCCAGTTTGACTCTTGGTTTTTTATGCGAGTTTGTGGTTTTTATTACAGTGTTAACAAAACACATAATCTGTTCAAATCATAAGAAGACATAAACAAAAATTGTCATGAAGGAAAATGTTTAACTAAACTCATCGCTGACTAAAACTAGTAAAGGATAATATTCTCCAACAATACTTTCTTGCCACAGATCAGGCATTCTGAATTTTGATTTTTAAATACATTCTAGGGAGAAAAAAGTTTAGTCGCACACAGATATCAGAAATCAGCATATGAACCTCAACAATGGTGGCATACTTAATGCTGCAATGCATGCTGGGAGCATGCATAGGAGCACAGAGGATGCAGTTTGCATGGCACTGCACTCTGTGCTCACTCATCTGGACAATAAGAACACTTTTTGTGGACTTCAGCTCAGCATTCAACACTGTCATCCCAACCAAGTTAATAGCCAAACTTGGAGACCTGGGCATCAACACTTCAATGTGTAACTGGATTTTGGACTTCCTAACTGACAGACCACAGAATGTTCGATCAGGATCCACCTGCTCCACGTCCATCACACTCAACACTGGTGTACCACAGGGCTGTGTGCTAAGTCCGTTTCTCTACTCCCTCTTCACCCCCGACTGCAAGCCTGTGTATGGATCTAATTCCATCGTCAAGTTTGCGGACGACACTACGGTGATTGGGCTCATCAGCAACAACGATGAGACTGCCTACAGGGAGGAGATCCAGCACCTGGCCACATGGTGCGCTGATAATAACCTGCTCCTCAACACCACCAAAACGAAGGAGCTCATCGTGGACTTCAGGAAGGAGTCAAGAGGCACACACGACACCATCCACATCAATGGAGTGGCTGTTGAGCGTGTCTCCAGTTTCAAGTTCCTGGGGATCCACATCTCGGCGGACATGTCGTGGACGACCAACACCTCCAGCCTGGTCAAGAAGGCTCACCAGCGCCTCTTCTTCCTGAGGACACTGAGGAAGAATCAGCTCTCCTCGGCTATCCTGGTGAACTTCTACCGCTGCGCAATAGAAAGCATCCTGACCAACTGTGTGGCAGTATGGTATGGGAGCTGCTCTGTTGCGGAGCGCAAGGCACTGCAGCGGGTGGTGAAAACTGCCCAGCGCATCACAGGGACTCCACTACCTGCCATCGAGCACATCCAGAGGAAACGCTGTCTGCATCGAGCTCGCAGCATCCTCAAGGACTCCTCTCACCCAGCCCACAGACTGTTTTCTCTCCTGCCCTCCGGCAGGCGTTTCAGGATCCTCCGGACCAGGACCAGCAGACTAAAGAACAGTTTTTTCCCCAGAGCTGTCTCTTTATTGAACTCGAACCCCCGTTGATCCACTTCCCTCATAAACTGCTAACTCTCCTACCTCACATTTGCCTTCACTTTGTTATTTGCACTACTGGAATGTCAATTTGCACTACCGATTGTTTATTACAGTAACAACTATTTACTTATGCATCTTGCACTGTATTACATATTACTTCTAACTGTAATATGCAATCACTTCCACTGCACTTTACACTTTTTTTTGAATAGTTCTGTCCCTACTTTATTGCACTACCTTAATCCACTGCTATATTCCTCATCTTTGCCTAACATATCATTGTATACCTCTATCTGTAAAATTCTGTTTATAGTAAAAGCCATCGGTATATTATATTATATTCATAGTACATATTCACCTGTAAATTCTGTTTATAGTAACAACCATCTCTATATATATATATATTCAGTACATATCCATGTCCTGCACTTACGCAACCATTGTATATCCTGCACTTGCTGCTATTGCACTTCTGGTTAGACCTAAACTGCATTTCGTTGCCTTGTACCTGTACTTGTGTAATGACAATAAAGTTGAATCTAATCTAATCTAATGAGTTTTATACTGTGGTGGCTTAGTAGGGCTGGAGCTAAACTCTGCAGGGCATCAGCTCTCTAGGTACGAACTTGCCGACCCCTGACTTAGAGGTACAAAAATGTACCCTCAAGGGTAGCACCCCAGTGATGGCCACTTGTACCTTAAAAGGTACAATTTTGTACTCTATTTTTGAGAGTATAATATGTTTTCGTTTTCTCTCCGTTTTGGCCTTCCGTCCACACTGAGTCAGCGTTTTAAGTCAACGAAAACGTAGCTTTTGGAAAACGCTCTCCAAAGCGGATCAATTTGAAAGCGCAGTCTTTGCGTCGTAGTGTGGACTGTGAAGACGGAGGTGTTTGAAAACAATGACGCATGTTTTGTGACGCATATTGTAGTATGTTTATACCGCTATTGTGCCTGTTATGTGCTATTCACTTTCACACAGTCGCTCAGATATGTTACTTTGCACTCTTCATATCACAGTCCCTCAAAAATGACAGAACATTTACTCACATTTGCTGTCCTGTGGCAAAACACGAGTGGAGTTGTGTTTTAGACCAAACTAATGGTTGGCCGAGTGCGAGCTGGACGCATCGGTGAATGCTGAGATGTTTTGCTAAATAAAATGATCCTGCCAGAAGAACTGTGTGATGACTTTATGATGTCTGTATCATCTTTTATGAGGTTGAATTTGGCGTTTACTTACGTTTCGGTGTGGATGAGAAACTTTTGGAAAACATTAGTGTGGACGGAGAGCGTTTTAAAATGAAAACTCAGTTTTCAAATCTATCCGGATTAATGTAGAAGTAGCCTAATGGTGCGTTCACACAGGACGCGAATGAAGAAAAATCTGAACTTTGGCGGGTATTCGCGCCGCGTTAACCAATCAGGAGCTTGCTCTAGTAGTGACAACAATGAGGAGAAAATCTGTATATTAATATCTGCTTCAGACAATATGATTATCACTGTGATAACATTAAATGACATGAAACACAACCCAGTCTCTTTTTGTTAAATGCAAGTTTATGTTTGATCAATAATACAAAAGTAGAAGTAAAAGGTATAATGAGCTACACATGAAATAAAGCAAACAATTCAGTCAAACATTCAGAGTCAGTGCTAGTCGGCTACAACGGTAACATAAAGTTAAATAGCCTAAAAATAGAAAAAGTAATGAAACTTCACTTTGCCCTCAGCCTAAACGATTCGCCAGGGAACAAATTATAGATCCATGAGAGCAAAGATGGGCCGTTAGATCAACACAAGATGAATTATAGCTGGAGACGCCACAGAGACATCAGAGCCAGCGGCTGAAGGACTGGCCGAGGAAAGGCTGCTCTCGCCGGGGTTAATGAGCGCTGAGCGCCCTGATCCACTGGAGCTCACAACTCCACACACACCAGATCACATGTTCAGAGAGGAGCTCTCTTTATAAACCACAGATTTGAGCTTTAAACAACTACATTATCACCTGAAAAAGTCTTAAAACTACGTTTTGTCACACATTAACAGTAGATTTTAACAAAAAAGACGTGTAAACACAGCCCATGTCAGCCATTTCTCAACGAGACGAACCGCTGGCAGAAGCCCCTCCCATGACGCGAATTCACGTCTGTTGTGAAGTGAATGTCACGCGCGAATGAAGCGAGTAAACTCAAAATGTTCACTGTCCAACTTTGCATGAAAAAAAAACGTGAATTATTTGCGTCATTCGCGTCCGGTGTGAATGCACCATTAGTCAGGGAGGTGACCAAGAGCCCGATGGTCACTCGGACAGAGCTCCAGCGTTTCTCTGTGGAGAGAGGAGAACCTTCCAGAAAAACAGCCATCTCTGCAGCTCTCCACCAAATCTGTGTGGGGGCGTGGCCAGACGGAAGACACTCCTCAGGAAAAGGCTCATGACAGCCCGTCTGGAGTTTACCAAAAGGCACCTGAAGACCATGAGAAACAAAATAAAAGATTGAACTCTTTGGGCTGAATGGAGGAAACCAGGCACTGCTCATCTCCTGGCCAGTCCCATCCCTACAGTGAGGGGCAGCATCATGATGTGGGGATGTGTTTCAGCCGCAGGAACTGGGAGACTAGTCAGGATGGATGCAGCAACATCCTTGATGAAGACCTGCTCCAGAGTAGCCTAGAAATCACACAGGAGCGGCTATGGGACGACTCTGGGAATGTCCTTGAGTAGGGTCATGATTCGAGCATGCTAATTGGTCGCAAAAAAAAAGTAGCTTTCATTGTCTTCGGTCCTAAATGACCGACAATAGGAAATGAATGGGAAATCGGCAAAAACACAAAAATTCTCTGAATATTTGTGTGTACAATCTACAAATTGACCACAATGCTGAATAAAAGTACACAGCAGAGAAGAGGTGACACTCTAACACATCAAGAGTGTGATATTGACACACACGCACACTTATACACACACACACACACACACACCTATGAAAAACTGAACTTATGAACCACATTTGGAATTTTAAAAAAATCACACCTTCATCAGAATGATATGAAACTCTGTCACTTTTCTAGCATTAGTATGTAAACACACACACAAAAAAATGAGGGCATGATTCGAGCATGCTAAGTGTTCGTAAAAAAAAATACTCCCTTCGGTCAAAAATGACACCATAGGAAATGAATGGGAAATCTGCAAAAACAATCAATATTTCTAACAAAAACAAAAATATCTAAAACTTTATAATAAATAGTCTTTGAGATTTTATTAAATATATATTAAAATCTATCAAAACAAAATCATGAAATAGAGAACTAGTGAATTCTCAAGCCTCTCCATAGAGACACACATGGTTGCATGATTTCTTAAATAATTCCAAAAGAGGCGCTAATCTGCCTTCAAAAAAAATTATTTTGAAGGCCTAGTCTCTATTTTAACCTGAAATACTGCAATAATAAAAAAAAATTACAAAACAAAATGTTTGTATAATTTTCAATGGCAAAAATAGACCATAATAGGTGCATAAATATAAAAAAATACCATCAAATCATCTCAAAATACAAAATTAAAATGAAAGAATATTATTGAAGAAAAATAAATTGCACTGGTTTTACTGGGGTGGAGGAAGTTTAATTTTTAGGTGAAGACGACCAATGCAACCCCTAAACGAAGAGCACCAGAGGGTCAATACATTAGCAAAGATTTCAAACAAACTTCTTTCATGTTGTCATTATGGGCTATTGTTTGAAGAATTTTGAGGAAAATAATGAATTTAATCCATTTTGGAATAAGGCTGTAACAAAATGTGGAAAAAGTGAAGCTCTCTGAATACTTTCCTGATGCGAAACCCGTGATCCCCATCAGTGAGGCAAACGGCAAAATACTGGCCTGATGAAGCGCACAAACCTCGTTCTGTGTTTGTTGGGTTCAGTCCAGTAGTAATGTTTTCTGGTTTTGTTTTCATACATTTCACCAACACAATCAGTGTGTCCCAGAATCCCTGCGGTCAGTGAAGGACGACCTGTGAGCACATGTTGAGATTCTGTGCGTGAGCTAAAAGGAGGTGTTTACAGGTGAGGGACCGTCAACAAATGATCTGCATCTACAATAAATATCACACACACAAGTGTGTGTACTTTGTTTCCAAACATCATCAGCTCCGATCCCAGTGTTTGCGCACGAGTGCTGATTTCCCTCAAACATTCGGCTCAGGGTTTGGTCTAAACCCAATTTGAACTTCTGCACTTGAATTAAATGTCAACACTTATTACGCGAGGACACAGCAGGTTCACACAGCAGTCTCTAATACGGCACGTTCACACTCAGTTCAGTTATTACAGGAGTGACACCGCATTCTATAACCGAAGACATGGCCAATTTTTCCCTGTGTATAAAACATACAATACGCTTCATTTGGTTATTCATATATGTAAATTTGCACTACTTTAATGCCAAGATACGGAGTAGCTGCTGTGGACAAACTAATAAAGAACAGCCGTCACATCAGTCGTCCTCTCCTCCGTGTTTAAAGGCCCAACGCGATTCGTGCGATTGAGGCGGCGCGAATGACACGAATTGCGCGTTTTGAACGCCAGTGATCGCCTGGATCTCACAACTCCGAAAACGCCAGATAAAATGCTCAAATAGGCTCTTTTTATAAATTAACCACAGATTTGAGCTTTAAACAACTATATTATCGCCTGAAAAAGTCTTTAAACTACGTTTTGTCACACATTAATAGTAGTATTTTTTACAAAAAAGACGTCAAGTGACCGAGACGAGCTGGCTCATATAGGCTCATATAGAAGCCCCTCCCATGACGGGAATTCGCGTCTGTTGTGTAGTTGTCACACGCGAATTTCACGAGCGAATGAAGCGAGTAAACTCAAAATGTTCAAGCGTTCACCTTCGCGCGATTAGCGCGAATAATGTCCGGTGTGAACGCCACATTAGAACGGTGAAGCGGACTAGACTAAAACTTTTTAGTCATTCTAAAGGTGCGTTCACACCGGACGCGATTCGCGCGAGTGATTTACATGTTAAGTCAATGCAGAGACGTGAAATGGCATTCTGCGGCGCGATTCGCTCGATTGAGGCGGTGCGAATGACGCGAATTGAGCGTTTTGAACGCGTGATTCGTGCGAATCGCTCAAGTTGAAAAATCGGAACTTTGGCGGATATTTCGCACCGCGTTAACCAATCACGAGCTTGCTCTAGTAGTGACACATTTACAAGCGGAGGCAGAAATCCCAACAACAATGGAGGACAAGATAATGGTGGCCGTATGTGGATACCCGGAGCTGTGATACATCATCCTATCACTACAGGAACAGGAATTAAAGGATCTTGCTTGGAAGAAAGTGAGTGAGGAGGGCGGACAGTCAGCTACCCTCTCAACAAAATCTATGTCAGCCATTTCACAACGAGACTGGAGCAGAAAAAAAGAGCCAGAGCCAGCGGCAAATGTGAGAAGGACTAGCCGAGGAAAGGCGGGTCTCGCCGGGTAAACGAGCGCGGAATGCCACTGATCGCCTGGATCTCACAACTCCGAAAACGCCAGATAAAATGCTCAAATAGGCTCTTTTTATAAATTAACCACAGATTTGAGCTTTAAACAACTATATTATCGCCTGAAAAAGTCTTTAAACTACGTTTTGTCACACATCAATAGTAGTATTTCTTACAAAAACGACAAAGTGACCGAGACGAGCTGGCTCATATAGGCTCATATAGAAGCCCCTCCCATGACACGAATTCACGTCTGTTGTGTAGTTGTCACACGCGAATTTCACAAGCGAATGAAGCGAGTAAACTCAAAATATTCAAGCGTCCACCTTCGCGCGATTAGCGAGAATTATTCGCGCGAATCGCATCCGGTGTGAACGCCACATAAGGCGCATGCATTTCAAAATAAGAGTCCCGGTGTATTTCGAACTTGTTTGTAATTAAAAGTCACGCATTATATATTCGTTTTTGCTTACACAATAAACTGTATTTAATTTAATTCCCATTTAATTCATATTCAGGAGGAAAGACCAGTATTTGACACATATTCAATAAAGTATCAGGGTTATAATAGTTCACTAAAAATCTTCATTACTTGAAATTAAATAAATGTTAACTGAAATAAAATAAAAAAACTTATTTGAAGCTTTATCTTAACCTGATATGGCCTACGGACTAAAGCAGAAATACAAAGTTATAAAAACTATATAGATGTTTTTAAAAAAGTTAATTGAGCTCTTTCGTGTATTTTTAATGTCAAAAACAAACTGGTGTCAGTCGGTTATGTGATGCTTAAATGCTTAATGTATTACAATTGAACTAAACTCATTAGATTTTAGGAAACTAAAACTAAAAACAATTCAGGTGACTAAACCTAAATGTCATTTTAGTCAACAGACTATGACTTATATTAAATCAAAATTTGCTGTCAAAAATAACACTGCCTCTAACAGTCTCCCGACCGATGCTCACGCATTGCAAACGTGTTTTTACCCCTAAACGAAGAACGAAAAAGAGTAAATGTGGCCAGTCTGAATACACCAGATGCATTTCCGCCCTCCGCCAGCAGAGGGACGGACGCCACCGTGTGAACATCACAACAGTCCGACACACTGATGGGGTCGGAGGACTCGCTCCAAACATCTGTTTGACATGGCAGCTTTATTATTGATGTAAGCGTGTGGAAGCAGCTCTCCATAATAATATTTTTGAATCCTATACAAAAGGCCTGTTTCCTAAACACAAGAGACTTTGAAAATCCCTGACATCACCGGGGCGGACATCAGCCAGACGCTCAGTCTTATAAGACTCGTCTGTTTATCTACGTAATGAAGGCAAGAGACATCCAGACTCCCTGCGTCCCATAAAACCTGCAGTTCCTGGACTCCATTCACATCCACACACATTCACAGAGGTCAGAGAGGTGTGCGAAACACACAACTATACAACCAGTCTCGTTTTTCAAAGCTGCTTGTTTAATAAATTGTCTTCGGGGAGCAGTTGTGTTATTGTAGTAAATTCAGTGCCTCATAAACAACAATAAACGACAGAAACTAGCAGAGTTACGACACTCAACGCTCAAAGCAAAGGGAGATATTTTCTCTCTTTAAGGACTACAACAAACGTCTGGTAGGGACTACAAGTCAGTGACATCACTAACCCTAACATTTGCATAACCCCGCCCCCAGGAAGAGTTGTCGCCCGTCTCTCACATGTATTGATACAGTACGAACACAAACGCAATAGCATGTCATAAAGCGAGATGACATCATCAGTTATAACCGTAATTACACTAAACTATCCCTGTTCTCTCTTCATCAGCAGATATTCTCTGGCTCATCTTACCCCACGCCAGCGCTTTAGAGATCATCATGACAGAATATGCTAACCAGTGACTAAAGATGGTTAACTCATAAACTCATCCTCTATCCCTTCAGAATCGTCCTGTCTCGTTCTACATGTTTTCTCTTCTTCTGGAGTCATTGTCCGACTGAACAGTTTCTGATATTTTCAGTGTGTGTGTGTGTGTGTGTGTGTGTGAGATGATCAGAGCTGAGCTCTTGAAGCTCCGCCCTCTTCCTGGAAGATTTTAAATTTGCATTTAAAGGGACACACACAAAAATTATAAAAATGATGGTGGGGTATTTTGAGCTAAAACTTGCGTGCTTAAAACAAATGATGTGATTGCGAATTAACAAGTAAAAATAAAAAATAAAATACATTTTTTACAAGATAAATGCATCAAAAGCAGCAAAACAAAAACTTACATTTGAAAAATTTTTAAAAATGTAAAAACGAGGATGTTTAAAAACACAAAAATTTACAAGTTTTACTTAAACGGCAAATTATTGTAAAATATTCGTAAAAAAAATAAAAGTTTAAAACATAAAAATGTAAAAACAAGGATGTTTTAAGTGTTAAAAACAGAAAATTGTGTTTAAAATGTAAAACTTTAAAACAAATGTTGTGATTGCGAAGTTAAAAAAACATACATTTTCTTTTATTTAATTATTTTTTTAAAACAGCACATCAAAAACATACATTTAGAAACAAATTTAAAATGTGTTTAAAATATACAAGCTTAAAGAAAATAAAAATTGTAAAAATTATTTGAAATATACTAATGTGTTTATAATGCACAACCTTACTTCAGAATGTTACAAACAACAGCAAAACTAAAACATACATGCAAAAACAAATATTTAAAATCTTAAACTGAAATAAATCATGTTTAAAAATAAAAAGAGGATGTTTTAAATATTAAACTGCAATTTAACAAGCTTCAAACAAATAAAATAAAAAGTTTACTTAAAAAAAATGTTCAAAGAATTTTAACAATATACTAAAAGAAACTAAAATAGGATGTTTAAAATGTTTTAACTTAAACTGTAAATTGTTACTAAAATCAAAAATGTGTATAAATTGTGCAAGTTTTGAGAAAACTGCAAACTTATTGTAAATTGTTACTTTAAAGGAGCTGTATGTAGGACTGTGGCCAAAACTGGTACTGCAATCACTTTCAAATTACTGTAGTGCGGTGTATCCCTCTACCCCTCCCCCCTGACTCGAGGTTGCCAGATAGGCTGCAGGATCCAGCGGGAACGTATGCTGCTACATGGAGCTTTCAATGGCAAGTGACGAGTCGTACACAAAATTAATCTAGTAAATACTATAGTGTTTTTGAACCATACTATAGTAAAGATGCTACAGTATATTGCAGTAACGTTATATTATAGTATATACTACACTTTGTTAATTTACTGTAGTAGATTTACTATAGGACGGTTCAAAAACATGATAGTATTTACTAGAGTAATTTTACTATAATATACTATAGTATTTTTTTCATGTGGGTTGATAGAACAGTAAGTTAGCTGTTAGTCTAACTTGTAACGGTAGAACTATGTGTAACAGATTTCAAAGACGCAGCTATTCATTTAGCTGAAGCTATAAGTGAAAGCGACCAGCTGTATTTTTTAACTTACCCTGCGGTACACGTCCATAACGCTAAAATATGTGATGTGGAAGATTAACGTTACATGACATTCTATTATTTAGCTTGAAAAACAAGTAAGATACAAAACGTTACAAATGGGCCAAATTATTCACATAATAGGCTACAATGTGCTTTTCATTGGTGTAATGAAATACATATGATACATACAATGACACGTTTTTGTCATAAGTAGGCTAACAAATAACAAACATTGCCACAGCAAGTATAACGCGGGACAAATTACGCCATGTCAGCGTTCAATATCAACAATGGCAATCACATGGTTGATTTCAGTCCCATCAGAAACGATTGAGAGTAACTAAATAACATTTGCAATGGTCATACAGGTCAACTTGCAGCATGTTTTATCCACTATATATACGAAGAAAGAATGAGGAATAATTTTTACCGAGGTAACGTTAGGCTACGGTCTCAAATACGTTTTCACATTGCCATAATAGGCGTGCTAATGTTGTTTTCATCAGCGTCTCAGCATAATGACAGAGAAACGGGCTCTGATAATGCATTACTAATGTTAGCAATGACAACTCGCCATTTTTATTTACCAAACAATTCCTTAACGTTACCTTTTCAATTCAATGACCCACCTCCTCCATCTGCGCTAACCTAACGTTACTTTGCATGAACATGCACAACTTTGTTCGACTGTCGTGAATATTTGAAATGTTCATTTACATTAAGTACAAGTTAGCCAAACATAGATGAACCTTACCTGTCCAGGAGAAAATTAGCAACGTTGGCATCAGTCTTCAAATTATTCTCCGTTTTCAGCCGTCTCCATCTTTCAAAGGCATCTCCTATACAAATCCTTGTTTTATTTCGGACACTGTCACGACGTTTTTCTGATTCATATCGAGGTCGTTTAGGTTTCGTAAAGTTAGACATTGTTTATCCAAAAAGTTTGTAGCTGCAGCTGTGGTAACTAGCAGAGCTGGCAACCCGAATGCAGAAACACTACTGACTTCGTGATTGGTAGATAGGTGGAGGGCGGCGCTTCAGGCATGACACAACATGTCAACATCAACATCAGTTGAGGGCTGCAACTTCAATTTTAAAATGACAATATCTTGGCCGGACAACTGTTGTCAGTGATATAAGTATTTGAAATTAACATGATTTCTTAATGTCTATTGACATATTAGGGCCATTTTATGATTAATTGAAATACATTTCTTACATACAGTTCCTTTAAAAACATAAACATTTTATATAAATATGAGTTTAATAATATAAATCCTTTTTAAGAACAAAAATAGGATGTTTTAAATGGTAAACAAATTTTTTTTGAATCGTCTTAAACTGCAAACTTTCAAAATGTACATCAGCGTCATCGCTCTCAGCCACGCCCTCTGTTCTCTGATTGGACCGGTTCAAATATGTTTGGAGAAAACCTGAGAATATACCGCAGTCCCAGGAGAACTGAAGGAAAATGAAAACTGAGGAGGGCGGAGCCAGGCTAGATTTGCTTGAGTTAGTGTAAGCGGTAGTGTAGAAAGTGCCTCTCTTTGATACATGGACTCTCCCAGTCACCCCTGTCATTCAGTGAGAAATGGACTATTCCCAAACTTTCCACAGGAGTTCGCGAAGTAACGGAGAAGAGAGCAGACGGATGATAAGGAGAATAGGAGATCGGCTGAAGATTGTATATAGTTTTGAGTAAATAGTGTATTAGTCCAAATCGGAGGAGTTCTTATCGATAGTGCGTGTGCGTGCATCACACCGTAAGTCATCAGATAATTATTGAACATTCTCGGCCAATGCAACTAACGCTATTTTACCTGTATCTGTAGTTCATTTAATGTTATTTACGTTATTTGATTCGGTAGCTGTGACATGACTGTCATTCTATATTTATTCATGTCAATTACTGTCAGTGTTAAGCATATGTATGCCTTATAAACACAGATGCATGGTCGCATCTCCGGTAGCGCGCATGCGCTCTAAAGTTCATCTCGGTCCGCACGTGCAGCAGCATCCAGGCTCACGCGCACAGCTCATGGACAGTGTTAGCGCACACACATTGTGCGCATTGTATTGAAAGTCCAGTCCCATTTATTTTAGTTTATCATCATAGAGGTTATATTGTGTTCTATTTCACCTTTATTCACCAAAAGCTTGGTTAGTATTGTGTTGTTTTATTTATGCTATATCCATATTTATATTTGTATTTTGTATTCTATATTCACAGAACCACACATCTATGCACAGTCAATAAAACCAAAGATTTGGATTATACCCTGAGTGAGACATCATTGTTCTGACCGGACAAACTGTAGCCTTCAACCAAACCCGAACTAGAAATTAGAGTAAAGACTCACAAGATTTTTCATGGTCCTTCGAGCCGGATCGGTGAATTGCTACAGCGATGTCTCAACCTGAGAGAGAAGCACCTGTTGTGCGTCCACGAAGACGGATCAACCCACCATCTCATTTGGCTGATTACGAGCTTGGTGAGCTATTGCCGCATCGACAGCCACTCCCAGACTTCAGCCAAATTAGGGTCCAGTCACCAAGTATGGTAGGACACACCAGATCATCTTCTCCTGTCAGTCAAGAGTTAGACCATGATAAGTGGACACTGAGAGATGAATGGCAAAGTGAAATATCTGAAGGGCGAGGAGAACAGGAAGTAGAGCTTATAGCCACGCTGCAGGTGCTGAAACGAGAGAATGCCGACTTGCGGCTACAAACCAGCCAACTTCCAGAGATTATTTCAGCACTGCAGGAGATAAGTCAACAGAATGCTTTGTTGCATCAGGAACTGCAAAGTCTTAAGGCGGAAAGAGAAGCCCCCTTTAGGCCAGTGACTTCACCAGTGCCATCTCCAAGTCCATTTACTCCAGGGGTGAGCTCTGAGACCCCACAACATTTCCGTCCGACTCCAGCCCCCCGGACAAAGCCACCAACGCCCCCTACTGTAATGAGAGAACTGCGCCCAGCTAGCTTAGATGATGATTTCAGAAACATGGACATTTCTTCCTCAATGCATGAGAGAGTACCCCCACAAGTGCGTTACAGCAACCCACCTCAACCTAAGCACTCTCGTTTCTCACAACACATTCCGCCTCATCAGTCAGAGATAGAGACCCTGGCATATGAGCAGATGCCACCTCCTCATCCAGACTCCAGACAAGCTTATTACCAGCCTCCATTGACACAGGAGAAAACATATAGAGGCCCTGCTCCAACCATTCCCTTCCTAACATCCCCTGATCCTCGAGAGTTTTCTAGACTGAGGATAGCACTGGAGAACATTCTGCCTGGAGATGCAACCGAGCGATTCAGGTATCAGATTCTCACTGACCATCTTAAGTTGGAGGAAGCACTACTAGTAGCAGACTCGTACAGTAACTCAAGCTTCCCTTTCACAAACACCATGAGAGCCCTCAATAAAATGTATGGCCAGCCTCACCACCTAGCCTTACAACGCATTGCAGAACTGATGGATGGACCAAACATTCGCAGCGGAGATGTGAAAGCTTTTCGCATGTTCGGACTCCAAGTGCGTTCCCTAGTTAGTATGTTGGAACAGCTGGGCCAGAAAGGCAATGTGGAGCTGGAGTGTGGGTCACATGTGTCCAGATTGATGAGCAAACTACCGCATGACCTCAGGTCAAGTTTCAAGAGGTACACACATCCGCATCATGTCACTATCCCTACATTATTAGACTTTGCGGACTGGCTTGAGTACGAGCTTCAAGTTCAAGAGGACCACACTGACTATACCAGTCAGTCTAAAGTTTCGTCAGTGCAGAGAAGGGAGGTGAGGAGAGATTCTAGGCAACCACGCAAACCTACTACCATCCTCCTTGGTACAGAGAGACCGAAGGCCAGCCCAGCATCATCAGTTCATCCACCAAAACTAGCCGAATCTAAGAGAGAAGGGCTGAACGCTTACTGTCCATTCTGTGACAGCAACAGACATTTCCTGAATGGCTGTGAGAACTTCAAGTTACTCAACAAGGAGCAGAAGGTGGCTTGGATTAAAGGTCAAAATAGATGCTGGCGCTGTGGGCGTGGTCATCACGCTGCAAATTGCACACTGAAAGCCCTCTGTCCATCTTGTAATAGGAAGCATCTGCAAGCACTACATGATGTAAATGACCAAAGTAGAGCCACCGAAGAATCAGTCCCAGCCAGTGCAGTCTTGTATGTGGATCGTCCAACTTGTGACAACAAAATTCTGCTGAAGGTGACTAAAGTTAATCTGCAAAATGGCAACAAATCCATGGAGGCATATGCCATTCTCGATGATGGGTCAGAGCGGACCATTATCCTACACGAAGCAGTGCAGAAGTTGAATCTTAAGGGACAGCCAGAGGATTTGGTTCTACGTACAGTCAGGCAAGATACACAGACCATTCATGGGGCGGCTGTGACATTCACTGTGTCCTCAGTGGCTAACCCTCGTAAGGCTTTTAAAATACGTAGTGCCTTCACCGCCAACAGCCTGGGTTTAGCAGAGCATACACATCCAGTCAAGGTACTCCAGAAGAAGTACAAGCACCTTGCAGGCCTGCCACTACAGCATTTTTACAAAGTGAAACCAGTAGTTCTCATTGGCTCTGACTGCCCTCACCTCATCACACCCATCGAACCAGTTAGACTGGGTCCACCTGGTGGCCCTGCTGCTGTGAGAACACGTCTAGGATGGACACTACAAGGACCAGCACAAGAGGTGACCAGCAGACTTTCCCCACAGCAATGTCTCTTTACCAGTTTACGGCCCAGTACTGACATTTATGCGAATGTAGAGAAACTGTGGAAAATGGACATTCTTCCATACCGAAATGAGAAGGTACTGACAAGGTCAAGACAAGACCAAGAGTCCATCCAACTTCTCCAGGACAAAATTGTGAGAGTGGATGTTAATGGAATCCAGCGTTATGCTACCCCTCTTCTACGTGCCAAAGGTATGCCATGTCTACATGCACCCAAAGAAGCTGTTCTGCCGCAATTAAGGGGGATGGAGAATCGGCTTAACAAGAATCCTGATCAAGCAAGGGCTTACCAAGAAGAGATAGTCAGGTTACAACAAGCTGGCTATATCACAAAACTCAATCCTGAGCAGGTGAACCATTCCAAAGAGAGCTGGTACATTCCACATCATCTGGTGGAACATAATGGAAAGAAAAGGGTTGTCTTCAACTGTTCTTTTGCTTACCAAGGCCACAACCTGAATGAGTACTTGCTTCCAGGTCCACCACTCAGCCCTTCTCTTCTGTCAGTTCTTCTGCGATTTCGAGAACATTCTATCGCTGTAAGTAGTGACATTCGTGGGATGTTCCACCAGGTACTCCTTTTGCCTGAAGACAAACCACTACTGAGATTCATTTGGAGAAATCTTCAGAAAGACAAGGCACCAGAGGTGTATGAATGGCAAGTACTTCCTTTTGGAACAACGTGTAGTCCTTGCTGTGCAACGTTCGCTTTACAGAAGCATGTCTTGGATCACAGTGAGTCTGAAGACACACAGTTCTCAGTAGAGAAATCTTTCTACGTTGACAACTGCCTTCAAAGCTTTGCCACCAGTGAGACCGCAAAAGACCTTGTTGACAGACTCCGCAGACTCTTAAGTTCAGGAGGCTTTGACCTAAGACAGTGGGCGAGCAATGATCCATCAGTCATCAGCCACCTGCCAGCGGATGCTCGATCTCAAAGCAGTATCCAGTGGCTCAGCGAAGGTCATCAAGACGCACAGGAGTCAACTCTTGGATTACATTGGCATTGCTCATCAGATACTCTCTCGTATAAGCAGCGTCGGACAGACCACCCACTTCCAACTATGCGGAGCATATACCATATCCTCGCTAGCCAATATGACCCCATTGGATATATTGTGCCATTCACAACACGGGCCAAGGTGATTGTACAGAGGTTATGGGACAAGAAAAGAGAGTGGGATGATCCCCGACTGCCTGAGGAACTGTTGAACTTGTGGAAATCTTGGGAGAGTGAGCTGGATGGTTTGCAGCAACTTGGTTTGCAGAGGTGTTACTGCAGTAAAGAACTGGATAACCCTACCAGCATTAGACAGATCCACATTTTCTGCGATGCTTCAGAGCGAGCCTACGGTTCTGTGGCCTATATACGCACTGAAAACCCTGAAGGTAAAGTGGAAGTAACCTTTGTCACTGCTAGATCTCGGGTGGCCCCGAAAAAACAGCAAACCATTCCACGGTTGGAGTTATGTGCAGCACTCACAGGAGCACAACTCGCGAAAGTTCTGAAGACAGAGCTGACTTTGCCCATCCACAGTGTCACTCTGTGGTCTGACTCCACAACTGTTCTTACCTGGCTGCTGTCACACTCCTGTCGTTTTAAAGTGTTTGTAGGCACCAGAGTGGCAGAAATCCAGGAACTTACAGAGTCTGATAATTGGAGGTACGTGCCATCAAAGGAGAACCCCGCAGATGACATCACCAAGGGAAAATCCCTCTGTGACATAGGCCAGGAAAGCAGATGGTACAAAGGGCCAAACTTTCTCGGACAAGCAACTGAGCATTGGCCAGAGATGCCACCGTTCACAACCCCTGACCAAGACCGTGAACGGAGAAAGCCAATCTTCTGTGGTCTATCAATCTCCTCCCCACCCACTCCCGATCCACAGAAGTACCGTACACTTTCAGAGTTACTGAAGGCTTACATACAGCACGTCAATGGGGCGGCCACTGATATCCCAACAGCAGATGACTACAAGGAGGCAGAACTTGCAGTCCTTCGTCAAAGTCAAGCTGAATCATTTCCAGAGGAACTGTCCTACCTCAGGGCAGGTAAAGCCTTGCCAAAGAATAGTCGCTTGCTGTGCTTAGCCCCTGAATTCGATGAGGACACCAAACTCGTACGTGTGGGTGGTCGCCTCCGTCAGATCAGCCAGCTAGAGGAGGATACTATACATCCTATTGTCCTTGATTCGTGTCACCCAATCACCAAACTAATAATCAAAGACCAGGATGATCGGTTACATCACCCAGGACCAGATAGGGTGTTTGCTGAACTTCGGCGGAGATACTGGGTGATACGGGGACGAGCAGCGGTCAGAAACCACCAACGACAATGTACTGAGTGTCAGAGATGGCGGGGACAACCACATCCACCCAGAATGGCGGACCTCCCACCCGCCAGATTAAGGATCCATCAACCTGTGTTCTACTCAACAGGTGTGGATTGCTTTGGACCTTACACCATAAAGGTGGGACGCAGAAATGAAAAAAGATGGGGAATCATCTTCAAATGCATGACTTCCCGTGCAGTCCATATTGACATACTCACCAGCATGGACACTGACTCCTTCTTAATGGCTTTACGACGATTCATCTCCAGACGTGGTAAACCCTTTGAGCTTCTGTCAGACCAAGGTACCAACTTTAAAGGAGGACAAAGGGAACTGAAAGAGTCATTCATCGCCCTTCAACCTGAGCTCCAATCGCAACTCGCCAGCCAAAAGATCAAATTCATCTTCAATCCACCCAGTTCACCTCACTTCGGTGGATGTTGGGAGAGAGAAATACGTTCTTTAAAGGCTGCACTTAACGTCACCATTGGCAGCCAGACGGTTACAGAAGAAGTGCTGAGGACAGTCTTCATAGAAATAGAAGGAATTCTCAACTCCAAACCCATTGGCTACACCTCTTCGGACGTTGCAGATCCAGATCCAGTGACTCCCAACATCTTGTTGATGGGGCGGCGAGATGCCTCATTACCGCAAGTGGTATATCAAGACTCTGAACTCCTGAGCCGTAAGAGATGGAGACACAGCCAACTTTTGGCTGACCACTTTTGGAGGCACTTTATTCGACACTACCTACCCAACCTCCAGATCAGACAGAAGTGGAAGACTGAGGAAACTGACCTGCAGGTCGGTGACACAGTCATGATTGTGGACCAGCAATTGGCCCGTGCTCTTTGGCCTGTAGGGAGAATTGTTCAGGTCTTTCCTGGGCCGGACAAGAGAGTCAGATCTGCGGAAATACAGGTTAAAGACAAAATTTACACCCGACCTGTAGCCAAGATTATTTGCCTGCCCCCTCTTCCTGACTAGCTCTAAATTCCCTAAGGTAGCAAAGACACTTTTAGTTCGCAAATTCACACTGTGAATTTGGGGCGGCTGTAGAAAGTGCCTCTCTTTGATACATGGACTCTCCCAGTCACCCCTGTCATTCAGTGAGAAATGGACTATTCCCAAACTTTCCACAGGAGTTCGCGAAGTAACGGAGAAGAGAGCAGACGGATGATAAGGAGAATAGGAGATCGGCTGAAGATTGTATATAGTTTTGAGTAAATAGTGTATTAGTCCAAATCGGAGGAGTTCTTATCGATAGTGCGTGTGCGTGCATCACACCGTAAGTCATCAGATAATTATTGAACATTCTCGGCCAATGCAACTAACGCTATTTTACCTGTATCTGTAGTTCATTTAATGTTATTTACGTTATTTGATTCGGTAGCTGTGACATGACTGTCATTCTATATTTATTCATGTCAATTACTGTCAGTGTTAAGCATATGTATGCCTTATAAACACAGATGCATGGTCGCATCTCCGGTAGCGCGCATGCGCTCTAAAGTTCATCTCGGTCCGCACGTGCAGCAGCATCCAGGCTCACGCGCACAGCTCATGGACAGTGTTAGCGCACACACATTGTGCGCATTGTATTGAAAGTCCAGTCCCATTTATTTTAGTTTATCATCATAGAGGTTATATTGTGTTCTATTTCACCTTTATTCACCAAAAGCTTGGTTAGTATTGTGTTGTTTTATTTATGCTATATCCATATTTATATTTGTATTTTGTATTCTATATTCACAGAACCACACATCTATGCACAGTCAATAAAACCAAAGATTTGGATTATACCCTGAGTGAGACATCATTGTTCTGACCGGACAAACTGTAGCCTTCAACCAAACCCGAACTAGAAATTAGAGTAAAGACTCACAAGATTTTTCAGGTAGGGTTGCCACCCGTCCCGTGAAATACGGAATCCTCCCGTATTTACAAGCAAAATGACGCGTCCCGTATTGGTTTGTTTGATTTGTCCCGTATTTTACACAGGTCCACACATAGTTCAATAAACACATAAGGATTTTGCAGTGTGGCAAATATAAAGAAATCAACTTCACAATAAGTAGTAGAGACGTTAATTTGCGTGGTTGCGTTTTAGCGGCTTTGTTGCCATAGCAGCGGAGTCTCGAGAACATGCGCTGTAAACTTCTGCGGTTTTTTTAAAACATACCGAGCTCGCGTCGCGTCCACCGTTTGAACGCAAGAGGATCTCCAGATATAGAGCCGAGTGGGAAAACAGGTACAATGGGTCTGTCCAGTAACTCTCAGGCCAACTGCACACTTTATGAGCAGCACTTCAGTGTCTCAGTCGGACTCACTTAAAGCAGCACCGCTGACACACACATCCCTGCTTCTAAAGCTATAGGCCTATTGTTTGTTTAAATGGATAATATATTTATATAATATTCCATACATTATCAGACATGGGCGTCGGAACCAAGACCCACCCACTTTTTACGATCAATGATATTGGACCCACTCACTTTTATCGTCTCTAACATTCAGCACATGTGTGTTTACCTACCCCTAATCGATAAACACTTATTATTAAACACATGACGCTTTATTTCACTTTTCTAATATTTTCTTCATTTTTATTGAAAATAGATGCCTTTCCGATCTGATATGTGACGGGAAAAGGGAGAAGATTGAGCTCGGCGGAAGGCGGATTCGAATCGCGGGTCGATTTGTGTCAAAACTAGATGCCGTGCGTCTGACCCCTACACTACTGCCGATGATATGGCGATTTCCGTAATTTTGTCTTTCTGAACTATACGCTTAGCAAGCAAAGCGGTATATTTGTACTTAATTTACAGTCCCTCCAGAAAAACGTGATTATGCGATCGCATGATTTAATGCATAATCAGCCAAAGTCCGCATATTTATGCGGGGGCAGCATTTAATCAAATACGCCGCACTTTCGCCGCATAAATTGCCTATTTCCGCGTGCAAAATATGCGGGGCTAGCATGATTTCATAATCCACGCATTTTCGTTGCAAAAAAGTCACATATATATTAGCAGAAAGTTGAAAAATGTTTGTTTACTTCACACAAGAGCCGCCATTTCCCCCTGTTGCCATGGGAACGCTTTGAAGTGACGACGCCCGACGCGAACGTCATCGAAAAGCTGCAAACCCCGCGGAGAAACCATAGATACCAGTGAAACCATGATGAAGCGCAAACTCCCATTGGCCAACAAAAATAACAGCAAAAGAGCAAAGCAGTTTCCCTGTGATGACCGATTTCAGAACAGCATCATGAAGCTTCAGGGCGTTATGAGTCAATGAGTCAATTCAGCGGTTCAGAGCGTTATGAGTCAGTGAGTCGATTCAGCGGTTCAGAGCGTTATGAGTCAGTGAGTCGATTCAGCGGTTCAGAGCGTTATGAGTCAGTGAGTCGATTCAGCGGTTCAGAGCGTTATGAGTCAGTGAGTCGATTCAGCGGTTCAGAGCGTTATGAGTCAGTGAGTCGATTCAGCGGTTCAGAGCGTTATGAGTCAGTGAGTCGATTCAGCGGTTCAGAGCGTTATGAGTCAGTGAGTCGATTCAGCGGTTCAGAGCGTTATGAATCAGTGAGTCGATTCAGCGGTTCAGAGTGTTATGAGTCAGTGAGTCGATTCAGCGGTTTGGAGCGTTATGAGTCAGTGAGTCGATTCAGCGGTTCAGAGCGTTATGAGTCAGTGAGTCGATTCAGCGGTTCAGAGCGTTATGAGTCAGTGAGTCGATTCAGCGGTTTGGAGCGTTATGAGTCAGTGAGTCGATTCAGCGGTTTGGAGCGTTATGAGTCAGTGAGTCGATTCAGCGGTTCAGAGCGTTATGAGTCAGTGAGTCGATTCAGCGGTTCAGAGCGTTATGAGTCAGTGAGTCGATTCAGCGGTTCAGAGCGTTATGAGTCAGTGAGTCGATTCAGCGGTTTGGAGCGTTATGAGTCAGTGAGTCGATTCAGCGGTTTGGAGCGTTATGAGTCAGTGAGTCGATTCAGCGGTTCAGAGCGTTATGAATCAGTGAGTCGATTCAGCGGTTTGGAGCGTTATGAGTCAGTGAGTCGATTCAGCGGTTCAGAGCGTTATGAATCAGTGAGTCGATTCAGCGGTTTGGAGCGTTATGAGTCAGTGAGTCGATTCAGCGGTTCAGAGCGTTATGAGCCAGTGAGTCGATTCAGCGGTTCAGAGCGTTATGAATCAGTGAGTCGATTCAGCGGTTCAGAGCGTTATGAGTCAGTGAGTCGATTCAGCGGTTCAGAGCGTTATGAGTCAGTGAGTCGATTCAGCGGTTCAGAGCGTTATGAGTCAGTGAGTCGATTCAGCGGTTCAGAGCGTTATGAATCAGTGAGTCGATTCAGCGGTTCAGAGCGTTATGAGTCAGTGAGTCGATTCAGCGGTTCAGAGCGTTATGAGTCAGTGAGTCGATTCAGCGGTTCAGAGCGTTATGAGTCAGTGAGTCGATTCAGCGGTTTGGAGCGTTATGAGTCAGTGAGTCGATTCAGCGGTTTGGAGCGTTATGAGTCAGTGAGTCGATTCAGCGGTTCAGAGCGTTATGAATCAGTGAGTCGATTCAGCGGTTTGGAGCGTTATGAGTCAGTGAGTCGATTCAGCGGTTCAGAGCGTTATGAGTCAGTGAGTCGATTCAGCGGTTCAGAGCGTTATGAGTCAGTGAGTCGATTCAGCGGTTTGGAGCGTTATGAGTCAGTGAGTCGATTCAGCGGTTTGGAGCGTTATGAGTCAGTGAGTCGATTCAGCGGTTCAGAGCGTTATGAATCAGTGAGTCGATTCAGCGGTTTGGAGCGTTATGAGTCAGTGAGTCGATTCAGCGGTTCAGAGCGTTATGAATCAGTGAGTCGATTCAGCGGTTTGGAGCGTTATGAGTCAGTGAGTCGATTCAGCGGTTCAGAGCGTTATGAGCCAGTGAGTCGATTCAGCGGTTCAGAGCGTTATGAATCAGTGAGTCGATTCAGCGGTTCAGAGCGTTATGAGTCAGTGAGTCGATTCAGCGGTTCAGAGCGTTATGAGTCAGTGAGTCGATTCAGCGGTTCAGAGCGTTATGAGTCAGTGAGTCGATTCAGCGGTTCAGAGCGTTATGAGTCAGTGAGTCGATTCAGCGGTTTGGAGCGTTATGAGTCAGTGAGTCGATTCAGCGGTTCAGAGCGTTATGAATCAGTGAGTCGATTCAGCGGTTTGGAGCGTTATGAGTCAGTGAGTCGATTCAGCGGTTCAGAGCGTTATGAGTCAGTGAGTCGATTCAGCGGTTCAGAGCGTTATGAATCAGTGAGTCGATTCAGCGGTTCAGAGCGTTATGAGTCAGTGAGTCGATTCAGCGGTTCAGAGCGTTATGAGTCAGTGAGTCGATTCAGCGATTCAGAGCGTTATGAGTCAGTGAGTCGATTCAGCGGTTCAGAGCGTTATGAGTCAGTGAGTCGATTCAGCGGTTTGGAGAGTTATGAATCAGTGAGTCGATTCAGCGGTTTGGAGCGTTATGAATCAGTGAGTCGATTCAACGGTTTGTAGCGTTATGAATCAGTGAGTCGATTCAGTGGTTTGAAGCGTTATGAATCAATGAGTCGATTCAGCGGTTTGAAGCGTTATGAATCAGTGAGTCGATTCAGCGGTTTGGAGTGTTATGAATCAGTGAGTCGATTCAGTGGTTTGGAGCGTTATGAATCAGTGAGTCGATTCAACGGTTTGAAGCGTTATGAATCAGTGAGTCGATTCAGCGGTTTGAAGCGTTATGAATCAATGAGTCGATTCAGCGGTTTGAAGCGTTATGAATCAATGAGTCGATTCAGCAGTTTGGAGAGTTATGAATCAGTGAGTCGATTCAGCGGTTTGGAGCGTTATGAATCAGTGAGTCGATTCAACGGTTTGTAGCGTTATGAATCAGTGAGTCGATTCAGTGGTTTGAAGCGTTATGAATCAATGAGTCGATTCAGCGGTTTGAAGCGTTATGAATCAGTGAGTCGATTCAGCGGTTTGGAGTGTTATGAATCAGTGAGTCGATTCAGTGGTTTGGAGCGTTATGAATCAGTGAGTCGATTCAACGGTTTGTAGCGTTATGAATCAGTGAGTCGATTCAGTGGTTTGAAGCGTTATGAATCAATGAGTCGATTCAGCGGTTTGAAGCGTTATGAATCAGTGAGTCGATTCAGCGGTTTGGAGTGTTATGAATCAGTGAGTCGATTCAGTGGTTTGGAGCGTTATGAATCAGTGAGTCGATTCAGTGGTTTGGAGCGTTATGAATCAGTGAGTCGATTCAGCGGTTTGTAGCGTTATGAATCAGTGAGTCGATTCAGTGGTTTGAAGCGTTATGAATCAATGAGTCGATTCAGCAGTTTGAAGCGTTATGAATCAGTGAGTCGATTCAGCGGTTTGAAGCGTTATGAATCAGTGAGTCGATTCAGCGGTTTGAAGAGTTATGAATCAGTGAGTCGATTCAGTGGTTTGAAGCGTTATGAATCAATGAGTCGACTCAGCGGTTTGAAGCGTTATGAATCAGTGAGTCGATTCAGCGGTTTGAAGCGTTATGAATCAGTGAGTCGATTCAGCGGTTTGAAGAGTTATGAATCAGTGAGTCGATGGTTTGAAGCGTTATGAATCAGTGAGTCGATTCAGCGGTTTGAAGAGTTATGAATCAGTGAGTCGATTCAGTGATTCATAGCATCATGATGCTGTGTTTTGAAATCGGTCATCACTATATAAGTCGTTATTTAGAGATGAACGGAGGTCTGACGGGTGTCCAGCGACATGAGGGGACGTCATTAATGACAGAATTTACATCTTTGGGTGAACTATCCCTTTAAGAGATTGCACTTTGTGCATTGGAAGCACTCAAATGTCTGTTTTGTAAAGCTAGCTCTGTAAAACAGAGGCAGACAGAATTATTATATATTTTTTGACAGGTTAATTAATATATTATATCCTAATTAATGTTATTATTAATGTATAATTTTAATCATACATAATAAATAATCCTGCCATTAAAAGTTTGACATTTATTAAAAGAATATTTAGATAAAAATGAGAGGAATAATTACAAAATAATAGTCATAATTTAAGTAAATTGATAAAAAAATTAAACATTTTTGAATTTCAGAATTGTCAAAAAAGTGATTAGTGGTTCAGAATGACTGCTTAAAGGGACAGTTCACACAAAAATGAACTTTCTGTCATCATTTACTCACCCTCAAGTTGTTCCAAACATGTATACATGTCTTTATGTTGAACACATAGGAAGATTACTGTGGAAGTCAATGGTGCCCTCAGAGCAGCCTGGGTACAAACATTCTTCTAAAGCTCTTCTTCTGTGTTCAGCAGAAGAAAAACTCATACAGGTTTGGATGAGGGAGAGTAAATGATGACAGATTGTTTTAGTTTTGGGTGAACTATCCCTTTAAAGTGCGCCAAATAGGCTACTAAAGAGTTCTTTAGAAATAAATTAAATAATTAAATGTAAAATAATATAACATTTTATATTGTCGTGAATGGGTGTCCCTTATTTTGGCAACCCTAGTAAGCGTTTATTCCTGCAGCCTCTTCCAGAACACCCAGATATCACTCAAAATGGTCAGAAAGGATCACACATGTAAGTAAAATGACATTATGCAGATCAGGTTCAGGCATAACATTATGACCGTTGAGTAACACTGATGATCTCTGTTAGTGGGTGGGGTATATTAGGCAGCAAGTGAACATGTTGTCCTCAGAGTTGATGTGTCAGAAGCAGGAGAAATGGCCAAGCGTGAGGATTTGAGCGAGTTTGACAAGGGCCAGATTGTGACGGCTAGACGACTGGGTCAGAGCATCTCCAGAACTGCAGCTCTTGTGGGGTGTTCCCGGTCTGCAGTGGTCAGTCTCTATCAA
>CM042246.1:1469607-1489607 GCA_023566225.1 Romanogobio albipinnatus | reverse complement strand
GTGTGTGTGTGTGCTGCTGTGCGTCCCTGTGTGTGTAATAATCAGTGTGTGTGTGTGTGTGTGTGTGTGTGTAATAATCAGTGTGTGAGTGTGTGTGTGCTGCTGTGCGTCCCCGTGTGTGTAATAATCAGAGTGTGAGTGTATGTGTGCGTGCTGCTGCGCGTCCCTGTGTGTGTAATAATCAGAGTGTGTGTGTGTGTGTGTGCTGCTGCGCGTCCCTGTGTGTGTAATAATCAGAGTGAATGTGTGTGTGTTGCTGCTGTGCGTCCCTGTGTGTGTAATAATCAGTGTGTGTGCGTGTGTGCTGCTGTGCGTCCCTGTGTGTGTAATAATCAGAGTGTGTGTGTGTGTGTGTGTGTGTGTGTGTGTGCTGCTGTGCGTCCCCGTGTGTGTAATAATCAGAGTGTGTGTGTGTGTGTGTGCTGCTGTGCATCCCTGTGTGTGTAATAATCAGTGTGTGTGTGTGCTGCTGTGCGTCCCTGTGTGTGTAATAATCAGAGTGTGTGAGTGTGTGTGTGCTGCTGTGCGTCCCTGTGTGTGTAATAATCATAGTGTGTGTGTGTGTGCTGCTGCGCGTCCCTGTGTGTGTAATAATCAGTGTGTGTGTTTGTGTGTGCTGCTGCGCTTCCCTGTGTGTGTAATAATCAGAGTGTGTGTGTGTGTGTGTGTGTGTGCTGCTGCACGGCCCTGTGTGAGTAATAATCAGAGTAAGTGTGTGTGTGTGTGTGTACTGCTGCGCGGCCCTGTGTGTGTAATAATCAGAGCAGGTGTGTGTGTGTGCTGCTGTGTGTGTGACTTTAGAGCAGGTGTGTGTTGGTCAGTGGTCAGTGGTGTTCAGTTCCTCACTATAGCAGCGCTCCAGCAATGCTCCTGATCACACCTGGTGTTCAGACCAGACGCCCATGAGTGAACAGATGAGCAGTGCGTTTGAGATTTAAACACCGAGACGTGAACAGGAGAACTGCGTCCAGCTGAGGCTAGCAGAACACACTCGCGTTACTAACGCCTGCCGTCACATTGCGCCGGGTGTGTGACAGGGCCCGTAGTGTCACGGGTTCACAGAGATCATTGAAAGCGGCCGGCTCTACGAGTGAAGTGTGTGTATGAACCTCTTGACGCAGCTCATCCACCTCCGCTGCTGCTCGCACAGCCACTCGAACTGTTCGGCCGTTTCACGCAGTTTGCCGAGACTCTCTGAATTCTCTCGCCGCAGTTCCTCCACCGTCCTCTGGTGGGCGCTGTGCTGATCACACAGATCCAGCCGCAGGGCTTCATGGGACATCTGCAGCTCCACCAGCTCCAGGGATTTACTGATCAAGCAGAAAATACAGAGAAAGCATGTGACATTTACTATGATGGCTTATACGAGAACATCAAACAATATCCGTGAGATACCTGTTGAGCTTCATCTCTAGGTCTTCTACCAGCTGTGCCTTTGACTGAGTTTCCTCGTGGAGCTGCGTCTCCAGGACCTCAGCCTGCTGGGCTCTGAGCAGGGCCTCCTGGCGCAGCTCGTCCACCAGGCCCATCAGCTGCGTCTCTGAGCCCTGCAGCTGCTGTAAATCACAGCTCACCTGCTCCAGCTGGAGGCACAGCAGTGAGGCGTCTCTCCGCCGGTCCTCCGTCACAAAGGACACGCGCTGCTGCAGGACATCAGCCTGTTCCTACACACACACACACACACACACACACACACACAGGTTATTTACGGACTGCCGCCACACAGTATAGACGGCATACCTTTTAAATAGTATTGAACTGTGTGCAATATTGCTACAATAAGCCATTAAACAAAATAACTTCCCCTCCCATTGTGTGTGTAACGTGTGCCAGCTGGTGAGAGCTGTGTTTAGTGTCCTTGTTAGTGCACTGCATGCCAGCGATCGGGGTTCGAGACCGACTCGGAGCAGGGCGGTTAGGACTGGAGAGTGAGCTTTGGATGCGGAGCAATGAAGAAAGGGATGTGTTTGTTTGGGTTGATTTCAGATATCAACAATGTTCAGCAACGACTATTGGACTTAACCCGTGGGGTTTAATATGGAGTCGCAGCTCTAACAGCTTCAGCTCTTCTCTCCTCAAGGGTTAGGAGTGTGTTTATGGGGATTCTTCTAGAAGCATTTGTGATGTTGGACGAGAAGGCCTGGCTCTCAGTCTCCGCTCTAATTCATCCCAAAGCTGCTCTATCGGGTTGAGGTCAGGACTCAAGTTCCTCCACACCAAACTCGCTCATCCATGTCTTTATGGAGCGATGCTTTGAGCACTGGAGCGCAGTCATGCTGGGACAGGAAGGGGCCGTCCCCAAACTGTTCCCACAAATTTGGGAGCATGAAATTGTCCAAAATGTCTTGGTGAAGCATTAAAGGGGTGGTAAAACACACTCTTTCGAAGGCTTGATTGTGTTTGTGGGGGGCACTGTAACGTGTGTTCATGCTTCGTTTGTAAAAAATTGCATTATTTTTCATATATTTGACCTTTATTCTACACTGCTCTGTCCCTCCTTGTAAAAACGGTCTGATGGTTTCCGGATTCTATGAAGCCAGTCCCTCAAAAATACGCAATGGGCTCTGATTGGTTAGCTGGCCCAGTGTGTTGTGATTGGATAACCGCCTGTCAGAACGTCACGGCACGCCCCTCACCTTCACCGGTAAGCCTGTGAGCCTGTGCTTTGGGTAGTACAATAGCGTCAATAAAACCATACCAATTTGAGCCCGAATCAGACCCAGACAATTTTAGTGAAGATGATCGAGCAGAACCTGTTCAGTCCTCAAGAGTAAAGACTGCGGATCTATAGTGATCGCTCCTGAATGGTACTTTTATATTTTTAGAACGATAATAGCCAAATATCTGTCGCAAGAACGGACACTAAACATTGGCTTTACTATAGTATCAAAATCAAACACAGAACCATGTTTAGCAGGCCTGTAGATAAACAACACATAAAAGCTCTAATCAAAGAATAATTTACACTAATGCCAAGTTCGCTGTTGAGATTTTAAACAGTTTGTAACGTTAGGGGTTTGTCGGATAACGTTAAGTATGAATGAGCATTTAACAAACTGGTTTGCAGAGCCAAACAGCGCTGTCATGTTTACTTCCTTGCTACAACATAGACTACAATTAACAACACAAGCTATTACAGGAAAACACATCGACGAAAAATAAATCACACTTACAGGTTGTGGCCGGTAAACAGCTTCTTTTAATCCATCTTTCAGGACAAGCCGTTGTGCGAATCCCGCTTTCATATCGCTCGTGAAGATTGTGGAAGCTTTGCTCCGTGAGATGAGCCGCGGTCATCCGCGCGCGCCCGTCTCATGTGGCGTTCACGCCGGACGTGAATAAATCGCGCTATTCGCGTGAATTTGGACGCTTGAACATTTTGAGTTTACTCGCTTCATTCGCGCGTGACATTCAGTTCAAAACAGACACGAGGTCGCGTCATAGGAGGGACTTCTGCCAGCGAGAAATGGCTGACATGGGCTGTCTTTTTTTGTTAAAATCTACTGTGAATGTGTGACAAAACGGAGTTTTAAGACTTTTTCAGTCGATAATGTAGTTGTTTAAAGCTCAGATCTGTGGTTTATTTATATAAAGAGTGCCTAATAGTACATTTTATCTGGCGTTTTCGGAGTTGTGAGCTCCAGCGGATCAGCGGTAGGGATGGGCGTATCGATATGAAGTATCGATATATCGATACTGATGTGAGCATCGAAAAGTATCGATACTCAAATAAAAATATCGATACTAAGGTGTTTTTTTAAACCAATAATTTTGTTTATTTAAAGAGATGATTTAATGCATACAATACGAATAACCTATGTTACCGAAAAGTTATGTAGTATAGGACAATTTTCCTGCTCATCTGAACCATGATCTGAACACACGCAAATGCTGCAAGACAGAACCAATCAACCACAGAGAGAGCGTTCGCTCACTGCGGACACTGTATTCAAACAGAGCTGCATTTCCCAAAACTATCACAAGAAACCATTGATGCTTTTGGAAACGCAGCTCTGAACAATACTCATCAGTAGACAAAAAAAACATATGTTTGAGTTAGTAAACAAATAGAAACGGTAGCCTACATAGAGCAATTAAGCTACTCTTTAAATTTAATGTTAAAAGCTTATATTGAACATGTTCTATTCTGTAACTAATGTTAATATAAATCTTGTCATAATAAAAAGGTTGCATTTTATGAGTGCAACTTCCTGTCACTGGCAGTCCCTTATGAAAATTTAAAAAAAAAGAAGTACTACAGTGACCATAGTTCAATTAGTATTTGTAGATTTCCATGGTTACCACTACAAGTAAATTTATATTAACCATGTGTTACAAACAAAAATAAGATAATAAGTTGCAATTAAGGCATATTGAATGTTAAAATTCCTTTCAAATATAATGTTTAGTGGGTATCTTTACCCATTTTACTCTTAGTAATTGTAATAATTTAATAATATAAGAGTTCAGTTTAGAAGTATCGTATCGGTATCGATATCGGTGATACTGGCCTTATAAGTATCAGTATCGTATCGAAAACAAAATAAGTGGTATCGCCCATCCCTAATCAGCGGCGCTTACACTGGCAGTGTGTGTCTCGTGCATCTGAACCGCAGCTCCTGTATTGCAAATACAGATGAATATTGTCCATTATGTCACATTTTCCGATCTTCTCCTCTGACCCCTGTCTGTCTCGTGCTTTGATTTCGTCGGCATTGGCAACAACACTCCAGCCTACTAACTAGCCTACCACAACAACGCTTCCCTGCTGATTCAAAATGGCCTCGCCCCCCCTTATTTCATATTCTCGGAGGAGGGGTTTATGTAAATATTGGGGCTGGTGATGTCAGCACACCCTGGAGGAATGTGTAGTAGTCCCTACCGGCCGTTTGCTGTAGTCCTTAGAAACTGATTTCTTTAAAAGCAAATATCTCTGTTTGCTTTAAACTTTGAACGTTGTAACTTTGCAGATGTTGTTTATGCTCAAACAGCAACATTACACACTAGCTAAAGTTAGAAAAGTGAAATCGTGGTTTACCACCCCTTTAAGAGTTCCTTTCACTGGAACTAAGAGGCCAACCCCTGAAAAACAACCCCCCTCCACCAAACTTTACACTTGGCACAATGCAGTCAGGCAAGGCAACCGCCAAACCCAGACTCGTCCATGGGATTGTCAGACAGAGAAGCTTGATTGGTCACTCAGAGAACACGTCTCCACTGCTCTAGAGTCCAGTGGCGGCGCGCTTTACCCCACTGCATCCCACGCTTTGCACTGCACTTGGTGATGTAAGGCTTGGATGAGCTGCTCGACCATGGAAACCCATTCCATGAAGCTCTACACACTGTTCTTGAGCTCATCTGAAGGACACAGGAGTTTGGAGGTCTGGAGCTCTTCTGACTTCTGTGACCCTCAGCATGCGCTGACCCCGCTCTTTGTGGCTGAGTTGCTGTTGTTCCCAATCGCTTCCACTTTGTTATAATCCCACTAACAGTTGAGCGTGGAATATTTAGTAGTGAGGAAATGGACTTATTGCACAGGTGTCCTCTGAGCTCTGAGCTCCTGAGAGCGGCCCATTCTCTCACTGATGTGTGGCCTAGAGCTCGAGTTACACACCTGTGGCCATGATGAACACCTGAAGGGGCAGCCCGATACTTTTGGCAATATAGTGTACGTCACAATAGGGAAGAATAGTCTCATGTGGTGCATGTTTCATATTAATATGGTTTGCGGTCGGATGTACCTGTTGCTGCTGAAATCTCTCCAGCAGTTGCTCGTATTTGATGCTCAGCTCAACGCAGAGCTGCTCCTTATGACACACTCGCACTGACAGAGCCTCCATCTCCGCCTGCAGAGCCTGCTGACGCTCTCCAGACACCAGCAGCTCACGCTGGAGCACTGCTGCAACACACACACACACATACACACACACACACACACACACACACACACACACACACACACACTGCATTACTGATCACTGCGATTCCGGGGGAAAAAACAGCTAAAATTACAAAGTAAAAAAAATGTATAATGCAAATAAACAAGCTATTCTGACAAAATGGTAACACTTTAATGGTCCTAAAACAGGAACATTACCAGTTGTGTGTTGTATTAAAGGGATAGTTCACCCATAAATAAACATTCTGTCATCATTTACTCTTCCAAACCTGTATGAGAAGATATTTTGAATAACGTTGCCCGACAATTTCTGGTTCCCAGTGACTTCCACAGTATGAGACAAATGTTAGTCAATGGGGAGAAGAAACCGTTTGATTACCAACATACTTCAAACTATCTTCTTTTGTGTTCAGCAGAAGAAAGATACAGGTTTGGAACAACTTAAGGGTGAACTATCCCTTTAAGAAATGTAAATAAAGATGAATAAATACTGTAACAAATGTTTTGCTCATTGTTAGTTAATGCATTAATGGACCTTATTGTAAAGTGTTACCAACAAAATATACAAGTAGTGCAAAATAAGTCAAATGAGAGAATTATAGCAATGAATATCTGTCCTGCGTCTCTCGGGTATATCTGTGGCAATAGCCAACAACACATTACGGGTCATAATTATCCATTTTTCTTTTGTGCCAAAAATTATATAGATATTTAGTAAATGTCCTACTGTAAATATATCAGAAATGTATTATTAGTAGTAATATGCATTGCTAAGGACTTCACCTGGACAACTTTAAAAGAGATTTTCTCAATATTTAGATGTTTTTACACCCTCATTTTCCAATATTGTCCTTCATCATTGGAAAGATTATTTATTCAGCTTTCAGATGATCTGAAATGGACCCTTAAGACACATCCAGGGGAATATGGTTGTTTTCAGCCAAGTCTAAAAGTTGGACTCTTACCTTTCTCCTGAGACAGTCGGATGCATTTGGCAGTGAGATATTGAATCTGACCGTAATCTTCATCTCTGTCAACTCTGAAAAATCTCCTCATAACCTCCAGTGTGTTCTGATCTGCTCGTCTCTCAGTCCTTCACTGCGGCTCTGAAACATGATGGATCCCTTTCGCTTCAGGGGGAAGAAAACGCTCTCTCTCTCTCTCTCCAAGTATTCAAATGCACACTAACTCTTGTGAAACATGGCAGGAATGTGTCCCACTCCTATAGCTAATATAATAAAGCTGCAAGCTACAATTAAGGGGCCAAGCATGAAAAAGGCCAGATGGGTTAAGCTAGTATGGCAGCAGGGAGCTTCAGAGCAAAACAATGAGTACTTAAAGACTTTTATTGATTATTTTAGTCAAAATGGCTGAAAAATATTCAGAAATACAATCACTTGTAATATATTGTTGTGACTCAAAAGGCACAATATGCCAAACCAAATTTGTTGATATTATTCAAGAACGGTTTAGTCGATCAAAATAAGTTTTTAATAACTTTTGTTCTGAAAATGTTCTGAAGCAATTTTGGTGAAAAGTGCCAGACAAGTTTGACCAATTATGGCATATGATTTATGACTGGTATGGTTGTTCTCTGTATGACTCAAGGAATCTATCAATACCAGTTTCGTTAAAATAAACAAAATTAATCAAAAGTTATTGGCATTTGTAAAAATTTCATTACAAAATTTGACCACAAGGTGGTCTGAGACTTTTTTAGTTCGCTCAAGGCTTAGTCCTGATGACACATACCTCAGTGTTGCCAAGTCCGCGGTTTTCCCGCGGAATTGGGCTACTTCAACACTGTTGCCGCGGGCTGTTTTTCATGTCCGCGGGTTGAAGCGACCCCAATTATATGATATTTATCCCCGGGAATGCGAATTTTAGTAGGCAACCATGCCAAAAAACACATATTTAACCCCCCAAATGCGATTTTTACTGGAGATGCCCCCCTGAAACGAGATTGGGCTAGTTTTGGGCTAGTTTTCAGTAGCAATTGGGCGGGTTTTGTTGTGAAAACCTGGCAACCCTGCTAATGATACGCTACTGCATTTCGTCAAATAAAATCTTACGTCAAAATTCAAAATGGCCGATATGGGAAATTTGGGTATCATTGGTATGTTGTTTACCAAAAAGCTTCTAATAACGTTTTGCCAACATGAATTTGGGTGAAAATCGGACAAATTATTTCTAGCCCTTACGGTTCAAACGTTATAAGCATAATGTGAGTGCAACTTTGGACAGTTGGTGGCGCTAGAGGGATTGAGTTAGAGACTCCAAACTTTGCTGTGGTGACCGTTCAGACTGTCCTCCATCTGTGTGCCAAACTTCATCACTTATTACTGTACGGTTCTATGGGCTGCCAGACTCAAGAAAACTTACATATGCCTTTGGTTTAGCCCCTAAAAATGAACCATTTTCTGTGCATTATGGCATTATTTACATGTTCAGTAACCAAACAGTCATTATGTGATGTAAGAAAATATTAATATATTATTTGAAATATATCCATCATGTTAGTATCTGTTGTAGTGCCTTAATGCTGATTTAAATAAATGACCCTTTAGGTAACTTATGACCTAAACATGTTTTATATTCACACAAATGTGAATTTTTGATGAAATCTGAGGTAAATCTGGCAGGTGTTTCTGTAATGCAGACGTGTTGCGGCGACTCTCCCTCATTCCACACATTCTGACCGAAGAGAAAACCTGCCCAAGGCCTTTAGGTCTCATGCATTAATATTTGTCTTCTGATAACAGTGATGAAACTAATGATGGCGTTAGTAAAATCGAATACAGGAACAAAGGTGTACAACACATTTTTTTTTCTCCAAAAATGGCATTTATTTAAAAAAAAGAAGAAGAAGGGAAAAAAGGAACAATGTTACTTGTGCCGTTTGTGAGATATAAAATAACAGAACGTCTCTTCAAAGCATTAAAGTCAACATGAAACCGCATTTACAACCCATTCCACCTCTGAACTCTGACCCTTTCTGGGAACAGGACTCTTGTGCACATGCACATTTTGAGATTTTGCACTTTTTGGCTTTTTTCAGTCTAGTGAAAAAAAATAAAACATCCAAAATACACTTTTAAGAGTATCTTTATCAGTTTGCGTTAGTAGATTTCAGTCACACTACATATCATTAAAGAGTTCAGTAACACTCACACACACCAAAACTTTCTTCATATCTATATTCTGATGATTTCTTGTGAGGGGTTTGTTCATATATCATTCACACTGATTTATATAACATGTTATTCTTAAAAACATGGCGAAAATGTGTTTTTTTCTGGCTGTTGACAGTATTTTCTGATTTATTAAGTAATAAAAAGAGAAATCTAAAATCCTCTCGCTAAAAAACTTTAACTCTTAATATATCAACACAAGAATTTTGAATCTGGCTTCATCCAATGTTCAGATTTATGCTGGAAATGTATGCATTTTAATAAGATTATGCCTCATTTGCATACTTAAACGTTACATTTCAGAAAACTTGCAATACAAAAAATGTTTGCATTTCTTAATGTTATCACTCAGTCGGGGAAGTTTGGTGATATCTATTAGCTCATTTCTTCCCCCTATTCACCTGGAGTGAAAGTATTTGATTAAAGATTAGGGCCAACTTATAAATCCTTGCCCATAAGAGCAGAAATGTGTGAGAGATTTCATGTTGACTCTAAACCCTCTGGAAAACACACTTCTCCATTGGTTTCGGGGAGATCTATCTTTTTTAAATGTACACCTTAAAGGATGAATATGAGCTACTTTACATGCTTTAAATCAAACATGATCTGAATCTCAGAGTTAGCTGATAAATGCTTACTAGTTTTTTTATTTATTTAAAGAAACGTGTCTGGGAAATCTCACGATGCCAAGAGCATCACTATGCAATAACACAATCATTTAAATCAACATGAACATCATAATGAGCTTCATTCTACAATCTCAGCTTTAATGAGCTATCAGAGAGAAATCAAGAGCGACACAGGAACAAATAAATAAGTTGTGAATAAAAAAAAAAGCTGGGCATCAGAGTCATAAAGCTGCAGATGGAGCTGACGAACGTTTCCGCCGTCGGAGAGAAGAAATGCTCGGAGCAAACCATCTGACGTCACCAGTGTTTGTTCGACCACCTGAATTCAGTCGCGTGTGAAATGACGACACCTGATGTCAGACGGATCTAAAAATCAACAAAATTATTGCACTGATTTCCTGCATCTATCAATGGGCGGCAGTTATAAATAAAAACAATAATGTCAGAGTAAGACAAACTGCTGTAACAGTATCATGTGACGCTGCATCGGGGGGACAGTGCAGACGCGGCCGGGCTTCACCACTGCTGCCAGCTGAAGTCATCGTTCGACCCGAACACCAGGAAGAAGCCCAGGATGGTGGCGAAGATGACCATGTTTCCCGTCAGGACGAGCGCACAGGCTCCCCACTCGATCTGCAGACAGGCACATTAAACATCTCAATCAATCACATTTGAAAAAGACTTTATTAATCAGTCCCTCCAGAAAAACGTGATTATGCGATCGCGTGATTTAACGCATAATCAGCCAAAGTCTGCATATTTATGCGGGGGCTGCATTTTTTCAAATACGCCGCACTTTCGCCGCATAAATTGCCTATTTCCACGTGCAAAATATGCGGGGCTCGCATGATTTCATAATCCCCGCATTTTCATTGCAAAAAAGTCACATATATATTAGCAGAAAGTTGAAAAATGTTTGTTTACGTCACACAAGAGCCGACATTTCCCCCTGTTGCCATGGGAACGCTTTGAAGTGACGTAATTACCCGACGTGAACGTCATCGAAAAGCTGCAAACCCCGCGGAGAAACCATAGATACCAGTGAAACCATGATGAAGCGCAAACTCCCATTGGTGGTTTGAAGTGTTATGAATCAGTGAGTCGGTTCAGAGCGTTATGAATCAGTGAGTCGGTTCAGAGCGTTATGAATCAGTGAGTCGATTCAGCGGTTCAGAGCGTTATGAATCAGTGAGTCGATTCAGCGGTTTGGAGCGTTATGAATCAGTGAGTCGATTCAGCGGTTTGGAGCGTTATGAATCAGTGAGTCGATTCAGCGGTTTGGAGCGTTATGAATCAGTGAGTCGATTCAGCGGTTTGGAGCGTTATGAATCAGTGAGTCGATTCAGCGGTTCAGAGAGTTATGAATCAGTGAGTCGATTCAGCGGTTTGGAGCGTTATGAATCAGTGAGTCGATTCAGCGGTTTGGAGCGTTATGAATCAGTGAGTCGATTCAGCGGTTCAGAGCGTTATGAGTCAGTGAGTCGATTCAGCGGTTCAGAGCGTTATGAGTCAGTGAGTCGATTCAGCGGTTTGGAGCGTTATGAATCAGTGAGTCGATTCAGCAGTTTGGAGCGTTATGAATCAGTGAGTCGATTCAGCGGTTTGGAGCGTTATGAATCAGTGCGTCGATTCAGCGGTTTGGAGCGTTATGAATCAGTGAGTCGATTCAGCGGTTTGGAGCGTTATGAATCAGTGAGTCGATTCAGCGGTTCAGAGAGTTATGAATCAGTGAGTCGATTCAGTGGTTTGAAGCGTTATGAATCAGTGAGTCGATTCAGCGGTTTGGAGCGTTATGAATCAGTGAGTCGATTCAGCGGTTCAGAGAGTTATGAATCAGTGAGTCGATTCAGCGGTTTGGAGCGTTATGAATCAGTGAGTCGATTCAGCGGTTTGGAGCGTTATGAATCAGTGAGTCGATTCAGCGGTTTGGAGCGTTATGAATCAGTGAGTCGATTCAGCGGTTTGGAGCGTTATGAATCAGTGAGTCGATTCAGCGGTTTGGAGCGTTATGAATCAGTGAGTCGATTCAGCGGTTCAGAGAGTTATGAATCAGTGAGTCGATTCAGTGGTTTGAAGCGTTATGAATCAGTGAGTCGATTCAGCGGTTCAGAGAGTTATGAATCAGTGAGTCGATTCAGCGGTTTGGAGCGTTATGAATCAGTGAGTCGATTCAGCGGTTTGGAGCGTTATGAATCAGTGAGTCGATTCAGCGGTTTGGAGCGTTATGAATCAGTGAGTCGATTCAGCGGTTTGGAGCGTTATGAATCAGTGAGTCGATTCAGCGGTTTGGAGCGTTATGAATCAGTGAGTCGATTCAGCGGTTTGGAGCGTTATGAATCAGTGAGTCGATTCAGCGGTTCAGAGAGTTATGAATCAGTGAGTCGATTCAGCGGTTCAGAGCGTTATGAATCAGTGAGTCGATTCAGCGGTTCAGAGCGTTATGAATCAGTGAGTCGATTCAGCGGTTTGGAGCGTTATGAATCAGTGAGTCGATTCAGCGGTTTGGAGCGTTATGAATCAGTGAGTCGATTCAGCGGTTTGGAGCGTTATGAATCAGTGAGTCGATTCAGCGGTTTGGAGCGTTATGAATCAGTGAGTCGATTCAGCGGTTTGGAGCGTTATGAATCAGTGAGTCGATTCAGCGGTTCAGAGAGTTATGAATCAGTGAGTCGATTCAGCGGTTCAGAGAGTTATGAATCAGTGAGTCGATTCAGCGGTTCAGAGAGTTATGAATCAGTGGTTTGAAGCGTTATGAATCAGTGAGTCGATTCAGCGGTTCAGAGCGTTATGAATGAATCAGTGAGTCGATTCAGCGGTTCGGATCGCCAAAGTCACGTATTTCAGCAGTTTGACAGGCGATCCGAATCATGAATCGACTCACTGATTCATAACACTCCAAACCGCTGAATCGACACACTGATTCATAACACTCCAAACCGCTGAATCGACTCACTGATTCATAACACTCCAAACCGCTGAATCGACTCACTGATTCATAACACTCCAAACCGCTGAATCGACTCACTGATTCATAACGCTTCAAACCACTGAATCGACTCACTGATTCATAACGCTACAAACCGCTGAATCGACACACTGATTCATAACGCTCCAAACCGCTGAATCGACTCACTGATTCATAACTCTCCAAACCGCTGAATCGACTCACTGATCCATAACGCTCTGAACCGCTGAATCAACTCACTGATTCATAACGCTTCAAACCGCTGAATCGACTCACTGATTCATAACGCTACAAACCGCTGAATCGACACACTGATTCATAACGCTCCAAACCGCTGAATCGACTCACTGATTCATAACTCTCCAAACCGCTGAATCGACTCACTGATCCATAACGCTCTGAACCGCTGAATCAACTCACTGATTCATAACGCTCCAAACCGCTGAATCGATTCACTGATTCATAACGCTCCAAACCGCTGAATCGACTCACTGATTCATAACGCTTCGAAGCTTCATGATGCATTGTTTTGAAATCGGTCCAAATTGAGCCATGTGTTTATTAAGGTCTTCAATAAAATAAGGTGAGAACTTAAATATTCAATTAAAAATATTAGCTTTTTTTTCTCTTTTTCATCAAACCGAAGTTTTTGCAAGTTTTATCGCATAAATATCCCGCATTTTCCATCGCATTTTTTAAGAAAACGTGCCGCATAATCAAGGATTTTTGCCGCAACAATCACAAAAAAGCCGCATTTTTCTGGAAGGACTGACCAATGGACTGAGATCAGTGCACGACATTTACCAGGCTGGGCTGACGGAAACTGATATGGATTGTTAAAGGTGCCCTAGAATGAAACATTGGATGAACCTTGCCATAGTTCAGTGCATGTAAATCACATACAGTGAGTCTCAAACACCAGTGCCTCCTCCTTCATATGCAAATCTCGTTTGTGAAAAACACCACGGAAAAATAGGCAAATCTCAACGCAACACCGAGAGTGATGCAATCACCGGGATCATTAACCCATTTGTGTCCAAATTTTTCTGAATGTTTTCATGCATAAAATCAAGTTAAGAGTGTCCTATGTGAACGTGTTCTGCATTTATTTTCCCCAGGTTTTAGTTTTTTTTCTTGAAAATCGTATTTGAATGGCTTAAATGGACCCTGTACCAATGTACCAAAATTCATCTTCCAGAATCTGGCAGGACGTTTTGGGAGTTCATTTTAGTCCGTCCTGAAGTCCGTTTTGCTGAGATGGACTAAAAATGAACTCCCAAAACGTACTGCCAGATTCTGGAAGATGAATTTTGGTACTAGAGGATGTGGTGCTGGTCCTTCTATCTGTCCATAAAGCCTATAAAAAACATTCTGTATTCGCAACACTTCTTCATGTATTTTACAACACTTCAGCTTGTGGTTCTTATTTAGTGGGGGTCATTTTTTAGGATTCTTTACCTAATTTATGTCTCCGAGATCCTGACACTTCTGGAAAATGGTGGCGCTGGAGACTTAAGGGTCCCTGATGGTTTCACACTTTAATTCTTCATTCTTTTGCGGTTAACATGTGTCTTTTCTCCGCCACATGTTTTCGTCTGACCCTGCTGACCCAACGAGCATTTCACTGTGCAATGGTCATGCCTTAACTGCAATGTCTAGTATTGCGTCCTTCTCAGCTTAAAGAGAGATTTAATCATTTAAGTTAAATCTCTTTTTTTGGCTCATTTTATCTGTAAAAGAAAACATGCCTAATAATTCTGCACACCTGAATATAAGGTGTTTTTCATTTCCAGCCTTCATGAACAATTATATGTCACGTATACATTATTAAATACTAAATTAATAGTCGTTATTAGGAGAACTAACATTACAGCGGTGGGAAATCTGCGGTTTGTCCAATGATAACAGTCACTGTGTCCGTCAGACTGGAGACATTTACCTGGTAATGTGACCAAAAATATTTAAGACCCATCGAATCTGAATTTAAGACATTTTAAGGACGCACAGCCACCCTGTAGTAAAGAGAGCGCTCCTTTTATAACTATTATTCAGAGTGAGACTACAGAAGAACGGCACATGAGAGCAGAATATATGTGGTTTTTGCACATTACTGTTGTTAATAAAAGTTCATTTTATCTGCATATCAATTCAAACTCAGAACTTCAGTGTTAAATTTCCAATAAACAAACATGTACTATAATTAATAATCGCACTTATTAACAAAACAACAGTATTTTTATGATAAATGTTCCGTCAAATCAGGTGCCACTGCTCCCTAATGTCCCTGCAGTCCACCTGACAGAACTCAAGTGTGTTTCATGTTGACTTTAACAGGAAGGTCTGATATTTACCACAGCGGCGCGGGCGAATATGACGGGCAGCCCGAAGGCCGACACGACGATCCCCGTGGTCAGGAATATGGCCAGCTCTTTGCAGGCATTACTAGCCGAGTCAGTGTCGTCCACCACACGCCGGGAGATGCAGTACGGGATGGGAGACAGGATGTAGAAGAAGAGCAGGAACAGAGGCCAGTACTTACTGCACACAAACACCAGCGCATGAGCACACACATGCAGCAGATCACATGACCAGACAAAACAGCATGTGACACTTACTTATAGACGGGCAGAGCGCAGCCCAGCATGAGGAACATCAGGCCGATCGCGCCTCCAAACGACAGACTGATGAGAGCTGCGAGCACAAGAGAGGTTATCAGCCATCACTCCTGCAGGAACATCCGTCCCGCTACAAACGTCATCAAATCTGTTGGGTTGCCTGGTTAGGACTTTGCTCAGATGATAATATATATATATATATACACACACACACTCACCTAAAGGATTATTAGGAACACCTGTTCAATTTCTCATTAATGCAATGATCTAATCAACCAATCACATGGCAGTTGCTTCAATGCATTTAGGGGTGTGGTCCTGGTCAAGACAATCTCCTGAACTCCAAACTGAATGTCGGAATGGGAAAGAAAGGGGATTTAAGCAATTTTGAGCGTGGCATGGTTGTTGGTGCCAGACGGGCCGGTCTGAGTATTTCACAATCTGCTCAGTTACTGGGATTTTCACGCACAACCATTTCTAGGGTTTACAAAGAATGGTGTGAAAAGGGGAACACATCCAGTATGCGGCAGTCCTGTGGGCCAAAATGCCTTGTTGATGCTAGAGGTCAGAGGAGAATGGGCCGACTGATTCAAGCTGATAGAAGAGCAACTTTGACTGAAATAACCACTCGTTACAACCGAGGTATGCAGCAAAGCATTTGTGAAGCCACAACACGCACAACCTTGAGGCGGATGGGCTACAACAGCAGAAGACCCCACCGGGTACCACTCATCTCCACTACAAATAGGAAAAAGAGGCTACAATTTGCACCAGCTCACCAAAACTGGACAGTTGAAGACTGGAAAAATGTTGCCTGGTCTGATGAGTCTGGATTTCTGTTGAGACATTCAGATGGTAGAGTCAGAATTTGGCGTAAACAGAATGAGAACATGGATCCATCATGCCTTGTTACCACTGTGCAGGCTGGTGGTGGTGGTGTAATGGTGTGGGGGATGTTTTTTTGGCACACTTTAGGCCCCTTAGTGCCAATTGGGCATGGTTTAAATGCCACGGCCTACCTGAGCATTGTTTCTGACCATGTCCATCCCTTTATGACCAGCATGTGCCCATCCTCTGATGGCTACTTCCAGCAGGATAATGCCCCATGTCACAAAGCTCCAATCATTTCAAATTGGTTTCTTGAACATGACAATGAGTTCACTGAACTAAAATGGCCCCCACAGTCCCCAGATCTCAACCCAATAGAGCATCTTTGGGATGTGGTGGAACGGGAGCTTCGTGCCCTGGATGTGCATCCCACAAATCTCCATCAACTGCAAGATGCTATCCTGTCAATATGGGCCAACATTTCTAAAGAATGCTTTCAGCTCCTTGTTGAATCAATGCCACGTAGAATTAAGGCAGTTCTGAAGGCCAAAGGGGGTCAAACACAGTATTAGTGGTGCTCCTAATAATCCTTTAGGGGAGTGTATATATATATATATATATATATATATATATATATATATATATATATATATATATATATATATATATATATATATATATATATATATATATATATATATATATGAAGAGCTCTTTTCCAAAACGCGATAAACGCCATTTAAAAAAAAAATGAGTTTATCATGTCATTTAGCTGTGTACTGAACCTATTCACTGCTCCATCAACATTTCATGCCAAATCGCTATATTTCCTTGTTTAAAATGTACTGCATGATGCTGTTTCTTTCCAAAGCGCGATAAACGCCAAACCTATTTTTAGCCAAAACACGATATATCCTCTTGACGAATCAGAATTCGATGAGCGTACTACGTAATCCAACAGGGCGGCACTCTGAACAGCTGTTTGTTTACGTTCATTCATTAAAATGAGTGCTTTAAACTCTGATAACACTTTTGATGGCCTTGATGAGCAAGTGAGACCTACACCTGGGGGTAGAAAACGCCGTCTGGACAAAGAAAATCACAAAAAACAACAAAAAAAGAAGCTTCGTCACTCAGGTAGCGCGTTGATAACAACAGTGGGATGTCAACACAAAGCTGCTGCCAAAGTTTTCTGTCAGGCCGAGAGGCTGTCGCCGGACGATCTGAGGATACATTTCAATTATTTTTATGAAAAACCAAACAAGGTTGACCAGGATCACGCCATACTTCATCTCATGGACTTCACGCAAGTGACAAGGAAGCGTCCGAAAATCCAGGACCATAAGCACGCTAGCATTCGCATTTCGCACGCATACACACACTCGCATTCACTCACACGAGCTCGCACACGCACACACACACACACACTCACTCACTCGCATTCACACGCACACTCGCATTCACTCACACGAGCACACACACACACACACACACACACACACACACACACACTCGCATTCACTCACACACACACACGCACTCACTCACTCACTCTTACACACACTCGCATTCACTCACGCTCACTCTCACACACACACACTATGTGATTTAAAAAAATGTATAGCAGACAATGGTCCTACTGTTTTACAGGTTAGACACTTTACTGTATGCACTATTAAATGCATTGTTGAATATTGAATATAATAATTCGTTTTTTTCATGCATATGTAGTGGACAAGTTGGTCCTATTTGTTACAGGCTTTACACTTTACTAAAAATGACTGTATTTTTATGTGTAGGCTATTATATGTTTTATATTTATATTGAATATGTATTACTAAATAACTTATTGAATATTGTTATCATTATCATCAATAATTTATATTAATTTATGAGTCCCTGATTATATGTTGCATGTTCTCTTGTTGTTGTTTAAAAAAAAAAAAGACAAACCATGAATAAATAAAAAAAATGATGGATTTATAGCGTTTTGAAAAAAAATGAATGGATTTATAGCGTTTTGAAAAAAAAAAGTATTAACTTTGAATTTATCATCAACAATATTGTTGTTTGATTTAATAATCATTGTTCAACATGTTCAGACTGAGCCAAAAAAACATTTTAACAGGATAAATTGAATATTCACAAAATGTGTAGGTCTAGGTAAAAAAAACTATTTTCCTGAAAACTATTGAAATGGATTTATAGCGTTTTGGAAAAGAGCTCCTCATATATATATATATATATACACACATACACGTACACACTAGGGATGGGCCATATGGCCTAAAATCCATATTGCGATATACATTGCAGCATCTTGCGATAACGATGTATAAATAATAGAACCATTTCAGAACAGGTCACATAGACCCTAAGGAAAGCCAAACTGCTAAATGTTTTTTTTTTTTAACCCTCTGGGGTTCTTCGGGTCAAAAATTACCTGAAGCGTTTTATAAAATGTTTTTAAAAAATCGTAGCTTCATCGGAATGGTCCGAAACTTGGTGACTTTATTGGTACTTGGTATATGAACACCCAAAATAATTGGGGACAGGATTTGAAAAGTCTAAGTGGTCGTAAAAAAAAGTCACACTCAGGACCTTCGGGTCAAAAATGACCCCCATAGGAAATGAATGGGAAATTGGCAAAAATATGAAAATACAGAGTTTTTTGTGCATACAATCTACAAATCAGCCAGGATGCAGAAAAAAGCACACAACAGTGAAGGGGTGAATCTCTAATGTGGCGTTCACATTTCCTGTCTAATCGCGTTTCCTGTCACATCCATAACGCATCGCTGTTTTCCTTTTTTGGGGGGTCTTAAATATATTTTAGAAAAAAATATTTTTGCTGTCAATTCCCCAGATTGGGTGCTTTGGGAATATGCAATGCCGAATTAAATATGGTAAGAAATGTATTTTTACTGAGACATTTCAGCTGTCATTATGAGTTCAAATGTCACATCCATAACGCTGGAATTGCCCATAGAGTAAGTTGGCCATAGGAGTGTAAAATTAATTTGAAAAGGTAAGGAGTCTTACACTGGGTCAAATAGGTTTGATTTATGTTGACGTGTTTGGGAAATGGCTTTTAATGGTGAGCCTTTTGTTTTTGTAATCAGGCTCTCAGAGTTTAGTATTTAGATTTATCGGCCAATATATCGGTTATCGGCTTTCAAATATAAAGAATTATCGGATATCGGTATCGGCCAAGATGTTCATATCGGTGCATCCCTATTAATTACCGTTTCCCAGTCGGGTTGTAATCACCACATAGGGAGAGAAGGGTGAAATGTTTAATTAACTTTTTTTTTTTACCACTTCGTTATTTTGGCTCGGAATTTCGTTTGTTGGAAATATGAACTGAATTTAGAAATGCTTTTGAAATGACAAACTTTGCGTTTAATAAACAAATCTTTTTTTTTTTAAATGAAGACATTTTTACATTTATTTAATCTGAGAATGGATTAAATTAATAGAATTTTAAGAAAAACGGCAGCAAACGTGTGTTTTTACTGTGAGCTCAAACAGAACTTCATGAAGTTTGGATTTTTCTCCTTTAGGAAACTTGACTTTAGACTTCCAGATGAAATTTTGTCAATCCCATTTATTATAATACTTTTTTATTAAAAGAGACGCGTGGATTATGACATCAGCCACTTGTTTGCACGTTTGCTTGCAGTCTTCCGAATGTATTTTGTAGTAACTAACGAAAACGGGAAATGTATTGGAGTAAAAGTGTATAAAAACTCAAGTACAGATTCTCCCAAAAAAAAAATACTCAAGTACTGTAACGAAGTATTATTACACCGCTGACAATATATCGTTACACCCCTAATATCATGACATCCAAACGATTTTAAAACACTCTTT
>CM042246.1:1454607-1464607 GCA_023566225.1 Romanogobio albipinnatus | reverse complement strand
CACTCACTCACTCGTGCACACACACTCATACACACTCACTCATTCACACTCATACACACTCACTCACTCGTGCACACACACTCATACACTGATTCACACTCGTGCACACACACTCATACACACTCACTCATTCACACTCATACACACTCACTCACTCGTGCACACACTCATACACTCATTCACACTCGTGCACACACACTCATACACTCATTCACACTCGTGCACACACACTCATACACTCATTCACACTTGTGCACACACACTCATTCACACTCGTGCACACACACTCATACACTCATTCACACTCGTGCACACACACTCATACACTCATTCACACTCGTGCACACACACTCATTCACACTTGTGCACACACACTCATTCACACTCGTGCACACACACTCATTCACACTCGTGCACTCACACTCATACACACTCACTCATTCACACTCATACACACTCACTCACTCGTGCACACACACTCATACACTCATTCACACTCGTGCACACACACTCATACACTCATTCACACTCGTGCACACACACTCATACACACTCACTCACACACACACACTCATTCACTCACTCACTCACTCACTCACACACACTCATTCACACTCGTGCACACACACTCATACATACTCACTCATTCACACTCATACACACTCACTCACTCGTGCACACACACTCATACACTCATTCACACTCGTGCACACACACTCATACACTCATTCACACTCGTGCACACACACTCACTCACACACTCACTCACACACACACACTCATTCACTCACTCACTCACTCACACACACACACTCATTCACTCACTCACTCACTCACACACACACACTCATTCATTCACTCACTCACTCACTCACACACACTCATTCACACTCGTGCACACACACTCATACACACTCACTCACACACACACACACTCATTCACTCACTCACACACACTCATTCACACTAGGGGTGGCACGGTTCACAAAACGATACTCGGTTACTTAACGTAACCTCGGTTCTCTCTAGAAGAGGGAACGAGTATTGCGTAAGTTCCTTACGCTACGGGAAAGTATTCTTTCTTCGAGATTTCTGAAAAACCCAAAATTATCCTGGCAGACCATAGCAGGCTATTCCAGCGTGCCATTGGCTGCTCTGCTGGCAACTGCAGCAGCCTATCGGTGAGCCCGCGTGACGTGGCGACCAATGAGGGCGCTTCGCGCCCACCTGGCTTCATTTGCCTACAGGTGGGGCGTGGCCACGTGTATATAAGCAGGGCTCACGGGCTGCATATTCGGTTTTCGTAGTTCTGAAGCGTAAAAGCCCGCGGGGCGCACGGCAAGGAACGCAATACTTGTTCCCTCTTCTAGAGAGAACCGAGGTTACGTTAAGTAACCGAGTATCGTTCTCTTACGAGAGGTTCTCTCGTATTGCGTAAGTTCCTTACGCTACGGGAACATATTGTCAACGCCGTGCGCGCCTCGCATACAGCATATGTATCCCAGGGAACCGGGGACCATAACACTGCTCGGGCAGGGTGGCCGGTAAAGGAAACGGGCCACCACATATACGGACACTTCGTCTGAACTGACGGGTGGTTACAACGGGTGGTTACAACACCCTGCCTTAAGAATGAGGGAACGGCACCTGCCGGTCGCCTTCAAATTCACCACACCTTGTCTCATGAATGAGGGAACGGCAAGGCCGGTCGCCTTCAAATTCACAATATCTTGTCATATGAGTGAGGTAACGGCACCGCCGGTCACCTTCAAACTCACAATAGCTCTTTTCGTAAATGAGGGAACGGTACCGCCGGTCTCCTTCAAATTTACATAAGCCTTGTACCGAACTTACTACCAGTATGTGAGCTATGTCTGCGCAGGATCACCGGGCAGAACCAACAGCCTTATTGAACTGATAACACTTTCGCCTGTAAGGCAGGAACTTCCAGATTGTAAAATCTCACGAACGTAGACGGGGAGGCCCAGCCTGCCGCCACGCAAATATCGTGGATGGAAATCCCTCTGGCCCAAGCCCACGAAGAGGCCATGCCTCTGGTGGAGTGTGCTCTGACACCTAGCGGGCACTGCAGGTGTTTGGAAGCGTATGCAGTTGCAATCGCGTCCACTATCCACCTGGACAGGGTCTGTTTCGAGGAGGCGAGACCTTTAGTGCGCCCTCCAAACGAAACAAATAGCTGCTCAGAACGCCTGAAGGCGGCGGAGCGTGTGACATAAACCCTCAATGCCCTGACAGGGCAGAGGATATTGCCACCATCCCCCTCGTCGGATGCTGGCAGAGCCGAGAGGGAGATAATCTGCGCCCTGAAAGGAGTGCCGATCGCTTTGGGGACATAACCATGCCTCGGTCTGAGAATGACCTTAGAGTCATTAGGACCGAACTCCATACACGTCGGGCTCACTGAGAGCGCGTGTAGATCCCCCACGCGTTTCACTGAAGCCAGAGCTATCAGGAACGCGGTTTTTAGCGAAAGGAACCTTGGTTCCACAGTCTCGAGCGGTTCAAAGGGATGAGCCTTCATGGCCTCTAGGACCAAGGCCAGATCCCAAATAGGAACCGATGGGAGCCGCGGGGGATTCATCCGTCTAGCTCCTCTGAGGAAACGGATGATGAGCTCGTTCCTTCCTAGCGTGCTGCCTAGCGTCGTCTGGGCGAACGCTGCTATAGCCGCTACATACACTTTGAGCGTGGAAGGGGACCTGCCCAGTTCCAAAAGCTCTTGGAGGAAGGAGAGCACCCGCTGGACCCCACATTGCTGCGGTTCCAATCCCTTGGAAGCACACCACTCAGTGAACACCGACCACTTAGAACTATATAACCGCCTCGTCGAGGGGGCTCTAGAGTGTGAGATCGTGTTCATAACCCCTTCGGGCAGGTCAACGGGTATCCGTTGGTCACCCATACATGCAGAGACCATCGCTCTGGATGGGGATGCCAAACTGACCCTCCTGCTTGAGAGAGGAGGTCTGCTCTCAGCGGAACTGGCCAGGGGGGTGAGTGCGACAGCTTCACCAGCTCTGGGTACCAAATCTGGTTCTCCCAGCGCGGCGCTATAAGGAGCACCGGGCGGCGCGTTTCCCTGATTTTCGCTATAACCTGGGTCAATAGGGAAATCGGCGGGAAAGCATACAGCGGGAGGCTGGGCCAAAGTTGGGACAGCGCATCCTCGCTTTTGGACAAGAACGTCGAGCAGCGGGCGTTCTCTTTTGTTGCAAAGAGGTCGAGCTCCGCTCTGCCGAATAGGCGCCATACCAGCTGGACTGTCTGGGGGTGCAGGGACCATTCTCCTGGGAGAATGAGGCCCCTGGACAGCTTGTCCGGGCCCACGTTGAGGTGGCCCGGAACGTGCGCCGCTCTCAGCAAGCGCAGCGAGCTGTGTGCCCACACGAGCAGGCGTTCCGTCAGATTGCCCAGACACCTGGACCTGACACCGCCCTGCCGGTTCTCGTAGGACACCACCGTGGTATTGTCCGACCGGACCAACACATGGTGTCCCCGTATAAACGGGAGAAACTGCTTGAGCGCGTTCTCTACCGCTATCATCTCCAAACAGTTTATGTGTAGGAGTTTTTCTCCGCTCGACCAGAGGCCCGAGGCCGGTCTGCCCTCGAAAACGGCGCCCCAACCCGAGGTGGAGGCGTCCGTCGAGATGACTTTGCGGTGTGAGATGGCTCCCATTGTCACTCCCCGCTGGTACCAGTCGGCTACTAACCAGGGCTCTAGGGCTGCAACACAGCCCTGAGTCACTCTGATCCTGAAACCTCCGGCAGCCCAGGCTCTGTGAGGCACTCGGGCGTTTAACCAGCGTTGCAGCGGGCGCATGCGCATTAAGCCCAGCTGGAGCACAGCTGCAGCTGAGGCCATACGTCCCAGCATCCTCTGAAAAAGCTTGAGAGGTGCGATTTTGCCCGGCCGGAAGTACGCAGCCATGCGCCGAACTTGGCGCGTGCGTTGTGGTGACAGGCGGGCAGACATAGCCACAGTGTCCAGATTCAAACCCAGAAATGAGGTTGATTGCGTGGGCACTAATGAGCTCTTGGTCCAGTTGACCGTGAGCCCCAGGCTGTCCAAATGGCTGAGCAGCATTGCCCTGTGGGCGAGGAGCTCGGCCTCTGACTGCGCCAGGATGAGCCAGTCGTCCAAGTAGTTCAATATTCGCATCCCCCGGTTTCTCAGGGGAGCGAGGGCCGCGTCCATGCACTTCGTAAATGTACGGGGTGCTAGTGACAGGCCGAACGGAAGGACGGTGTATTGATAAGCCTGGCCGTCGAAGGCGAATCGTAAGAATGGCCTGTGACGCGGCGTTATCTTGATTTGAAAATATGCGTCTTTCAAATCTAGGGAAATTAGCCAGTCTCTCGGGCGAATATGCGCGAGGATCTGCTTGGTCGTAAGCATCTTGAACGATCTCCTCAAAAGAGCTTTGTTCAGACGCCTCAGATCCAGAATCGGTCTGAGCGACCCGTCCCTTTTTGGCACGAGAAAATATCGGCTGTAAAAGCCTGACTCGCTCATAGAATGGGGAACCGGTTCTATAGCCCCTTTGCACAGCAGCGTGGCTATCTCCGCTCGAAGTAGATGTGCTACTTCTTCGCTCACTCTCGTCTCTATACGCGCACAGAAGCGCGGAGGGCGGCGAGCGAACTGCAGAGTGTAGCCGTGCTTCACTGTTCTCAGCACCCATTCTGATACACCTGGAATGGCTTCCCACGCTTTCGCGTGTGCCAAACGGGACAGAACGGCCTCTGGGCTCGAAACGCCGCGTTTCGCGGGTTTGGCGGCCCGTATAAGAGGGGCGGGCGCGGTGCGCGCGCTCTCTGTGCTGTGGGCCAGCCGCTCGCTTTCGGTGGCTGGCCGCCTTACACACTGTGTCTCTACCGCTTTGAGCGGGGAATGTCTTGTGTGTGGCCCTACACTCATCGCTTCGGCCACCTTGGGCGGAAAACAAATGGTGTGTGGCGCGGCGCGTAGCGCCTGGGGCATAATGTTCGCGAAAATGTGTGAGCGCGTTTGAGCGGGCACAACTCTTACGCGTGGAACATGACCGGTTAAGAGTGGCTGTGTGACAGCGCGTGTGGTGGCTAGGCGTGGACGCAGACAAGCGGACACGTGACCTAACTCTAGCACTCGAGCGGCCGGAGGCCGCTTTATGTGAGTGGGGGACACGGGGTTTATTGTGCTTATGTGCAGGGGTGAACACAGAAAAGTGGGCACATTTACTGCATTTGAAACACATACGGCGTGAGCCGTGCAACCAGAAATAATGCAACTTTTGTGATTTCTCTGGTTCGCCGTAAAAACGGCGGTGGTTGACAGGCGAGAGGGCGTTTTTGCCGGCTCGTTGGCTGCGTGAAATTCCTCTGCAGCAGCCACAGTGGTGGGGGCTGACAGGAAAAAGAGTTTTGACGGTGGTCCGGCCGCAGCGGGACTTAACCGTCGTTTCTTGCCTCTGGCTAGGAGGGCTTTGGAGGCTCGGACTTCAGCACGATCCTAGGCCGGGGGCCCCGAGGGGGAGGCGGCTTACCGTGGCTGGAAGAGCGCGATCTGGGGCGGCCGCTCGGTCTTCGCTGAGACGAAGGGGGCCGCGCTGGGCGCTGCGTGGAGCTCGGTGCTGGCTGGTCGCGAGGACGGCGAGCAACGGAGCTACCGCTGGCGCCTGGGCGTCGAGGCAGGAAGAGGTTCATGGCCTGCGTCGTCTTCTGTACTTCGGAGAAACGGTCGACGATCCCCTTGACCGCTGGTCCGAAGAGCCCAGATGGAGAGAGCGGGGCGTTTAAGAAGGCCGCGCGCTCTGTTTCTCGCATGTCCGCGAGCGTGAGCCAGAGGTGGCGCTCCGCTACCGTGAGGGAGGCCATGGAGCGTCCGAGGGCCTGTGCTGCGGTCTTGGTAGCGCGGAGGGAGAGATCCGTCGCGCTTCGCAAATCCGTGATCAGCTCAGCGTCACAGCTCCTCTCGTCCAGATCACGGAGGAGATTGGCTTGGAGGATTTGCAGCACGGCCATAGAGTGCAGAGCAGACGCAGCTTGACCGGAGGCAGCGAAAGCGCGGCCGATCAGCGATGACGTCACTCTGCAGGCCTTAGACGGGAGGGCAGCCTTTGAGCGCCAACCAGAAGGCGGGCAAAGGTGCGCTGCGACCGCCTCTTCCACCGGAGGGATAGCGTTGTAGCCTTTCTCAGCCGCGCCGTCAACTTGTGAGAGCGTCGAAGAAGCCTGAGACGAGACCCTCGCGGAGAATGGCGCGTTCCAGGACTTCGCGAGCTCCTCGTGAAGCTCTGGCAGAAAGGGTGCAGTCCTGGCGGTGGGCGCACGGCGGCGACTGTTCAGGAAGCATCCGTCGAGCCGATTCGGCGCTGCCACCTTAGGCGGGGCCCATTCGAGGCCTAGCTGCTCGACGGCCCGGGTGAGAAGGCGCAACAGTTCGGCGTCCTCACCCGCTCGAGAGCGTCCGGAGGCTCGGACTGAAGAGGTCGCGGAAGACCATTCCTCGCTGTCGGAAGCCATGATGGAGCAGCTGTCGGCGCGTTCCGCGGCCGCATCCACCTCATCCCCAGAGGCGGCAACAGAAATGGCGGCCTGGGGTGGGGGCGGGGAAGGCGAGAGTGAAGCGGGCGGGAAGGGTTCCGGCGAGCTTCTCTCGGCCAACTCCGGAGTCCGCTGCGAGCGGCGCTTTTTCCTGCGCGGCTTAGCAGAGACTGGAGGGATGTCATCTTCGAACTGATCGAGTCGAGCCCGCAGGGTCGACATCGTTAGTTCTTCGCACTCCGGGCATCCGCCGGCGAGAAGTGCGGCGGCGGCGTGATCACGGCCCAGGCAGAGAGCGCAGATCACATGGCGGTCCCCGGAACTGAGCTGCGCGTGACACGAGCCGCAGGTGGAACGAGACATTTTTAGAAAAACGCTCGGCTCTTTTTGTGAAAGTGTGACGCAGCGGCGACAACACTGAGCAATAAAAGGATATAATGCTGCCGGATAGCAGAGCAGGCACGGATGGCTGAAGGTGGCGCGATGCTGCCGGCTTCTTCAGGCGCTGTCCTCTGCTTGCTCGTCTGCACGTTCAACGGCGGCGGGTTCCAGATCCAGCGATGCGAAGGGCTTCGCTGAAGAAAAGAAAATCGAATATGCAGCCCGTGAGCCCTGCTTATATACACGTGGCCACGCCCCACCTGTAGGCAAATGAAGCCAGGTGGGCGCGAAGCGCCCTCATTGGTCGCCACGTCACGCGGGCTCACCGATAGGCTGCTGCAGTTGCCAGCAGAGCAGCCAATGGCACGCTGGAATAGCCTGCTATGGTCTGCCAGGCTGCCGCACTGCGTTGACAATGTTACAAAATTAAGGATAATTTTGGGTTTTTCAGAAATCTCGAAGAAAGAATACTTTCCCGTAGCGTAAGGAACTTACGCAATACGAGAGAACCTCTCGTAAGAGAACCCACGGTTTGGTTCGTATCACGGTTTTAGGGTCACGGTTTTCGGTTCTGTACGGTTCTTGTTGTTGTTTTTTTTATAATCATTAACACTCCAGAAATTTACTTCAGCATATGGTATATATGGCTTAATCATCCACAATTTAGGATACAGTCCGACACATTGGCTTAACATTTTTCATGTTAATCATATCAATTTTGATCAGAACAATGCACTGTGGCTTTAATTCAGCTGACCTGATTAACACATTTCACCATGAAGTGTCCCGTGTGTTTCACCATATGACATCCAGCGCTGTGAAAAAAATAACATAAAATACACGAAAACACAACACTGCCAGAAGTTTCTGCCCAAACTTCAAAGGCATGTTTAAATTATTAGAACTAGAAGCATATCTTAACTTTTAAATGTTACATTTATCATGTGAACTACTATTATACAACATATGAATGTGTGTATGAGACAGAGGGGAACACGGTCGCATTTGCAGCAGATATATTTTGCCCGTCATAAATCAAAGCACGAGACAGACAGGGGTCGGAGGAGAACACCGGAAAATGTGACAGAATGGACTAATATTTGCCTGTATTTGCAATCCACGAGCCGCGGTTCAGCTGCGCGACTCGCGAGACAAACGGGCACGCGCGGAGCGGCTCCTGCTCTCCGCACTGCATCTGCCCTGCTATACGATGCTAGCGCATCCTCCAACTCCGGGCAGCCTTCCTTATCTCTCCCACTTTCATTTCTACATGTGACGTGACCTGCAGCACTCCACTTTTACTTTACTGTATGTCCACACACCCCTCTTATTTCGCGCGCTGTCTGAGGTAACATACGGGCACGAGGATACATTGCGCATGCGCGAACCGTGCGACGCACACACACCGAACCGACACAAGCGAACCGAACGGTTCGGTTTTTTTCCATGTACCGTGCCACCCCTAATTCACACACACTCACTCGTGCACACACACTCATACACACTCGTGCACACACACTCACTCACTCACTCGTGCACACACACTCATACACACTCGTGCACACACACACACACACACACACTCACTCACTCACTTGTGCACACACACTCATACACACACTCTCACTCGTGCACACACACACACACACACACACTCACTCGTGCACACACACTCATACACACACTCTCACTCGTGCGCACACACACACACACTCACTCGTGCACACACACTCATACACACTCACTCGTGCGCACACACACACACACTCACTCGTGCGCACACACACACTCACTCACTCGTGCACACACACACACACACACACACATAGTAACTCACTCACACTCTCTCATATGCACCGACTCACTTTCACACACACTCACTTGCACTCACACACACCCTCAGACATGCACATACACTCTCTCTCACACACGTTGATGGGCTGTGGTGTGTGTTTCAGGTGACGTCTCGAGTGCTGTGGATTCTGCTGCGCCAGTATCTGGGTCATGGGCTGCGGCGCCTGCGCCTGCGGGGGCTCCTGCTGTCTGCGCGCGGCGGGGCCTTCCTCACCGAGTCCTGGCTGCAGTCGCTGCGCTCCAAGTGCCCTCGCCTGCACAGACTCTGCCTGCTGCACACGGACCTGCGCGGCTTGCGCTCCTGCCGCCTGCTGCCGCTCTCCTTACAGGAGCTGGAGCTGCACTTCTGTGAAGTCCCGCCCGGGTTCTTCGCGGAGGATCCCTCCGGATGCGCCATAGAAACGCTCGTCCTCGACAACGTGCCGTCCTTCTCCGATCAGCACCTGCGCAGTCTGAGCGCGTGGAGGCGGTTGAGGCGGCTGGAGCTGCGCGATCTGATCCGCGTGACCGTGGCCGGGCTGAAGAGCTGCGTGCCGCCCGGGGGGCAGACGCTGGCGCGCCTCACACACCTGGAGCTGGAGACCTGCAACCGGACGCAGATGGTGGCGCTGGGGCTGGGCGAGGGCTGGCCGGGGCTGGAGCGGCTCAGTTTGGGCGGGAAGGAAGTGAGTCCGGGCCTGCTGTCTCTGAGCCGCCTGCCGGACCTGCGCTCGCTGCGGCTGCGCACATGCAGACTCACACAGATGATGGTGCTCAGAAGCTGCAGGTGGGTGGAGGAGCACACATGGAGGAACCTCTGCTCTATTTAGACATTTTTAAAATCGTAGCGTCATCGGAATGATGTGAAACTTGATGACTTGGTATATGAACACAATACAGTGAGGGCATGATCTGAGGCGAAGTGGACGTAAAATAAAAGTCACAGTGTCTCTTGACACACACACTCACCGACACACACACTCTCACACTCACTCACACACACTCACTCACAGACAGACACACACTCACTGACAGACACTCACACACACTCACTCACAGACAGACACACACACTCACACACACACTCACTCACTGACAGACACACACACTCACTCACAGACAGACACACTCACTGACAGACACACTCACACACACTCACTCACTCACTCACTCACTGACAGACACACTCACACACACTCACTCACTCACAGACAGACACACACTCACTGACATACACACTC
>CM042246.1:1289607-1439607 GCA_023566225.1 Romanogobio albipinnatus | reverse complement strand
GCTTGAGCAAAGGATTCGGAGGAAAAAAGAATTTTGTTTCTAGCCCTTATGGTTAAAAAGTTATCAGCATAAACATGAGTCAAATTTTGGACTGATGGTGGCGCTAGAGCGATTGAGTTAGAGACTCCAAATTTGCTATGGAGACTTTTCAGACTGTCCTCTATCTGTGTGCCAAATTTCACAACTTTTTACCATACGGTTCTATGGGCTGCCATAGACTTCGTGGCGGAAGAAGAAGAAGAAGAAGAAGAAGGAAGAATAATAATAATAATAGGAACGGGAACGGTTTCAATAGGTGCCTTCGCACCTTCGGTGCTTGGCCCCTAATAAAGAAAAGAGCAAAAACAAGCAGAACAAACAAGAAATAGTAGTATAATTCATGTAAGAAACGGCATGGACATGAGAATAAGAGTTCAAATACATCAATAAAAGGGCATTAATAAGCATAACACAGACAATAAACATGATGACAAAACAATAAGACATGGATTAGAACAGGAATATAATTTTTATAAATAGGAAACTCGGGATAAAACATGTTAATATGATCAAACAAGATTCATTCAAATGAATAGAATACAGGAACTGGAATAGAAAATGTAATATTGGGATAAAATGATAATAGAACAGACATCAGAATAAAGGAATAAAGGGCATTTACCAGCATAACAAACAATAAAAGACACAAGATCAAATTAAACTATTAGATACAAAAGGGAATAGAAAATGTAACAGGAATAAAATATTCGTAGGAAAGAATGGACACAAGAAATATACAAATAGAAAAGAGAATAACAAACAATAAATACACAAAAAAAATCTAATAAACAGGACATAAGAGGAATAAAACCGGAATATATATGTTTACAGAACGGTAATTGATTGGCTGAACAGCGTCTCTTAGCCCCGCCCTCACTCACTGTAGTTGCAACTAATTAGCATAACGCCACCTCTGGTCGTGATTGGCTGAACAGCGTCTCTTAGCCCCGCCCTCACTCACTGTAGTTGCAACTAATAAGCATAATGCCCGCCTCTGGTCGTGATTGGCTGAACAGCGTCTCTTAGCCCCGCCCTCACTCACTGTAGTTGCAACTAATTAGCATAACGCCACCTCTGGTCGTGATTGGCTGAACAGCGTCTCTTAGCCCCGCCCTCACTCACTGTAGTTGCAACTAATTAGCATAACGCCACCTCTGGTCGTGATTGGCTGAACAGCGTCTCTTAGCCCCGCCCTCACTCACTGTAGTTGCAACTAATAAGCATAATGCCCGCCTCTGGTCGTGATTGGCTGAACAGCGTCTCTTAGCCCCGCCCTCACTCACTGTAGTTGCAACTAATTAGCATAACGCCACCTCTGGTCGTGATTGGCTGAACAGCGTCTCTTAGCCCCGCCCTCACTCACTGTAGTTGCAACTAATTAGCATAACGCCACCTCTGGTTGTGATTGGCTGAACAGCGTCTCTTAGCCCCGCCCTCACTCCCTGTAGTTGCAATTAATTAGCGTAATCAGTCTGTAGGTGTGTGTGTGTGTGTGTGTGTGTGTGTGTGTGTGTGTGTGTGTGTGTGTGTGTGTGTGTGTGTGTGTGAGAGTTATGGATGTGTTTTTGCTCAGTCTGTTGGTGTGTGTGTGTGTGTGTGTGTGTGAGTGTGTGTGTGTGAGAGTTATGGATGTGTTTTTGCTCAGTCTGTTGGTGTGTGTGTGTGTGTGTGTGTGTGTGTGTGCGTGAGTTATGGATGTGTTTTTGCTCAGTCTGTTGGTGTGTGTGTGTGTGTGTGTGTTATGGATGTGTTTTTGCTCAGTCTGTTGGTGTGTGTGTGTGTGTGTGTGTGTGTGTGTATGTGTGTGTGTGTTTGTGTGTGTGTTATGGATGTGTTTTTGCTCAGTCTGTTGGTGTGTGTGTGTGTGTGTGTGTGTGTGTGTGTGTGTTATGGATGTGTCTTTGCTCAGTCTGTTGGTGTGTGTGTGTGTGTGTGTGTTATGGATGTGTTTTTGCTCAGTCTGTTGGTGTGTGTGTGTGTGTGTGTGTGTGTGTGTTATGGATGTGTCTTTGCTCAGTCTGTTGGTGTGTGTGTGTGTGTGTGTGTGTGTGTTATGGATGTGTCTTTGCTCAGTCTGTTGGTGTGTGTGTGTGTGTGTGTGTGTGTGTGTGTGTGTGTGTGTGTGTGTGTGTGTGTGTGTGTTATGGATGTGTTTTTGCTCAGTCTGTTGGTGTGTGTGTGTGTGTATGTGTGTGTGTGTGTGTGTGTGTGTGTGTGTGTGTGTGTGTGTGTGTGTGTGTGTGTTATGGATGTGTCTTTGCTCAGTCTGTTGGTGTGTGTGTGTGTGTGTGTGTGTTATGGATGTGTTTTTGCTCAGTCTGTTGGTGTGTGTGTGTGTGTGTGTGTGTGTGTGTTATGGATGTGTTTTTGCTCAGTCTGTTGGTGTAGGAAAAAAGACAGAAGAAAGAAAGAAAGAGCAAAAAATAAAAGGAATAGAACATTTAACACGGAGATAAAACTGATGTGAGAAAGAACATGATCATAGAACACACGTCAGAATAAAAGCGTTTCTTCTTCTTTTGACCCTAAGCCTCATAAATAATCATACAAGAAGAAAGAAATTGTAAGAAATGGGAATAGAACAGACATAGCAATACATTTTTCACACACACACACACACACACACACACACACATAGACAAGCTTAAAATACAAGAACATTAAAAATGATCAAATAAAAATAACCCAGGATTAGAATTACAACTCAATATATAGACGTGTTTTGTGCTGATGATGCTCCTGTAGTAACGTGTGTGTGTGTGTGTGTGTGTGTGTGTGTGTGTGTGTGTGTGTGTGTGTGTGTGTGTGTGTGTGTGTGTGTGTGTGTGTGAGTGTGTGTGTGTGTGTGTGTGTGTGTGTGTGTGTGTGTGTGTGTGTGTGTGTGTGTGTGTCAGGCTGGTGGTGGCTCTGTCGGTGACTCTGGCTCTGTTCCTCGTTGAGCTGGCTGGGTTTCTGTCGGGAGGCTCCATGTTCAACAGTAATCAGGCCCTTCTGTGTATCCTTACACTCGCTGTCACTCACACCTCACACTCGGCCCCAGAGCTAGAGCCACGAGGTACAATCAGCGTCTCTAATACTGGATACAGAGCTGGAGTTTATTACAGCTGAAACAGAAGAGCTGATCACATGGGTTTACATTCAATAAATCTGTTGCTCTCATCTGATTGGCTGATGGCTGAGGTGTTTCTCTGTCTCATCTGATTGGCTGAGGTGTTTCTCTTAACGTCGGCTCAGCTGTGGTCGCTCACTCCAGCGCCTGCGTCAGTTTGTCCTTCTTTGTTTTCCAACAGTGGCCCTGCTGGACGTACTGGATCATATTCAGCCTCTGCAGGTCCGTCTTCTCCTTACACATCTTCTTCTTATAGTATTAAAGTGCCCCATCATGCTTTTTCAGGTATTCCCTGTCATGCTGAGTGTAATAGAGCTGTTTGCAACTAATTAGCATAATGTCCGCCTCTGGTCGTGATTGGCTGAACAGCATCTCTTAGCCCCGCCCTCACTCACTGTAGTTGTAACTAATTAGCATAATGCCTGCTTCTGGTCATGATTGGCTGAACAGCGTCTCTTAGCCCCGCCCTCACTCACTGTAGTTGTAACTAATTAGCATAATGCCTGCCTCTGGTCATGATTGGCTGAACAGCGTCTCTTAGCCCCGCCCTCACTCACTGTAGTTGTAACTAATTAGCATAATGCCTGCCTCTGGTCATGATTGGCTGAACAGCGTCTCTTAGCCCCGCCCTCACTCACTGTAGTTGTAACTAATTAGTAGAATGCCTGCCTCTGGTCATGATTGGCTGAACAGCATCTCTTAGCCCCGCCCTCACTCACTGTAGTTGTAACTAATTAGCATAATGCCCGCCTCTGGTCGTGATTGGCTGAACAGCGTCTCTTAGCCCCGCCCTCACTCACTGTAGTTGTAACTAATTAGCATAATGCCTGCCTCTGGTCGTGATTGGCTGAACAGCGTCTCTTAGCCCCGCCCTCACTCACTGTAGTTGTAACTAATTAGCATAATGCCTGCCTCTGGTCGTGATTGGCTGAACAGCGTCTCTTAGCCCCGCCCTCACTCACTGTAGTTGTAACTAATTAGCATAATGCCCGCCTCTGGTCGTGATTGGCTGAACAGCGTCTCTTAGCCCCGCCCTCACTCACTGTAGTTGTAACTAATTAGCATAATGCCTGCCTCTGGTCATGATTGGCTGAACAGCGTCTCTTAGCCCCGCCCTCACTCACTGTAGTTGTAACTAATTAGCATAATGCCCGCCTCTGGTCGTGATTGGCTGAACAGCATCTCTTAGCCCCGCCCTCACTCACTGTAGTTGTAACTAATTAGCATAATGCCTGCCTCTGGTCATGATTGGCTGAACAGCGTCTCTTAGCCCCGCCCTCACTCACTGTAGTTGTAACTAATTAGCATAATGTCCGCCTCTGGTCGTGATTGGCTGAACAGCGTCTCTTAGCCCCGCCCTCACTCACTGTAGTTGTAAGTAATTAGCATAATGTCCGCCTCTGGTCGTGATTGGCTGAACAGCGTCTCTTAGCCCCGCCCTCACTCCCTGTAGTTGTAACTAATTAGCGTAATGTCAGCCTCTGGTCGTGATTGGCTGAACAGCGTCTCTTAGCCCCGCCCTCACTCACTGTAGTTGTAAGTAATTAGCATAATGTCCGTCTCTGGTCGTGATTGGCTGAACAGCGTCTCTTAGCCCCGCCCTCACTCACTGTAGTTGTAAGTAATTAGCATAATGTCCGTCTCTGGTCGTGATTGGCTGAACAGTGTCTCTTAGCCCCGCCCTCACTCCCTGTAGTCGTCTCTGAGACTGGAAGAGTTTGGTTGGTGTTGTTCATGAGGAGACGCTGTTTCTGCTGAGATTGAGACGGTCAAACACACACCATCGTTACTGTTCCTATCACGAACTGAGATTCAGATATGATAATGAGCGTTTGCTTTCTGACCAATCAGAGCAGAGCAGCTCTCAGAGAGGCGGAGCTGAAGCGTTTCAGACACTGAGAGAAAAGAGCTGATGCTGCAGTGGAGATTATGAGAGAACTCAAGTGTGTTTGACCTGATGCAGGAGAACCTGTTGTAGGAGACAAACAACACTAGGAGCTTCACTATATTAGCACAATATTAAAATAATTGTATAAGTGTTATATAAGCTTTCCTGTAGCTCAAATACTTTTGACTAACAATTGCCCACCAAATGCATGATTGTAAAATATAAATGCGTTATTTCTACATGGTGCTTTGGTTTATTAAAATGGTTAATGTAATGAAAATGTACATTTTCATCTGAATAGAGCTGTGTTAGTCATAATTCATCATTTGTGTGTGTGTGTGTGTGTGTGTGTGTGTGTGTGTGTGTGTGTGTGTGTGTGTGTGTGTGTGTGTGTGTGTGTGTGTGTGTGTGTGTGTGTGTGTGTGTGTGTGTGTGTGTGTTACAGTGTGTTTCCAGCGCTCTTCGAGTTCATTCTGCTCATCTCACTGAAGTCAGTGTGAGACCCTGTGAATGTAAAACACTATATTAAGAGTGTGGAGATGGTCCCGAGTTCTCTTCAGTGTTTTACAGGAGCGCATCACACGTCCACTCAGACTTCAGGAGGAGAAGTGGAGAGATGTGGAGCTGTTTCTGTGTTTCATGAGAGAATTAAATGTTCATTTTCACAGCGAGTTTGTGTGCATTGTTGTCTTTTATAGCTTTGGGAACTTAATATGCATTTTATACAGAACTGCACATATTTATACACTGTGGAAAAAAAATATTTAAAAAGTAAGTTACCTGGTTCCCTTAAAAATTTGAGTTCATTGAAATTAAAAATTTGAGTTCAATGTTAGTCAACGTTTAATACAATGTTAATTTGAGAATCGACATCACCCTTTATTCAAATATTTTGTAAGCATATTGCGTAATTGTGTGTTTTATTTGTAATAATGCAGTGAAAGCCAAATTGTGCTATTTTCATGATTCATCACAACATTTTTTTACATTTATGGGGTTCAGATACAATAATATTTTGAGTTTCTATTTATTAAACCAAATTCCTTCATTGTATTAACTCAAATTTATAATTTCAATGAACTCGAAAGTTTTAAGGCAACCAGGTTGCTTACTTTTTTAAGTTAAACCAACAATATATTTTTTTTTACAGTGTAGAAGCCTATTTCTGTCACATGAAAATCAGAATTGTTACACAAAAAGTACAAATTATGAATTAAAATGTGGAAATTATGACATTTAAAGTTAAAAAATGGGATTAAAAATATCAGGTGATGACATTAATGTCGTAATGATCTCTTTTTATGTCATAATTACGGTTATCGAAGCATTTTTGTCCCTTATATCAATAAAAAATGTTATTATTAGTAGTAATATGCATTGCTGAGGACTTTATTTGGAGATTTTCCTCAATATTTCGATTTTTTTGCACCCTCAGATTCCAGAATTTCAAATAGTTCGGCCAAATATTGTCCTAACAAACAATACATCAATGGAAAACTTATTTATTCTGCTTTTAATTAAAAAAAAAATCGACACTTGAGTTATGACAACTCAGTTTTGTGGTCACATATGTCCGTTGTTTGTATAAAATCGCCGAGGCGGGGCCAAAGTGATTGACAGGTCTCTGCCCAATGAATGCTCTCTTTAATAGGCCAATCAGCGAGACGTTTATGGCGGTTGGGCCAATAGCAGAACAGCTGGGTTCCATTTTAAATCCAGGCGGTTAAACGGAAGAGCTGAGGCGCAGACGCGAGGACTGAAGAATCATAATGCAGGTATAATAATCGCATATTAATCATGTAATTTGAGTATAAGTGCATATATATGTAGTTATATGTGTGTGTAGGAGATGTTTAATGTAGAGAAGGGCTTGATCTGTATCAAATGAAGGATTGAAGCGTTATTGTCCGAGCGAAACTAACGTTACCAGTGAAATCTAGTCAGACGTTATGCTTTAGTGATATTTGTATTTCTTTGGTTATCCATATGTGCCTTGTTTTTATTGATATCAGTGCTTTATTTGTTCAGTGTGTGTGAGTTTGAGATGTCTGTGTTTTTTATCAGAATAAAGAGAACAGAGAACCCAGAGCTCTGCAAACACAGGTGACAATCAATACCAACAATAACATGCCATTTCTGTTCATTATTATTTATATTAATTTAGCCAGTCATAGTGCAGTTTACAGAGATCACGTGCCCTTCTCCAGCTGTGTGTGTGTGATGCTCAAGTGTGTGTGTGTGTGTTTGTGTTTGTTCAGGCTGCTGGTGAGATGAATCCAGACACACACACTGTTACAGGTAAAACTAACTGTGAAGATGTGGATGATTGCAGTGTTTAAAGGATTAGTTCACTTTTAAATAAACTTTTGCTGATAGTTTCCTCACCCCCATGTCATCCAAGATGTCCATGTCTTTCTTTCTGCAGTCGAAAAGAAATGAAGGTTTTGGATGAAAACAGTCCAGGATTGTTCTCCATATAATGGACTTCAATGGGCTCCAAACGGGTCAAGGTCCAAATGACAGCTTCAGTGCAGCTTTAAACGACACCAGACGATGAATAAGGGTCTTATCTAGCGAAACGATCAGTTTCTGTGAGAAACCCAGCAGTATTTATGCTATTATTTTACCTCTTATCAGACGAACGTGATCATCTCTGAGCTCAGCCATAACTTCCGCTAAGTGAGGTCAAAATAGATCGTGGTCATTGATGTATACGTAGATACCTCATTAGCGCTGGCACGGATCATTAGAATGAGGCATCTACGATCGATATATCTATGACCACGATCGTAATTTGACCTCACTTAGCGGAAGTACTGGCTGTGCTCAGAGATGATCACGTTCGTCTGAAAAGAGGTAAAATAAAAGCATAAATACTGCTCTGTTTCTCACAGAAACTGATGGTTTCGCTAGATAAGACCCTTCACACCGCCGCCGGCGAGAGCGTCAAACTTCGCTCTGGCCGCCCTGCCATCGACGCTGTAGAAAGATTCGTGGACGCGCTGCCGCTCTGACGTAGATCGAATGCTTGATCTTTTTTAAAACTGCATTTAAAGGGGCTGCAAACAATCATGTTGATCGACGTTTGTGCAGACTGACCACAGGTAGGGTATAACTGTATAATATAACCTCATGAGATCATTTAAACGTGAAATTTTATCGATGGAAAGAACTAAACAATTATAGTTACATGTTTGCTAACGAAATAAACCAATTAAAAGCCATTTGTGTGGTGTATAAATAATGTTGCGCGTCTTCTAATCAAACCCGCCGCACCAGCAGTGATCAACCTCTCCTCTATTTTGCTGGGAAACTAATGTGGTCGGAACCAAAGTTTACAGCACTGCGTTCTCTGCAATGTATTTCACTGTCCCTGTGGACCAAAAGAAACAAACGCAGACGCACAACACAGTGACGGCGTTTGATCATAATAATATCATACAAGCGCAAACGTGTTCATGATCATCCTCATTATTTATACCATTTTAGAGCGTATGTTCTGGCCGGCGAAAGTTTGTTGCATGTATGAATTAGATTATGAAAAATTAAGATTATGCTTTTCCTTTAATGCATCCTTTCCGCAAATAATTTTTGAATTACTTTAACAAATATGGCAATTAACAAAAATCTTCCACCTTCAAATTACGCCTCTGTACCCACGTTCCCAAGTTAATTTACATTTTATCACAAAGCCTACAAATGGCTTCATCCAAATTATTTGGTTCACCTTTTTCATTCGGCACGAATCCAAAATATTCCCAGATCGGCGATGTAACATTTTGTTTTCCAACAAGCGCCATGGCTAAACTCCAACGTGCTGAGTTATGCTGAAATCCACCAGTCTGGCGGAAACGCCATACATGGTTAATGTAGCGGAGATTTTTGTGTAACATAAAACAATGTTATACATTTGTATGTTAGGCTATAAATTACTGTCACAACTTTTGTTATTATTGTTTCACGTGTACAAAAAACTGCTCTTTTTACTTATTTTGTTTATTCATTCACCTGGTATGTGACGTCACACAACCGCCGGTGGCACTTCCAAAGCCACCGCGGTGGTGTGGTGGTCATGACAACCGTCCCAGCCCTACTTCTATATTCCCATTGGTTGCCGCCGAACCGCGTCATAGCTCATTACCAGTGTTGGGGAAAGTTACTTTGAAAAGTAATGCATTACAATATTGCGTTACTCCCTTAAAAAGTAACTAATTGAGTTACTTAGTTACTTTTTAAGAAAAGTAATGTTACACGTTACTTTTGCGTTACTTTTTCTCACCTGGGCAGGGCTTGTTTTTTAATAGCAAAAAAAGTTATATTTTTGTGAAAATGTAAAGACCTCTTCATACCAAAATTGAACTAATACGCCTCAGGCTGAGGTAAAAATGTGCTGCCATTCTGGATAATGGAAGAGTAGAACGCAGGAGCGAAAAAGTTTTACCAATAAAAACAAAAAATCTAGTAATATTTGCTCATGGTTTAACTGAATCATCGAAGGTAAGTAGCAAGACATTGGTCAATAAAGGTAGATTAAATGTATAAAAATATTTGTTATATTTAACATTTATATATTTGAGGTTTGCATAGTATTCTGATTTTGCATTTGACTGATTTTATTAATTTTGAGGAGGACAGAATCTTTATTGTGCAAGTGAGATAAATAAATGCTCACATTTAGTCTAGAACTACAATAACACATTTACACACAACGCTTCTGCACTTACTCTCAATTTTTCTCAACATGAGGACAGGAGAGCTGTCAGTCAAATAAATGTGAAAATGTAACTTGAGTTACTTATTTTGTTGTAAATTTGAAAAGTAATGCGTTACTTTACTAGTTACTTGAAAAAGTAATATTATTACGTAACTCAAGTTACTTGTAATGCGTTACCCCCAACACTGCTCATTACCATAAAGTTGACCTGATTCCAACTCTCCTCGACGCCCAAATCGTCCAAGACGCGCCTCGCCGGAGCTCGCCGCCGGGCTCCCATTGAAAATGAATGACTTCCGGCCACTTTGACGCTCTCGCCGGTGGCGGTGTAAACGCACCATTATTCATCGTCTGGTGTCGTTTAAAGCCATTTGAAGCTGCACTGAAGCTGTCATTTGGACCTTGAACCGTTTTGAGCCCATTGAAGTCCATTATATGGAGAAATATCCTGGACTGTTTTCATCCAAAACCTTAATTTATTTTCGACTGCAGAAAGAAAGACATGGACATCTTGGATGGCATGGGGGTGAGGAAACTATCAGCAAAAGTTTATTTAAAAGTGAACTAATCCTTTAAAGGGGTCATAGAATGACATTTTTGTACAAGTTAATATGATTCTTTACTGTCTAAATGAAAAGTTTGTAATATACTTTAATTAAAAATTCTCATTAGTATTGTAAGAAAACACTCATTTTACCTGGTCAAAACCAGCTCAGTTTTCAGCAAGTCATTTCAGTGCATGTGACTTTAAATGATAATGAGCTTTGCTCACCCCGCCCCCTCTGCTCTGTGGGGCGTTCGGTTCGACCCGACACAACACCACAACACACGTGGAGTGTTGCCTTGACAACATTTGAGGGTATATTTTCGAGAAATAATGGCAACGGGAGTCTCTGAGGAAACATCTGAGCAACCTTATCATTTTGAACCGGAGTCGGACTAGGAACAAGATGACGAACCCATCGAAGTTCGAACAGGACGTTTCTGAATGGTTGGTTAACGTCATGTCACTTTGATCTATCTTTGTACTGGTAGAGTAGTGTAGTTGCTATGTGTTTACTGATGTGTTAGTTCATTGACAGATTGATGTTATGTTATAAGATTTTTTTTTTTTACATTACTTCTTAATCGTAACAGACACCGTTATAAACCATGTACAAAAGTAAGCTTAGTGTAGTGTTACCACGTTAACTTTATCACCCGAGTACACAGTTTGTAATAACAAACATAACGCGTTGTTCATTATAAACGTGGGATTATGAATTATATTGAGAACATCATACACAGAAAGCATGCCGTAATGTAACTTACCCTGTAAATTTTAGCCTCATTCATCGTGAAGCGATTTGCAAAGATTAATATAAAGGTTAATAAAACGTTACACTCACATCTTCCTGAGGTGCAGCAGGAACACGATCCTTTTTTCAAGAGCAGCTTATTAGCAAAACCTGCTTTATACTGACGCTCGTTTATAAAGCAGTCTGCTGAGAAATGATTCGCGCAAACATTGACGTTGATCGGGGGGAATATTCCCTTCTAAAACAAAACTCAGCAGCCACTGGGTCTTCAGCAGTTCGGATTTAGGAACATCAAAATGACTGCTGTGTTCGTTATTACACACAACAACAACACAACACCACAATCGCTTAGACGCCATTCTGTTCCAGAGTATCAACAATGGCGGACTGATGACAGCTCGCTCAGGGCGGGTCTGTGTTGAAACGCTGCTGTCAATCAACAATCTTAGGAGGGGCGTACACCGTGTAACGTCACACGGTCAGACGGCTCGATTTGAGACAGGGGAAAATATATAAGGAGATTAAAAAAAAAACACTGGATGTATTTTTATCATTATAGGATGGTTGTGTACAGGCACTGCCAACACACATTTCCGTATAATCAACTTGTAAAAGTGCATGTACCATTCTATGACCCCTTTAAGGTGGTTTGCCATTCCTTCACTTACATTATTGTCTGTCAGATGATGGATTATAAATGATCTTAATTCTAATACACATAAGCTACTAAAATACACGTGGGATTGTTACAGCCGCTGATAGTTTGTGTTCTTTCAGGTCCTGGAAGAGTTCCAGTGAAGTCGAGCTCAAAGTGAGTTCACTTTAAAACTACTGTAGGATTATGAAGATGTACAACAACTTCCTTATGGAGGGTTTCATCTTTCCATCCTGATAAAGATCATGTAAACGTGCAGAAGATTCAATTGGTTTGAAAATGACCCCATGATTTACTTTCCCTCAAGCCATCCTAGGTGTGTATGACATTCTTCTCTCAGATGAACACAGTTATATTAAATATCCTGACTCACTGACATCTGAGTCACTATACGTTGGTATTGTTCATATTATATGTACTTGCACAACTCTTGAACAGTGTCAATAAGGCATGAAATGGCATTAGACATCACCTTTGAAACCTCTTGTTTTAGACTCCATTTCATGAGCGGTGCTTTTGTTTTGCTCTATCCGCTGCGCTTCCGTGTTTGTCAAAACGGCTGCCATTATAAAGCTTGGATTAGCCAGGACTTTATTAATATAATTCTGATTGTATTAATAAAGAAGACTGTCATACACACCTAGGATGAGTTGAGGGAGAGGAAATCATGGGGTCATTTACATTTTTGGTTGAACCAACCGTTTAAGTAAATGTAGTTAAGATGTAAGTTCACTCGAAGCAAAATGACGGTTAATGTTTCTGAGAAATTGATCACCGTTAGGTGAGTTTATGCTTAACACAAGAACAAATATGTCGAGTCAAATAACTTATGTTTGTTCTTGTTTTATGCATAAACTCTCTTGATTGTCTCAAACACTTCAGTTAAACGTATCTTGATTTAAGAATGTTTGTAGTGGAAAACACTCAAGAGCATCAGTGTGTTTAATAATAATAACTGCAGTTCCAGAAAGTTCTCCATGAAAGACTTCGACATCGGCCGTCCGCTCGGAAAGGGCAAGTTTGGTAACGTGTACCTGGCGAGAGAGCGGAAGCTGAAGGCCATCGTGGCTCTGAAGGTTCTCTTCAAATCCCAGATGGAGAAGGAAGGAGTCGAACATCAGCTGAGGAGAGAAATCGAGATCCAGTCGCATCTCAGGTGTGTGTGTGTGTTTGAGCGGCCAGTGCTTCCTTTAGAAGCGTTCATGTCGTGAGATGATCCTGATCTGTGTGTGTAAACAGGCATCCGAACATCCTGCAGTTCTACAACTACTTCTACGACAACACGCGTGTGTATCTGATTCTGGAGTACGCGCCGCGCGGCGAGATGTACAAAGAGCTCCAGCGCTGCGGACGCTTCGATGATCAGCGTACCGCCACCGTGAGTGATCAAACGCCCACCGTTATCATCGTCTGTTGTGTGGCGCTGATGTTGACGCTGATCTCGTGTGTTTCTCTAGTACATGGAGGAGTTAGCTGATGCTCTTAACTACTGTCACGAGAAGAAGGTGATCCACAGAGACATTAAGCCAGAGAACCTTCTGCTGGGCTTCAGAGGAGAACTCAAGATCGCAGACTTCGGCTGGTCCGTCCATGCGCCATCACTACGGTAACAAACACCCCATAATACACCAGAACATGCGCAATGCAACGTGTGCATCATCAGCTGTGACCGTGTGTTTCAGACGCCGCACCATGTGTGGCACGCTGGACTATCTTCCGCCAGAGATGATCGAGGGTCACACTCACGATGAGAAGGTGGATCTGTGGTGCATCGGAGTGCTGTGCTACGAGTGTCTGGTGGGAAACCCTCCGTTCGAGACGGCCAGCCACTCCGAAACATACAAGCGCATCACTAAGGTTTATTATACTGCCTCTTATTTCTACTTTCTAGAAATTCTTAATCCTTATGGTGCGTTCACACCGGACGCGAATGAAGCGTTTCGCACGAGTGATTTACATGTTAAGTCAATACAAAGACACGAATGGACATTCTGCGGCGCGACTTGAGCGTTTGACGCCGAGTTGAAAAATCTGAACTTTGGCGGATATTCGCGCTACGTTAACCAATCAGGAGCTTGCTCTAGTAGTGACAACAATGAGGAGAAAATCTGTATATTAATATCTGGTTCAGACAATATGATTATCACTGTGATGACATGAAACACAACCCAGTCTCTTTTTGTTAAATGCAAGTTTATGTTTGATCAATAATACAAAAGTAGAAGTAAAAGGTATAAGAAGCTACACATGAAATAAAGCAAACAATTCAGTCAAACATTCAAAGTCAGTGCTAGTCAGCTACAACGCTAACGTACAGTTATAGCTTAAAAATATAAAGTATTGAAACTTCACTTTTTCCTCAACCTAAAATGATTCGCCAGGGAACAAATTATAGATCCATGAGAGCAAAGATCGGCCGTTAGATCTACACAAGACGAATTATAGCTTGTGTTTAACCACCACAGGACATCAGAGCCAGCGGCAAATATCAGAAGGACTGGCCGAGGAAAGGCTGCTCTCGCCGGGGTTAATGAGCGCCGTGATCGCCTGGATCTCACAACTCCGAAAACGCCAGATCAAATGTTCAAACAGGCGCTCTCTTTATAAACAAACCACAGATATCAGATCAGCGCTGATGTGGAGACCAGGGGCCCGTTCTTCGTACCTCGCTTAATACATCTGAGATGATTTGATAGATCACAGATCTTTTAATCATGATAACTGATGTCTGGCTAATTTGGTTCTTCAAACGAATTTGCGGATTGGATTTAAATATCTGGATTAAATGATCTGAGATCACTGCGCGTTCTTGTTTTCCCTGAAGAGGGCGGATGCATCGATACTCGAAACCATGATCAGCAATGCAGCGATTGGCTGGCGTCAAGACAGCAACGTAATGACATCATATATTTAAAAAAGCCACCTGGCAAAAAACTTGGCAAATTACACAAAAAAAACCCACGAATATCTGGACCTTTATAAGGAAACAGCCAAACGACCAAACCAACATAAAAGTTATTATAGATCAATGATCAAAGGTTTTTTTTTTTTTTACATGATTACCAATTATTTATATTCACGATTTTATACAGTATTTGTACACCCTTTACATTTTTATTTCAATGTTGTAATTCAATTTTTAATTCAATTTGAAGCAGATTTGTAACGTGACAGTAAAGTTTCTTAAGGGTCAAGATCAAATTCTCTGCATCTCCTGCGCTGCATCAAGCCATCCCATAATATCCGTCATCACTTAAATTAATGCACGGCTCAGATTAACTGTACAACATGTGTGCAAACCTCCAATAAAATTATAAAGTAATTCCATCACAAATAAATCGCTCAATCAAGTGGCTGTGTCTATAGTATTATACACATTATAATATTATATACATTCTCATATACATGTACAATTTAAAATTTGTATATTATTATTATTTAAAATGATTATTATTGCCCCTGGTTCAGTAATGAACTCTTGTAATAAAGTAGCAGTGGCTGGGACAGATTTTAAGTATCACCTCAAGATGCAATCTAATCCTGTTTACATTAAACAAGCCTGCTCGCGAGCAGGTTTAAGCTTAGGACCTGTTGCTATGACAGCAAGTCCAGGATGAGCGTCGACGAACCAAACAATCCAAGATCATGCCAAATCGTCAACAATCAAATCCAGCTAACTGAGTTAGCGAGGTACGAAGAACGGACCCCAGGAGAAACATTCAGGGGTTTCAGTCCACAAATCATAAACATTCACCATGTATTCACACCCCATGGTATTGTGGAAGAAATGGTCAAATGTTTTTTATTTTTTACTACATTAGTCATATCCGGGTTCGTACAACCTTTTGAGAGTGAAATTCAAGCACTTTTCAAGTGTTTCACACTTTCTCCAGCACTTCAAAGCTCTAAATATTATCCAATTTTAATATAATTTTTATTATGCTGATTTGTAAAAGTGTAAAGGTGCTGGCCACTTTATGGCAAAACCCCACTATAACCAGTAGGTGGCGGCATAGGAGCACTTATTTGACTTATTAGACATTTCCCCTCAATATATGGAAAAAAGTAGGAAGTCATAGTATCATGAAAAACTAAAACTTTTCTTCAAATTGTGACTGGATTATACAGAAAACAAGTAGAGTGCTCCTTTTAGTTCAGTGTGATACTATAGAAGAACAATAGTACATTTAATAAGTGTGGAATATTACAATTTTCTTTATAAAAATTAGGTTTTTGCACATTACTGTTGTTAATAAAAGTTATTTTATTTTTTCCTGCATATTAATTCAAGCTCAGCGCTTCACTGTTAAATTTCCAATAAACACACCCACTATTATTAGTAACTGCGCTTATTAACAAAACAATGCAAAACAATAGGAATTTTTATGATTAAATTAGCCTTATGATAAATTTTCCTCCAGCGCCACCAAATCAGGTGCTGGTGTCACCATCTGTAGAACTGGTGCCACTGCTCTCATATGTTAGTCTGGAGCCCTGTATTATCAAAGTATTTATTAGTAATACAGTGTAAATTAGTAGATTTGGTTAGCATGTTTTATTTACGGTGTGCGCCCCTACATTTTCTGGTTGTGCCCCTCAAATTTTCATTTGGGGGCCACTGAGCTCCTAGTGAGAAGTAAGTCTGGAGCCCTGGCGGTGCTATCATGCTGCACGACTCTGTGCTCGCCGCTTCAGTCGAAGAATTCTGAGATCCTATGGCGAATTGGCCCGCTTATAAAGACTGGTTGCCCCGCCTGTTTCTGCAGCGCCATAGGTTTGTGCCGTTTCACTGCGTGATTCAATAAGGCTTAAGTATTCGGAGAGGACATTATTCAGGAATTAAATTTGTTTAGTGTTCAAGTTTTTGTGAATGCAAAGTATTCTTAATTTTTGGGGCCCTTTAGACGTTTTGACATTTGTGCATTTTTCAGTTGCTTATAAACACATTACTGGCAAAAGTGTAATTACACTGTATTCAGCACAAACTGGGCTACCATAATATTTGAGCAACATGTATGTACATGCTTGTATTTTTGAGAGCATGTTTATGCATTATTATTTTTTTTAAACAAAAAAAATATTTTAAAATTAAGGCTTCAAAACGCACAATAGATGTGTGTTCACAAGACCTTTGCATAATGGGTGTATTTGCCTAGAGTTTTTGCTTCAAAATGATGTGAGAATCATTGAGCTTACTCATTCACATAAAACAATACATTAATTTACATTTTGTAAAACACCTTTTTCTTTACTCAGGCCTTATGCGAGTAGGCGTGAACGAACCATGAATAATGATGTAATCACTCCTGAGAAACAAAAGACCTGTATAATAAATCAGCTTCAGGTAGGCCTACTAGATTTTAGGTTTACTAGATAAGTACAGTAACAGTAAAGTTTTCTGTAAAATGTTTTTTTACTTAAAGCAAGAGAAATGATCTGCCAAAAAAAGAAACAATTTCAATAAGAGAGGTTTTTGAAAGAAGAGCTAAAAAAAAAAAAAGTAATATTGTGACACTGAACCCAATTCAATAAATACAAATAACCGAATAATTGGTAATGATGAATGTTACAAGTAAAATATTTGGGATTTAAAACAACATAATGCAATGCAATTATGATTTCAAATAGTATAGTGTGACTTTAGGTTGATTGGGACCCTTTTTCCCAGTCATTTGATTTTGAACTATCATACACACAATACTCAAATATCATTTCGAGCTTCCGTCAGAAACACGTGAAATGCATGAGCCAGCGCTAAGGCTATAGTGGTGTCAAATATACCAATATATTTATTATACCAGTCTGTTATATTATATCAAAAACATTGATTCAAATTAAGATACAATTTATACAAAACAAAATTCAGTTTAAAGAAAGCAATTAACTTTCTAAAAAACAAAAAAACACTTTCTACAAAACTCCAGAATCATTTCTGACAAACTGATATTAAATAAAAAAATTACATGGGGTATAATATTTAAACATCAATATGAAGCAAAATCCGTTGATAAAACATTGATTAAAATTAAGATGCAATTTATACAAAACGAAATTAACTGTAAAAAAGGCAATTAATACTCCAATATCGTTTCCATCTTCAGTTCATTTGAGACGCGCATGCGATGCAGAGCTAAGGCTATTGTCTGTTATATTGACTTCTTATAAAATAAGAAGCAACTTTAAAAACATTGATTAAAATTAAGATACAATTTATACAAAACGAAAACGGGCCAATTAAATCTTGTCTAAACAGTCTTGCGTCATGTTGCATCAGGGTTTATATTTAAATGGTCTTTTTGCGTTTAATATTCACAGATGCTAACAGAATAAACTTAGCCTACCTTACAATGAGCCCTGAATCCGCTTTCCGTGAGGAGAATTATTCCTCAACGATTCTCAAAGCGCTGTATCTGAACCATAGCTTCACTAGTTGTGTTTGTATGAGTTGAGGTGTGTGTGGGCGTTGACGCGGATCGCCTGTATTTGAATCTCAAAGAGCACGTTCTCCGTGGGCGTGGCCGCATTAGCGGATAATGAGTCGGCTGACATCTCCCACTTTTCACACAGATTACATAAACACAGAATATTTGTTTTCGTTTTGATTTACATGATTTAAAACCTGGGGCCTGTACCATGAAGCCGGTTTAGCTGGCTAGCCAGATGTGTTTACGCTTAGTTTGTGCTAATCCTGGGTTTTAGGTACCATTTAAAGAGGTTTGGCTTTTAGCAGTGTTCATCTCCATAGTAACTTGCGCTCCACGGCTAACCTGCTCCAGGGCAGGTTATGTTCTGGATAAGAGATCTCAAACTGAAATTAGACCAATCAGCTGTGAGCAAAGTGACACACCTCTGATGCAATAAAGCCACTCCCCCTTTTCTACTCCAAATTAAAGGTCACTACATAGCAAATGTTTTTTAAAGACTAAAGCGTCTGGCTTTAACAATGCTTATTTATAATAATAAAAATGTTGGTTTATTTATCATTTATGTAATTATTATACCCTTAATCAATCAATCATTAATAGGCACATAGTTAAATTAATATAAATAGCCTATATAAAGGTCATACAAATAAGCTTTAAAATCAATAAATAAAGCTATAAAAATGACTACATGTGAGCTTAAATGTTCAATTCTCTCTCTATATCAACTAAACTAACTTTACTTGCATTGGCGTAGTAAGATTTTTCTTAAAGTTGTCCACTTTCATAGACAGCTTTTCTTCTTCCTGTTTAAATTCTTAATATTTTCAATCATGTCATATTCTGCAGAAGAGAGAAATGAATCTCACTGCTTCTCTCGCGAGAAGTGAATCTGTTTCCTTGATCCACAGCGTGTGATTGGCTGTTCACTGCTGATGATGTCACAGCTAAACTCAGGATCAAAGCCTGAGTTGACAGATAAAGCGGATGATCAGCATCATGGGACCAACAAAGCCTGAATAGATTGGTTTGGTTTTGTCAACTCTAAACTAATCCTGTAACCCTGAGTTTGTTAAACTACCGTCCTGGTACCGGCCCCTGACATTTCAACGGTTCTTTAGACATGTGTCTCGTGTCTGTGATAAGTTTTCACTAAGCTGCAGGTCATTTTCTGAAGAGAATCAGATTAGACATCATTGAGAGAGAGAGGGGCTGAAGATCGCGCGTGTTTTCTTTCATTTGCAAAAAGCACAATTTGTTTTTGTGACTGTACACAAAAAAATAGAAATTTAACATATGACGTATAACACTTGCCTGAACGAGTTATTTGAGTGATAAGAAAAAAAGAGTTGGTTAATACTTGACTGCTATTACAATTTTGAATCTGTTTTGTAAATGCGGCCCCTGCTCATATAGAGGTTCTCTGGTTTGTCGCAGGTGGATCTGCAGTTTCCTAAAGTGGTTTCTGACGGTGCTCGTGATCTGATCTCAAAGCTGCTCCGTCACAGTCCGTCCATGCGTCTGCCGCTCAAGAGCGTGATCGAGCACCCGTGGGTCAAAGCAAACTCACGCAGAGTTCTGCCGCCCGTCTACAACCCGCAGGCCGCCACACATCACTGAGGAGATCTGCTCAAGGACCTGTTTGAGACATTCAGGAATCCACTGGTTTGACTTCACTGGTGGTTTGTGCGGTCACAATGTCAAAAACACCTGATTTACGTGTGTGTGTCATTAATTGGTTTGTGACCATTAATGATCCTGAGACGTTTGATGTAAACACTCGTTTGTCCTCTGCTCTTTCACTCTTGTATAGCTGTAGTTCTCTGCTCTGTTCTTGTTTATGTGTTTTACTGTCTTTTATGAATGTGTGGTTTATGATGAAACTATCAAATTATATTAAAATAAAAGCTTTCGCACAATGTTTGGTGTTGTGGCGTTTTGATTTGCACAGACTAAAGTGAACTCTTGTACTGATGCAGTCAGATGTTCACCAGTTTTGAATGTTGGTGAAAATGTTCCTTCAGTGTTTTAATGCGCTTTTTGGGATCTTGAATAAAATTTAATATATGCCTACTATATACAGGGTTCCCGCGGGGTCTTAAAATTCAAAATCTAAATTTTAGGCCTTATAGTCTTAAATTCTCTGAAGTATTGAGTTCTAGGTCTTAAATAGTTTTAAACGGGTCTTAAATTATCCTACGTCCATGTAACACTACCTCTTTGAAATGCTCCCGCAGCGCGCGTGTGTGTTTGCTCATGTATTTACTACTACTATTTATTACTGTATTAGGATGTAGTAGATTCGCTGTATTACAACTACAAATGAGACCAGCATGCATCTTATATTGCAGCCAATCAGCTTTCATGTTATTGGCGCGGGTCTCTTTCGGATCATTACAATAATCTAACCTTGAGGTCATGAACTAACTGTTCAGCATTTTGCATTGAGAGCATGTGCCGTAATTTAGATATATTTTTAAGATGCTAGAAACGTGGCTTTCAAACGAAAGATTGGTCTCAAAGAGCACACCCAGGTTCCTCACTGACCACGAGCACTGGACAGAGCAGCATCAAGTGTTAGACAGTATTCTAGGACTACTTGTGGAGCTTTTTTGTCCAATAATTAAAAATAAAAAAAATTCTGAATTTAGTTGCAGGAAATTACCGGTCATCCAGTGTTTTATATCAGCTCTGCATTCCGTTAATCTTGTGAATTGGTAAGTTTCGTCAGGGCGTGAAGAAATATAGAGCTGAGTATCGTCAGCATAACAATGAAAACTAACGCCATGCTTCCTAATAATATCTCCCAGTGGTAGCATGTACAGGGTGAAGAGTAGCGGTCCTAGCACTGAGCCTTGCGGTACTCCATACTGAACATGTGATCGGTGTGACATCTCTTCATTTACTGCTACAAACTGATAACGGTCACATAGGTATGATTTAAACCATGACAAGGCAATTCCACTAATGCCTACATCATTTTCGAGAAGAATGTTGTGGTCGATAGTAATCGAATGCAGCGCTAAGATCGAGTAACACTAATAGAGAGATACAGCCACGATCGGATGATAAGAGTAAATCATGTGTAACTCTGATGAGAGCAGTCTCAGTGCTATGATACGCTCTAAATCCTGACTGGAAATCCTCACAGATACCATTTCTTTCTAAAAAGGAGCATAGTTGTGAGGACACTGCCTTTTCTAGTGTTTCTGACAGAAAGGGTAGATTTGAGATTGGTCTATAATTGACTAATTCTGTAGCATCAAGTTGTGTGACCTGTAGTGACCAACAATCACTACATATTTAAACTAAATATCCAAATAAATCTAATTATTAAACTAAATTAACCATATAAGCTAAATTACTGATCTATAGCCCACATTGTCACTGTATGATAATTGAAATGAACTGATGACATCACCATTTTCTCCAGAATGGCTGTACGGCTGAATACAATTATACTGCATTATTTTCCTGTTTAACACTGTAAAGCTGCTTTGAAACAATCTGCATTGTAAAGAGTTAATAAAAGCGATGTAAACCACAAACTCAATTCGGTAGACACACAGACCGACGTCAGACTGGCTGTGGATTTTGTGGAACGTTACGCGTTTGCCGCCTGTCAGTTCTGTTTCATTCCTCCTGACCACCAGAGGCGGTGCTGAGCACTAGTGGATAATCACTGCGCCAGCTCGATAGGTCGTGAAAATTATAACAATAAAGTCACGTCATGACGCAGACCGATACGCTAGGATATAATCCCCAGCAGCTCGGTGCCCAGCCTCTTTCGCTTTCTCGCTTATGATGGGTCATAGTTTCGCGCTGTCCTGTACAGCTTACCTGAGTTGCGAGGATTCGCCCTCCTAAGCTGTGACAGCACGCTCAACGCTCTCATCGGGACGGATATCTCGGATTCCATTTCTAAGTGAGTGCATACTATTATATTTTGTTGTTGTGTCGCAATTATGCTAATTAGTTAAAACTACAGTGAGGGAGGGAGGGGCTAAGAGACGCTGTTCAGCCAATCACGACCAGAGGCGGGCATTATGCTAATTAGTTGCAAACAGCTCTATTACACTCAGCATGACAGGGAATACCTGAAAAAGCATGATGGGGCACTTTAATACTATAAGAAGAAGATGTGTAAGGAGAAGACGGACCTGCAGAGGCTGAATATGATCCAGTACGTCCAGCAGGGCCACTGTTGGAAAACAAAGAAGGACAAACTGACGCAGGCGCTGGAGTGAGCGACCACAGCTGAGCCGACGTTAAGAGAAACACCTCAGCCAATCAGATGAGACAGAGAAACACCTCAGCCAATCAGATGAGACAGAGAAACACCTCAGCCAATCAGATGAGAGCAACAGATTTATTGAATGTAAACCCATGTGATCAGCTCTTCTGTTTCAGCTGTAATAAACTCCAGCTCTGTATCCAGTATTAGAGACGCTGATTGTACCTCGTGGCTCTAGCTCTGGGGCCGAGTGTGAGGTGTGAGTGACAGCGAGTGTAAGGATACACAGAAGGGCCTGATTACTGTTGAACATGGAGCCTCCCGACAGAAACCCAGCCAGCTCAACGAGGAACAGAGCCAGAGTCACCGACAGAGCCACCACCAGCCTGACACACACAGGGGTGTTTTTGTGAAATGTGGGGACATTCCATAGGCGTAATGGTTTTTATACCGTACAAACCGTATTTTCTATCCCCCTACACTGCCCCTAAACCTACCCAACACACACACACACACACACACACACTGCCGCTGCCCCTAAACTTAACCCTCACAGGAGACTGCACAGTTTACTTTCTGTGAAAAAAACCTCATTCTGTGATTTATAAGCATTTTGAAAAGTGAGGACATGGGGAACGTCCTCATATTTCACCCTCTTTTTGTAATACCTATGTCATACCCATGTCATTATACACATTTGTGTCCTGATATTTCACAAAAACATGCCCACACACACACACACTCACTCACTCACACACACACTCACACACACTCAGACACACTCACACACACACGCACACACTCACACACACTCACTCACACACAGACACACACACAGACACACACTCACTCACTCACTCACTCACTCACACACACACACACACACACACTCAGACACACACACACACACACACACGCTCCATCTGTTAGGCTCGTTCTCATCAGAACCCAAAGCGGAATGGAGCTTTTGGTCGCACTACGCCGTATTTATTTGCACATTTATCCTGAACCCCCTCACTGAAAGCAGAACTACTGTAATCGATAACGAGTATCTTTCAGGCATTTGACCGAGCAGGTTGACTCTTCAGCGTCAGAAATCTGGGGTGTGGCGTGTGAAACCAATCAAATGCGCGTGTCTCACGAAAGGGAGGCTAATAATCAGCGATATGAGCTCACATTGGGCTTTATGTGATGTTTCAGCAGGCATGCCATGAAGCTAAGTTGTTAGAATTACGTTTTAGTGACGCAAAATAACCGCTGAATTGTTTTATTTTTAACTGGTTCATTGAAACGAACCTTTTGCCTAAATTAAACGGACTTCCACTCATTATTAGTGAGCGAGAGATAAATGAATGAAGTCTGTTGAACTGAAAAGGGCTCTTAAAGAGGAGTCGATTCACCTCCTCAAAGAATCGACTCTCAGTTCCCAATGCCTTGGACTCGATTCCCAGCCCCACCACCACACCCAGTTCAGTCAGATATCTCTCCCAGACGAGTCTGCCCGTCAGACCCACAGCTGTATTCACTCTGGTCAAGGTGAGTATGCTTCTAATAAAGAGCTTTTGGGGCTCATGGCCATCATTTTTCAAACAGATGCATTTGTTGATAACTTTGTAAACAGGACAGCCTTAAGTCTGCATGGAGGAGAGACTTAATGCACAAGGGTTTCTGGTGAAGTGACTGCAGAAGTATTGTAATGTCGTAAGAAAGACAAACAAAGGCGCTTTTTGTCGAAAGCTTTAATGCAGAACACTGAACATACAGCACTTCCTGATCTCTCCTCATTAACCCCATAAATGCTGAAGAAAACACTTTAAATCACGCAGACGTGTAGTGGGCGTGTCTGGACTTTTATTTTATAAAATCAACTAACACACACTATGCATCATTTGAAAGCTAAAACCCTCATTCGTGTTCTGAACTTGTTTTGTTGTTGTTGCAATAAATAGGGGAGAGCGGGGCACTATGGAGGACGAGAAATGACTTAAGTATAAATAAATAATAAATACGTAAATGCATAAATAAATGTAGAAAAAGTATGGTATAACACAAATGATACAAAAATAGCACAATTAAAAATTATACTTTTGACAAATTTATTTATTTATGTATTCATTAATTTATGAATATCTGCATTTATTTCTTTCAGAATTTAATTATTTATTTATTCATTTATTTCTGCATTTATTTATTTATTTATTTCAGCATTTATTTATTCATTTATTTATGTATTTCTATATTTATTTCTTCATTTGTTTATTTATGTATTTCTATATTTATTTATTTCTGCATTTACGTATTTATTCATTTATTTATTTATTTATACTTAAGTCATTTCTCGTCCTCCATACAGATGGCTCTGGTACAGCGGCAGCCGTAACGACGATAACGATCCTGTTTGACCAATCCTGCATTGAGAGAGGTTAGGACCGCCTACCTTATTAGCATACCTACCTACACATAAATAAATAAATGTAGAAATGCATAAATAAATGTAGAAATACATAAATAAATGTAGAAAAAGTATGGTATAACACAAATGATTAAAAAAAGCACAATTAAAAATTATACTTTTGATTTATTTATTTATGTATTTATTAATTTATGCATATCTGCATTTATTTATCTCAGCATTTATTTATTTATTTATTTCAGCATTTAATTATTTATTTATTCATTTATTTATGTATTTCTATATTTATTTATTTCTGCATTTACGTATTTACTAATTAATTAATTAATTTATTTATACTTAAGTCATTTCTCGTCCTCCATTGGGCACAACCTAACGCTTTTTGACTTTCTCAGTTTGTGTAAATCCACTTGGGGTTCAGAGTATTTATTTTTTCCCACATTAATTAAAATAAATAAATAAACAAACTTATTTGAAGCTTTAGCTTAGCCTGATATGGCCTACTGACTAAAAACGAAATACAAAGTTATAAAAACAAAAACAAACAAAAAATGTGAATTGAGCTCTTTTGTGTATTTTAATGTCAGAAACTAAATGATGTAAAAATGTCAGTTCAAGTGACAGTCGGTTGTGTGATGCTTAAATGCTTAATGTATTACAATTGAACTAAACTCATTAGATTTTAAGAGACTAAAACTAGACTAAAGCTAAAAACAATTCAGGTGACTAAAATATGACTAAAACTAAATGGCATTTTAGTCAAGAGACTGATTAAAACTAAATCAAAATTTGCTGTCAAAATGAACACTGGTGAACAGCAAACAAAGCTAAAGAACACAGAAGGTTTTATAAGGTGTCGACCAAAAAAAACGAGCGTTTAATGAGACAAAAGTGGATACAGGCAATAAGACGTGAAGCATCAGCAGAAGAATGGGTCAATCCGGACACTCAGTATGCCAATGTGTGCAGTAAACATGTCACTCTGAAGTCAAATATCCAAATGTCAGTTATATATTATATTTCCTGTCTCTGATGACGTTCCCCTCTAGTGGGCGTCGTTCTCAGTGTAATATAACATGTCTCAATTGCCTGTATCCACTTTTTTGTCCTTAAACGCTTGTTTTTTGGGTCAACAGCTTATAAAAACTTCTGAGTTATTGGTTCTGGGTTTTGTTTAGCTTGTTTGCTGTTCACCCGGTCACATATCAGCTTTTAGACATTGTTCTGTTGTTTGTTATAAGTCATAAATGCATGGGCGTCAGTGTGGTTTGAGATGTGCTGGGGACAGAGACGCATCAGAAGGGCATTTTCAGAAGTGCTGGGTACATGATGCATTATTTTTTTTTTCTCTTTCGCGCAGGTCATGTTTTGAAAGACGATGTCCTGTAGCTTACTAATGTAAAGAAATAAAAATGTCAGCTGAGAGACATATTGCGGGTCTTATAGCCTATCTTACTCATGCCGACGAAAGCGCCCCGTGAATTCTTTAATATTTTTCTCTTTTTTTTACCACTTCATTATCAGAGTCCCACTGGAGCCCGTGTTTTTTTTTAATCCTCCCTATTACACATTATTTGCAGCCATTAAAATAGTTCAGTTTTGTTTTTAATGTCAAAGTAGTTATATTTCGTTTTGTTTCTTTATTAAAGGTCCCATGGCATGGCATTTTTCTATTATTTTATAATGTTTCCTGAGGTGTACTTATATTGTTAGTATGATTTTTACATCATAAAATGTCATAATTTAGAAATAAAAGGCATTTTTTCTATACTGCTGTTTGCCCTGTGGCTGAATGCCCTGCTTCAAGAGGCGTGTCTGCTGTGAGACTTCAGTAAAAACGCCCACTGTTGTGATTGGCTGACATCTTTGCATTTTAAATGAGCGGAGGGGGCGTGGTTTAACGAGGCACGAGCAAGCACGAGCCTGCCAGAGACGGATGGACCTGAGTTCACTTCTCATCAGTTCTCAGCATGTCTCAGTTCAGGGTGAACTGTTGTAGTTACAGCATATACTTCAGGTTATTAGTTTATTTCTAGTCGGAGGGGCTGTCACTCATGTCAGAAAGTTAGTAACTTTAGTAAATGATGGATCAGCGCTGACTCGAGACGCGAACCGTTTAGAACAGTGGTCGGGAACCTATGGCTCGCGAGCCACACCTGGCTCTTTGACAAAAATAATGTGGCTCAGGTCTCTCACCCTTTACCAACAAATGATCGATAGAAAAAAAAATGAGACACATCAACAGAGATCCGCTCTCTGCAGAAAAAAGCAGCCAATTACAATTCCCTTGTTGTACAGCCTACCGTTAATGAAACGTATGATAATAGTTAATATTCAAGTTGTACCGGCCGCGCGTGTTCAGTGCTGTTCGCGAGTGTCACGAGTCGCGACAGCAATCAATACCCACTTACGTTTCTGTGGTAACAGCTTCTGCTCTGGGATTCAAGCAGCCGTGGCTTGTTAAAGGTAACCGAAAACCATTTTTAGAACAGCAGCGAAAATGTAAAAGTAGGCTATATAAACGTTAATATATCCTTTTATTGAAACTGGTGGTCTGCTGTGAAAAGAGACATTTCGAAACATTTCACTCGCAGGTACTTTCGCTTTTGCCGTAGAGACCCTTGTGATAAATAAATGTGTATTTATGATAATCCACGCAGATTTCAGTTGACGGAAATAAATTATAAAAGCGTGATAAGTCGCGAAAGCGTGATAAGTTACTGACAGGATGCTGTGCACACGCTCCGAGTGCAACACGGACAAGCACAGCTTTGTCCTCGGCTGCACGTCAAATTAATAGGCTACAGAAATATATCAAAATGCCAAGCCGAGTATTCACGTAAACACAGTAGATGTAAGCACTGTGTGCGTTCACAAACACTAAGAGGATTTATAACTCAACCTCACAAAGCCCTGCACAATTAATTCCATATTGCAACTTATTTATTGTTTGCTGCATATGTGTTTGTTTTTAGTTATGGACCTAATAATTACTATTGTTCAAATTTTATTGGGGAAAAAAAGCATGTTTTTTAATAATAATTTAATATAATTTTTTACTGTGGCTCTTTTGGAAAAATGCATTAACCAAAAATGAAAAAATGGCTCTTTGGTCAAAAAAGGTTCCCGACCCCTGGTTTAGAACGATTCAGTCCGATTTGGTGAACTGGTTCGGTTCACTAAAAAGAACCGATTCAAAAGAATGATTCGTTCGCGAACCGGACATCATGGAGACGGAGCTCAGCGATTGCTAACAAAGTTATTTATAGTAACTTCTGAGTTATGAGAGCGCTGTCAGTCAGCGCTGTGAGTTTATTGTGTTTGTATCTGAGAGTTCTGAATAAACACGAGTCCCAGTCACGCCGAGTCCGTATTCATCATTATTCTACCAACTTTGTAACACATGCAAAGTACCATTACAGCTGTCGAGATGAACGAGTTAGTAAGTGTTGAGTATAGCATTATTTCTAGATATGTTCCAATCATATGAATAGTGTCAGTGACGCGCATTGAGTAACGTTACACAGCGCAAACAAAGACACAACAACAGTAATCGAATGTAATCCAGTTTATTGTGGGGAAAGATGGCTAGCCTAGCCCAGATATGCTCACGCTTACCCCCCGTCTGCTTAATCTCACGCCGCGTTTGGTGCCTCTACTGTGGGCCAGATGCAGTACTGGGGGTCGGGGATGTTGAAGGCCAACGGCCAGTGCAGCCCGAGCTTCGGCGTGTGTGAGGCCGATGTTGAGCAGAAACTCATGACTGTATGCACATTTTAGAACCGGTAGACGCGACGAGGACGTACAAAAACACTGACTCACTCAAGATAGAAAACACGAAAACACCGTTCTGTCGGGAGAGAGAGAAGCCGCTGCGTGTGCATAAGAGATCACTGATCACAGATCAGAAGGAACTGAAGAAAGACTTCTGTTTTCATTTGTACATCCAAACACTGAGAAACTGCCAGCATTCACAAGTAATGTTAAAGGGTAACTAAACCCTAGACCAGTGGTTCTCAACTCCAGTCCTGGGGACCCACTGCTCTGCAGATTTTGTGTCTCTCTTATCTGACACACTCAGTTCAGTTCATGGAGCTCTCTCCTAACGAGCTGATGATCAGAATCAGGTGCCTTAAATAAGGTAGACATACAAAATGTGCAGAGCAGTGGGTCCCCAGGACTGGAGTTGAGAACCACTGCCCTAGACCAACTTTTTTTAGTTAATGATCTGTAATACTGGGGCTTTATTAATGATGTTCATTGATTCGAGTCAATGTTTTGACATTTGAGTATAAAGTGTTTTAATTCTATAAAATATGGTGTAAAACCGCCAAAGTGCTGCCCTCTTAGGGTTGAACGGTGGCTACTGCAGTTGAATTTTCCTATTGGACGTTGTGGTACATCGTGACGTAGGATGGTACCGCTAACGGCTCACTACCACGCCCCTGGTACGAGCTCACCACGCTCTCGGTTCATCCCCTCTGTGTCCGCCGGGCTCTGCCCACTTTTCCAGCATTTTTTGAAAATTGCCAGTGGGCGGAGTTAAGCTCTGAGCAGGGGTTTAGTTACCCTTTAATGATCTCTCGAGCGTTTGCATGGGCGTGCCAGATTCTCTGGGCGGAGGAAAGGGAGGTAACTGTTCCTGCTTGGACGTCAAAACAGGAGACTTCAGGATTGGCTCGTCTGGCCTGTCATTTTCTCAAAGGCAGAGAGAGACAGCCAGAACTCGGGTTTACACCGATCAACATTTCTATCCACTTGGGGACAATATTCAGGCTAGGGGAACTCATATTAATGTTGAAATACCTCATAAAATGAAAATTTCATGCCATGGGACCTTTAAGTTAATTTAGAAAAATGTTTGAAGCATTTTTTTGTTTGTTAAACTAAAGTTTTTGCTTTTTAAAGTGAGGACCAAGCGGCTGACAGTGAGTTAGCCCAACGCTTTAGCCTCTCAAATCCACACTTGACTTGTCTTGCTTATAAAATCCAAATAAACACTTAAAGCATGGTTTAAACGTTTAGCCTCTATCACCACCATCACAGTAAAAAGGCATTTTTGACAAGATGAGGCAGGCAGATCGCAACGGCGCGCGCAAACGAAACGGGCTACACAATCTAAACAAATAATTTAAAAACATGCAGGTTGTCTTGCCTTACACCTCTCCGCGAAATGAATATAAATCCGATCTTCAATTCCCGCGCTATATGCACATTTAACGGAGTTCATGTCAACGAAAGCAACAGATATGAGCATTTTATTCATCAGCTCATTTCAACATCAAAGACCGCATTATGAGAACGAGCGGCCTGAGCACTGGAAGAGCCTTTAGTCTCATTAGTGTTAATGAAGATGATTCTGCTTTTGAGCATCTTAGCTTATTTTCAGTTTCACTTGTGGCAGTTTGCGTGTTGGCTTGCTTTACTCATTTGCGGTGATGCGTGTTGCATAGCGCCGTCCTATAGCCTAAAAGGCCCGAAGCCCGGCCCGCGTCTGAGGCAGGCTATGACTGGAAAATTGGCCCGAAATGTAGGGCTCTACTTTGAGTAAGGCTGAAAGCGTCTTTCTTTTTAATACATTTTTTGAATGTCTTAATTACAGTAGGCCTAGCCTATAGATAGTTCTGATATTTGTGGCTGCACCGGGTCCATCATTACGCTAATCATGAGCGGCCCATGGCACTGCTACCCATGGCTGTTAAGAACTGTAGGCCACATCAATACATTACAACAATTTCGTGCTATGGGCTCTGCCACTGATACAGGCAGCGGAAGAGCCTGCTTTACAGAGCGTGCTTCTGCTTTTCAAACATTTTTATGACAAAAGATGTCGTTAAAACGACATAAGATCTCGTTATTACGACACAATTGAGTGGAAAAAATAATATGTGTGTGGCAGCAATGCTTCACCGTAAAATTGAACTTGAGGTTTTGAAAAAAAAAGTGGTGGGTACAAAAGGACTGTTGACGAAATCTGGTGGGTACGCGTCCCCCCCCCGAAATTGATGCCTATGCATAAATGACAAGGAGGCGCTTCACACAATACAAAGTCAATGGAGACTTTTGGATTGTTTCCCCCCTCGGTGGGCGTGGTCTTCAGATTATGACGCGTGTTGCTCTGTCTCTATAGGCCCTGTCCCAAATGGGTGTCCGTTAAGTCCATGAGACCGCAGGGTGTCCCATTTGTCATTTTAGGTCTCAGAAGGTGCTCACAAGCGCCCCCCTTTGAGGTCGATATGCGCCCTCGATGTGCACTTCTGCCGAGCCCGCACTGGGTTACGCAGCAGACTTTTTCCCAGCAGTCATTGCGGCATTACGTCATGAAAATGCGGACTCAGAGGAAGACCGTGAGGGTTTAGGGTTCCATTTGGGACAGGGCCAATATTTACACCTGAGTTGAATTCGCAGTTATGGAGGGGCGGGACATTTACCGAACATGCGGTGCCAATCACAACACACTGGGCCAACTGACCAATCACAGCACATTTTGTATTTCTGAAGGAGGGGCTTCATCGAAAACAAAGTAAACAGCGCATTCGAGCCAGACAGTCGAGAGAGAGGAGCTGTAATACATATAAAATATGCAAAAATAATGTTGTTTTGAATAAGTATGAAAACGTATTCTAGTACACCCCAAAAACTAAATCAAGACTTCGTAAAAGGGCCTTTAAAGAGTGTGGGAAGAAATAGCTTTTTTTTTTACAAGATATACCATTAGATCTGAACTTTGATTGAGTTGTTTGTTATCCTGTGTTACAGGTTAAGGCAGAATGGCTGGTATTATTCCCAGAAGCAAAATAAAAGGTGTTGATTTCTGTGGATCAAGCTACTACCATTATATAATCCGCTCTGATCTCGGCTGCTATATGAGGTCAACTGATTTCAGAAAAGGGTCAGACCTCAGTATTTATGCTCTGTACCCCGCCTGCCAAAATGGAGACCATTACTTAGCTGATGTAAATGACCAGTTCTACATCATTAAGGGCACTTCCTACCGCAGGGTCACTGACCTGTCAGCAGGCTATGAATCTGAAGTCTACACCCTTCATCCCAACTGTCAGGGCGGAGATCACTACCTGGCAGCCTTTGACTCGTTTTACATCATCTTCAAGGAAAAGGGCACTTACAGAAGAACATCAGACCTGAGTCAAGACTTGAATTCTGAAGAGTTTCCCCTGCATCCCAATTGCAGAGATGGTCTCTATTACTGGGGTCTGCAAGATCACTTCTGCTTCCTCAAGCCAGCCTCAGAGTGGGGAGTTGAATACTACAAAGGTAACGACTTCCAGAAAGACAGCTGTGTTGGTGTCTATTCTGTTCATCCCGATGTTCTTAACTTCCTGCCCGGCGGGCTGTCGATAACCATCGGCCCAGCATATCGCAAGTGGGATAACATTCAAACTGTAATCAATGACAGTCCCACACCAGTGACATGGCAAAACAAAATTACTAAAAAAGTTGGATACAATAGGGAGATGATGTCCCAAATCACAAAGAACTGGAAGATAAACACACAAGGCAAGATCTCGTGTGGGAAACTCGCAGTGTTGATTGCACGGAAGCAGTTCTCCTTTACGCCAGTATTTGGATTTTTAAGTGTGAAAGCTGAGGAGGAAATCTGGAATGAAGAGACTTTTGTGGAAGAGCAACTATCATTTGAGCTGAAGCCAAAGGAGCATTTGTATCTGTGGCAGTACAAGCTGGGTTTTGGATCAGAACCTGTGTTGTTCTGCCGGAATTTGATTATTACCAATCAGCCGAGTCCTCATTAGTCTCTATTTAATTTTTAAAGAATTTATGTGCAAATTATGTAAGTAAGTAAATAAGTATTTGGTCAATAACAAAAGTTCATCTCAATACTTTGTTATATACCCTTTGTTGGCAATGACAGAGGTTTTCTGTAAGTCTCCACAAAGTTTTTACCCACTGTTGCTGGTAGTTTGGCCCACTCCTCCATGCAGATCTCCTCTAGAGCAGTGATGTTTTGGGGCTGTCGCTGGGCAATTTTCTATGGGGCTGAGATCTGGAGACTGGCTAGGCCACTCCAGGACCTTGAAATGCTTCTTACTTTTTGAAGTTGAAACGTGGCTGGGTCTTTCAGCATGACTATGATCCCAAACACACCGCCCGGGCAATGAAGGAGTGTCTTCGGGATCATAGTCATGCTGAAAGACCCAGCCACGTTTCATCTTCAATTCCCTTGCTGATGGAAGGAGGTTTTTACTCAAAATCTCACGATACATGTCACTATTCATTCTTTCCTTTACACGGAAAAGATCCCTTTTCGTCCTGGTCCCTTTGCAGAAAAACAGCCCCCCCCCCCCCCCCCCCCCCGCTTCACAGTAGGTATGGTGTTCTTTGGATGCAACTCCGCATTCTTTCTCCTCCAAACACGACAAGTTGAGTTTTTACCAAAAAGTTATATTTTGGTTTCATCTGACCATATGACATTCTCCCAATCCTCTTCTGGATCATCCAAACACTTCAGACGGGCCCGGACATGTCCTGGCTTAAGCAGGGGGACACGTCTGGCAGGAATCGAGTCCCTGACGGCGTAGTGTGTTACTGATGGTAGCCTTTGTTACTTTGGTCCCAGCTCTCTGCAGGTCATTCGCTAGGTCCCCCCGTGTGGATCTGGGATATTTGCTCACCGTTCTTGTGATCATTTTGACCCCTCAGGGTGAGATCTTGCGTGGAGCCCCAGATCGAGGGAGATTATCAGTGGTCTTGTATGTCTTGCTCCCCCAGTTGATTTCTTCACACCAAGCTGCTTACCTATTGCAGATTCAGTCTTCCAGCCTGGTGCAGGTCTACAGTTTTGTTTCTGGTGTCCTTTGACAGCTCTTTGGTCTTGGCCATAGTGGAGTTGGAGTCTGACTGTTCGAGGTTGTGGACAGGTGTCTTTTATACTGATAACCAGTTCAGACAGGGGCCATTAATACAGGTAATGAGTGGAGGACAGAGGAGCCTCTTAAAGAAGAAGTTGCAGGTCTGTGAGAGACACAAATCTTGCTTTTTTTTGTAGGTGACCAAATACTTATTTTCCACCATAATTTGCAAATAAATTCTTTAAAAATCAAATGTGATTTTCTGGATTTTTCTTCTCATTCTGTCTCTCATAGTTGAAGTGTACCTATGATGAAAATTACAGGCCTCTCTCATCTTTTGAAGTGGGAGAACTTGCACAATTGGTGGCTGACTAAATACTTTTTTGGCCCACTGTATCAAAAAAAGCCACGTTATAGTATATTAGTGGTCTTGTTAGTTATGTTTTACTTGCTTTCTGTGTAAAACAAATGAGTTTCACCTGTATCCAGCATCATTAATAATCTGCATTATATACTGTAATGCTATTAATCATTTTTGTCATAAGTTAGTCATCCATTACTTTGTGTCTTACACCCTTCCATGGAAACACTTATACTTTAATAAAGTAATGATGAATCATATGCAAACTATTAATTAATTCATGGTTTATTAATAGTATTAACACATTAACCATATACAAATAGTGGGTTCTTCATTCATTGTTACTGTAATTCATCAATATTTGTTTTAATTAGTTCATATGTAAAGACTTTATCAACTTTAACCATGTATTAAAGGAGTTCATGTTCATCAAATCATTACGAAATTCACAGTAAATAAATGCTCATGTATAAATTGAATTGATGCAAAAGTATGGCTTAGTGTCTTTTAGCAAACACGTAAATGATATAATAATGGTAGGATTAAAAGGACATTATGTGTCTTTTAATTATATTGTAATCAATGTCTTTGTTGTTCTTATGCGCTTGTGATTATTTTTCGTAAATCCATGTAAAGCACTTTGAATTACCATTGTGAATGACATGTACCATATTAATAAACTTGACTTAACTTTTGTGCAACTTAAATCTAAAGTGAGAAATATTTAGCACTTATAAAACATTAAGGATACATCACTTAAAAAGCTGGCCATCACTTAAAGAGTTAGTTTACCCGACAAAAAATAAATTCTGTCATCATTTAGTCATGCTCGAGTTGTTCCAGACCTGTATGAATGTCTTTGTTCTGCTGAACACAAAGGAAGAGATTTGGAAGAATGTCTGTATCCGAGCAGATTTCGCTCCATTGACTACCATAGCAAAGTGAAAGAAATACTAGAGAAGTCAATGGCTGCCAAAAATGGTTACAAGTTAAATGACCACTCAATCTGTACTAGTGTTTTTTTCAAAGGAAATTTGAGATGCTCACTGCGTTTCCATCCAAAGTTGGGAGTTTTCAGTAAATGACTGTGCAGCATCTGCCTCCGAAAGCAAGAGCGCTCTGGGAGGAAATTATACCGAACCACTGACAACAGTTTGCTCAGTCATTTCAGAACGACCAAAACAGCTCTTCAGTTCTGCACGGGTTGCTGAAACGGGTGAAAAACATCCTAACTGTGTCGGATACGGGTCGGACAAGGGAGAAACACGGGTTTAAAACAGCCACGTGCAAACGTAAAAATATATGCATATTTTTAGGAACACGTCTACAAATATAGCTGCAAGCAGCAATTGTCGGGGCCAAGCGAAAAGAAGACAATAAGACATGCCAACATGGCTGGGAGTGTCAGACCAACTGCAACAATGAGCAATTAAAGACATATTAAGATCATTATAGGTAAAATAGTTGTAAAATACATTTTAAATAAATAAATACAGTCAATAATAATGGTTTATCACTTTTGACCAATAGGTGGTACAGTTATGAAATTGATGTTTTGTGGTCAGAATAAGGGAACAAAGACACATGCAAAGTTTGCTGTCAATGTGTCATTGCAGAGATACAGCCTCAAGAGGCCTTATCATTATAAGTATGGGCCACATGGTGGCGCTGTCTCAACCTTTTAAGTACCTTAAAGGCATGGTGCTGATGACATATACTGAGTTTTGTAATGATACAACAATTCATTTGTAAAGTATAGCATTAGCATTTTATATCATAATACTGCATTGTAGTCTATGGGAATTTCATGTTTTGTTCTATTATAGCGCCACCAAGAGGCTCAATCCCACCATGTTTTTGTATGTGTCCTCGGAGTGAGCCCATACATGTGTGTGTCAATGTTGGTGAAAATATCTCATTTCGTTTTGGAGTTATAGACATTAATATGAAAAAACACGTAAAAATGACTGACACCTGACTTTGATTGGATGTTACTCCCCCTTACTATCAATATTTTGACATTTGAGCATTAGCGTTTAGCTATCGACCTGTTTCTGAACTTCTGACGCTGGTTTCGTCTCAATCGGACTAGCGGTTTCGAAGATATCAGCTAATGTTTTTTAAGCGCTAAATTACAACGCTGCACAAACCATACGCCGAAACCTGGCAAGTCTGGTATCGTTGGCTTCCGGTTTGAGCATGTAGCGAGCAGACGTGTGAGAAGTGGCTCCCGAATAACTTTATTTTCTACCTTGTAACAGCTTTAACTCTGTTTCCTTAGTGGTTATATTTTTCCACACCATTAGGGGCGCTAATCATCTTCATAGATGAGTATTTAGCCAGGTACTATACCTGAAGAAGTAGACAAGCATGTGGATAGAGGAAGCAATGGCTTTTCTGGGCTATTCCGTCTGACTTTACAAGGTCCTATGATTGAGGAATGTGTTTCCTTTTTGGTCAATCAGTAAGTAATGTTTTTTTTTCCCAACAATTACCAAAACCAGAGCATGTATTTAATGTATAACTATGATTTTGAGTGTGTTGAGCATGGAGCTATTCAGGCTAATTGTGACCGTGTTTTCTACTTAGATGGACCTTTTTGTTCCTGTGCTTTCTTTCTTGAGAGGAAAGTAGTTGCATAAGGTTGCGTCAGCTAAGTCTACTTTGTGGTTGTTGCTTGGATCATGACGCTTGGACGTTTAACGAGAGCACAATGAGGGTTTGGATTGCACGGGTGGAAAGAAGGCCGGAGGACACTTTTCCTTTCTTCAACATTGGAATTATCTCTGAGTGAACTGGGTTATCTAAAAGTGCTGACTTTTGCAAGGACATTTCAGCTACTACCAAACCTGGTCCGCTTCACCATCAGCAACGTGTTATCATTTGCTTTGCCAGTCAAGATTCCCCAAACGCTGAACTTTTCCTGTTTGATGACTGATGTAACTGATGTTTTCCTGTTTTCTACCTTGTTTATTATTTTGTTTTTGTTTCTTTTGTGTAATGCAAAGTTTGGGTCTGATTCTTCAGAAATATAGTTGTGCAAACCAAAGCAAACTAGTTTCTTTACCTATACCTAAGTTAATATCAAGCCTTGCCATCCCTACTCTGATATATAACTTAAGCCAAAAAGGTGTAACGGTTATAACCTCATTTTTTCGGCATAAAGTTCGGCGCCCCTTGAGTTTATTAAGTGTACATTTAGACTTAAATTTGCACAACTAAATGAGACCAAAGCGACGTGACCGAGGGCAAAAAAACGACTGAAATGGACGAAGATACCACAAGTGAAGACAACATGGCTAATGTTAACATTACACAAGCTAGCCCAAGCTCGGAGTTACCTGCTGATCTTGCTAAGTGTGCTTCTGTCCGACCTCGCACAGCAAACGGACTCCCTCCTGAAAAAAGCACTCGGCGAGGCTCTGGCACCAATTTCGGCATCCCTAGAACTGGTAAAATCGTCTCTTGACTCCTACGAAGAATGTATTCATGACATGGAGAAAGGGCTAAACGGCCAAAGCGACAGGATCGAGGCTATCGAAACAACATGCACCGCACTTCTAGCTGAGAACGAGAGGCTGAAAAACAAAGTGGAGGATTTGGAAAATCGCTCCCGTAGGTCCAATCTGCGAGTCGCCGGTATCCTGGAGCATATGGAGGGACCGGACACAGTCAAGTTCATTTTTGAGGAAGTCCTGCGTAAAGATTTCTTCACCGAGTGGGACCCAAGCCGACCGCTGACTCCAGCGCTAGCTCCAAACGTCCGAGGATATTCCTCGTTCTCTTCCACGCCTTCCAAAAAAAACACCACATAATAACGATGAAACGAGAGCAGCTGTTCTTCAGGGGCCATAAGGTGTTTTTCCATGAGGATGTCAGCGCAGAACTTGGAAAGAAACAAGCCGCCTTTAAAGAAGTGAAATCCCTCCTGTACAAGAAGAACGTCAGGTTCGCTCTTATCTATCCCGCCCGGCTCTGCATCCTTCACGACGGACAGATGCTGGCCAGAGAGTTTTACGATCTTCATTGGAGAGGGTAAATTATCAGTATGCTGGAGCACAGACTATCTATGAGAAGGTGAAAGTAAGCCTGGCTTTCGGCTTAGACACTTTGATTTTGGGACTATTTGTTTGCTTGACTAATATATAGACGGAAAATAACAAGAACAATTTTTTCTTTTTCAAGTAAACTTCAAGCCTACATGGTAATACTTGCGTTAATGTGGTTTTCAGATGCAAATCAGGGATATTTTATACTTGCAATTTTATCTGTTGACTTAGTTTGGTCCCTGTTTTCTGTTTTCTCAAGGTGTGCCAAATAGATAATCGTATATAGTCAAGTCAAGTCAACTTTATTTGTATAGCGCTTTTAACAATGCAGATTGTTCAGCTTCACAGTGTTAAACAGGAAAATAATGCAACATAATTTTATTCAGCCGTTCTGGAGAAAACGGTGATGTCATCAGTTCATTTCAATTATCATACAGTGACAGTGTGGGCATTGGATCAGTAATTTAGTTTATATGGTTAATTTAGTTTAATAATTAGATTTATTTGGATCTTTAGTTGAAAAATGTAGTGTCCCCAACTGAGCACGCCAAGCCAGAGGCAACAGTGGCAAGGAAACCAAACTTTACAGGTCAGGGGTCATAATAGATCGGAATATTCGAAAGATCGGAGTCATCCCGCTGGAGACGGGTTTATTGAGGATGCCGTGTCGATGAGGCAGTTTCAGGGGGAGGCTAATCACGGTCTCTCAGACACTTCAGGGTCATGTGTTGGTCTTCTCTGGGCGCAGGTCCAGCATCTGATCCGGATCCGGCTGACTGCAGTAAACCTCGGGATAAACAGAGAGACTATCATTAGTGTAGATGCCATTCTTCTGATGATGTCACGAGTACATCAGGTGTTATGGGAAGTGTTCCCGGTTCCGGCTGACCTAGTTAAAGAAGAACTCTGGTGAATTTTTAAATTAATCTTGATCGTTATATCTTTGTAAGTACTGTCTATAGAAAAGAAAAATGAACCGAGTTGGTGCTTGCAACACGGAGCTGTTACAGTTAATGCCCAGAGCTCCCACTCAGCTAACACGGCAGCTATGGGGGCATATACATAAAGAGTGTCTTTGTGCCTCTTAACAGACACAAAATGCAATTAAAATATCTGTCCAACATGAACAGGGCCCTTACATGACAACGAGATGTGTTTAGCAACTTAGCCATTGTTGTGTAATGGAGGTGATGAGCACCGTAATCAGTGACCACGCCTCCACACAACATCCCTTGTCTTGGTACTCATCTTCCTCTCCCTGATGCAGACATTTTCCTGACTTTCTTTGTGTTGCTCTATATTGTTCCTTTTTCATGCAAGATAAGCCAAAATATGTCCTCTTTTACTGTATACCATATGGTCATGTGATTGAAAGAACATCAACACCTGAACAATTCCTAGATGGGAATCAGCTGTGTAGTTCTCCACTGGCCAATTAACTAACAGCGTATGATTATTATTCGGGCAACTTTACAGGTCAGAGGTCATAATAGATCGCAATATTCAAAAGATCGGAGGCAACACGCCGGAGACGGGTTTATTGAAGGTGACATATTGATTAAACAATTATTAAATAGGAATATTCAAACGATCGGAGTCATTATGCTGGAGACGGGTTTATTGAGGATGCCGTGTCGATGAGGCAGTTTTAGGGGGAGTCTAATCACGGTCTCTCTGACACTTCAGGGTCATGCATTGGTCATGTCTGGGCGCAGGTCAACCATCTGATCTGGATACGGCCCAGATTCGGCTGACTTCATTAAACCTCGGATAAACAGAGAGACTAGCATTAGCGTAGATGCCATTCTTCTGATGATGTCACGAGTACATCAGGTGTTATGGGAAGTGTTCCCGGTTCCGGCTGACCTAGTTAATGCAGCCTAACAATCATTTCATTGAGAAAGTGTTTTATGTGTTTGCCACAGTAAAGAGATGTGTGTTTAGTCTAGATTTAAACTGACAGAGTGTGTCTGCTTCCCAAACAATGCTAGGAAGAGTTCCAGAGTTTAGGAGCTAAATAGGAAAAGGATCGACCGCCTGCAGTTGATTTGGATATTCTCGGTATGATCAACTGGCCAGAGTTTAGAGAGCGCAGTAGACGTGATGGAGTATAATGTGTTAAGAGCTCGCTCAAGTACTGGAGCTAAACTATTTAGTGCTTTGTAAGTAATAAGCAAGATTTTAAAATGTATGCGATGTTTAATAGGCAGGCAGTGCAGTGTTGACAGAAGCGGCTAATATGGTCACACTTCCTGGTTCTAGTAAGAACTGGAGCTGCTGCGTTTTGGACCGGCTGGAGTTTATTTATTAAGCGAGCAGGGCAACCACCCAGTAGAGCATTACAATAATCTACAGCTCATAAACGCATCAACTCATCGAGTGTTAGACAGGATTCTAGGACTACTTGTGTAGCTTTTTTGTCAAATAATAAAAAATTCGGTATTTTTCTGAATTTAGTTGCAGGAAATTACCGGTCATCCAGTGTTTTGTATCAGCTCTGCATTCCGTTAATCTTGTGAATCGGTAAGTTTCGTCAGGGCGTGAAGAAATATAGAGCTGAGTATCGTCAGCATAACAATGAAAACTAACGTCATGCTTCCTAATGATATCTCCCAGTGGTAGCATGAACAGGGTGAAGAGCAGCGGTCCTAGCACTGAGCCTTGTGGTACTCCATACTGAACTTGTGATCGGTGTGACATCTCTTCATTTACTGCTACAAACTGATAACGGTCAGATAAGTATAATTTAAACCATGCCAATGCAATTCCAATAATGCCTACATAATTTGACAGTCTATTCAGAAGAATGTTGTGGTCGATAGTAATCGAATGCAGCGCTAAGATCGAGTAACACTAATAGAGAGATACAGCCATGATCGGATGAAAAGAGTAAATCATGTGTAACTCTGATGAGAGCAGTCTCAGTACTATGATACGGTCTAAATCCTGACTGGAAATCCTCATAGATACCATTTCTTTCTAAAAGGGAGCATAATTGTGAGGACACTGCCTTTTCTAGTGTTTCTGACAGAAAGGGTAGATTTGAGATTGGCCTGTAATTGACTAATTCTGTAGGCTCAAGTTGCGTTTTTTTAATAAGTGGTTTAATAATAGCCAACTGAAAAGTTTTGGGTACATATCCTAATGACAAAGATGAATTAATGATATTAAGAAGAGGATCTATGACCTCTGGTAGCATCTCTTTTAATAGCCTAGTCGGTACAGGGTCAAGCATACATGTTGCTGATTTTGATGATTTAACGAGTTTAGCCAATTCTTCTTCTCCTATAGCAGTGTGTGTGTGTGTGTGTGTGTGTGTGTGTGTGTGTGTGTGTGTGTGTGTGTGTGTGTGTGTGTGTGTGTGTGTGTGTGTGTGTGTGTGTGTGTCTTCCTCTCTTATAGCAGTGAATGTGTGTGTGTGTGTGTGAGTGTCTTCTCCTATAGCAGTGAATGTGTGAGTGTGTGTGTGTGTGTGTGTGTGTGTGTGTGTGTGTGTGGGCATGTTTTTGTGAAATATCAGGACACAAATGTGTATAATGACATGGGTTTTACAAAAAGAGGGTGAAATATGAGGACGTTCCCCATGTCCTCACTTTTCAAAATTCTTATAAATCACACAGAATGAGGTTTTTTTCTCCTGTGAGGGTTAAGTTTAGGGGCAGGGGCTGTGTGTGTGTGTGTGTGTGTGTGTGTGTGTGTGTGTGTGTGTGTGTGTGTGTGTGTGTGTGTGTGTGTGTGTGTGTGTGTGTGTGTGTGTGTGTGTGTGTGTGTGTGTGTGTGTGTGTGTGTGTGTGTGTGTGTGTGTGTGTGTGTGTGTGTGATGGGTAGGTTTAGGGGCAGTGTAGGGCGATAGAAAATACGGTTTGTACGGTATAAAAACCATTATGCCTATGGAATGTCCCCACATTTCACAAAAACACCCCTGTGTGTGTGTGTGTGTGTGTGTGTGTGTGTGTGTGTGTGTGTGAGTGTCTTCTCCTATAGCAGTGAATGTGTGAGTGTGTACGTGTGAGTGTGTGTGTGTGTGTGTCTTCTCCTATAGCAGTGAGTGAGTGAGTGTGTGTGTGTGTGTGTGTGTGTGTGTGTGTCTTCTCCTATACCAGTGAGTGTGTGTGTGTGTGTGTGTCTTCTTATATAGCAGTGAATGAGTGTAATTTTTCCTCAGTGACACTACAATGCTCTGTCTGATGTGATACTGTAGTCGACGCTGCATGGTTAATTTTCTTCCTAATATCATTGTGGCGATGAGCGAGGCTGAGGGACCGTGAGAACGGGACGAGGCGGCGCTCATCAGGGTGGATGAGCGCCAGCTGCACGCTGCAGCGATCTCGTCTCTCACGGAGGAGTGAGGGAGTATAAAGGAGGAGCGACGACAGTGAAGGACGAGAGAGGACCAGGCCTGGATTTTGTGTTGTTTTAGTTAAGTTTTGTTATGTGTGTGCTCTGCAGTCGTCCGTGAGGGGCTGCAGCTTTTATTTTCATTTTGTGCTTATTTATTTTTGTATTAAATGTGTTTAATGTTCTCCGGTTCCCGCCTCCTTCTCCCCATACGAACAAGCTTTACTACAGTGGTGCCGAAGCCCGGGAGGAAGGAGGGACATGCTGTCGAAGAGCCCTCGCTGCTGAGGGGGATCGCGGTGCTGAGGAGTTCGGGCAGCGCGGGTGAGAGAAGACCGCGAGCGGCTGCCCGAAGCGGTGGTGCTGGAGCGGATGAAGGTCGGTGGGACGGAGAGCTCGAGGCCGTGCCCCTGGGTCGAGGTGGGGTGGCTGCCGTCCGAGGGGGCGGACGAGTCCTCAGCGCTTGCCCTGAGCCGGAGCCTGCTGCCGTCCGCCATGATGGGGAGGAGCAGGGAGCGCGGGACTGGGACTTGCTTCCGGCTGCCCTCAGTAGGAGGAGCCACCACCGGCCGCCAGGGGGCGGAGGAGGATCGAGCCGTCCACCGAGCGTCCAGTACCACCGCATGGCACCGCGAGGAAGAGCCTCTCGGCTGGCTGAGGACCGAGCGGCAGTGTGTCTGGGAACCGGACCAGAATTTTTTTTTCTTTTTCTGTTTTCCTCTCTCCACTCTCTCGTCTCTATCGCTCCTCATGCTCCCGGCTCCGTTCTCTCACCTCGCTGTTCTTACCCCCAGGTGTCGCGGCCGCTGTGATCGCCCCCCTCGGCCTGCGAAGGGCGTTGGGGGTATGTGGCGAGCAGCGAGGCCGAGGGACCGTGAGAACGGGACGAGGCTGTGCTCATCAGGGTGGATGAGCGCCAGCTGCGCGCTGCAGTGATCTCGTCTCTCACGGAGGAGTGAGGGAGTATAAAGGAGGAGCGACGACAGTGAAGGACGAGAGAGGACCAGGCCTGGATTTTGTGTTGTTTTAGTTAAGTTTTGTTATGTGTGTGCGCTGCAGTCGTCCGTGAGGGGCTGCAGCTTTTATTTTCATTTTGTGTTTATTTGTTTTTGTATGTAGGCGGCAGTCGGCCGTGAGGGGCTGCCGCCGCCATTTTATTTTGTGTTTATTTATTAAAAGTTGTTTAAATGTTCGCCGGTTCCCGCCTCCTTCTTCCCATACGATCAAACATTACTACAATCATTAATCTTACACGTAAAGTTCATAAAGTCATTACAGCTGTGCTGTTTACAATCATCAGAAGTTGAAGCTTTATTTTTGGTTAATTTAGCCACTGTATCGAATAAATACCTTGGGTTGTGTTTGTTTTCTTCCAAGAGAGTTGAGAAATAAGCAGATCTAGCAGTTTTTATGGCCTTTCTGTATGCGATCATGTGATCTTTCCACGAATTACGAAAGACCTCTAGTTTTGTTTTCTTCCAGCTTTGCTCCATTTTTCTGGCTGCTGTTTAAGGGCCTGTGTGTGTGTGTGTGTGTGTGTGTGTGTGTGTGTGTGTGCGTGCGTGCGTGCGTGCGTGCGTGCGTGTGCGCGTGTGCGCGTGTGTGCTCATTGTACCATGGCGTTGGACTATTTTCTTTAATCTTCTTTAAGCGCAGGGGAGTAACTGTGTCTAAAGTACTGGAAAAGAGAGAGTCAATAGTTTCTGTTGCAACATCGAGTTCTTCTAAGCTAATTGGGATGCTGAGGAGATGAAACTGATGAGGAAGATTATTTAAAAAGCAATATTTAGTTGCGGCAGTGATACTCCTGCCATATTTGAAGCGAGGTTACGGTTTTGCAACCTTAGCTAAATTAAGTAGACATGATCATATACAATGATCTGAGATGTCATCGCTCTGCTGCAGAATTTCAACGGTATCAACATTTATTCCATGTGACAATATTAGGTCTAAAGTATGATTATGGCGATGGGTCCTGACACGTGTTGCATAACTAAAATCAGCAAATTCTTTGGTAAAGTCTGTATTGTGCCCTGGTGGCCTGTATACAGTAGCTAACACAAATTATAAACAGGATTTATAATTTACACTACATAGCATTACGTAAAGCAACAAGACTTCAAAGGAATTATATTTGAATTATATTTGAGTAATACTGAAGATATTATTATAAATTACAGCAACCCCTCCCCCTTTACCTTTCAGATGCGGCTCATGTTTATAACAGTAATCTTCGGGGGTGGACTCATTTAAAGGAATGTAGTCGTCAGGTTTTAGCCAGGTTTCTGTCAAACACAGCACATCTAGATTATTATCTGTAATCATATCATTAACAATAAGCACTTTTGGGGAGTGGGATTGAATTTTCAGCAACCCGAGCTTGATCAATTGTTCATCTGTATTATATCTACTGTTTATTTGTTGAACATCAATACATTTTTTACTGTTGAATGGTTTGATGGTTTTTTGTATTTGTTAATTTGCGGAACAGACACAGTCTCTATGATAATATCTAGGTGAAAGAGTCTCTATGTGTTGGGATTTATCTGACTCCGGTGACGTGTTACAGCTAGCAGTCGGTATAGCCAGTTTGTCTGCTTCAGCAACAGTAAAGCAACATAAACACCTAATACACTAACATCACCTAACAATGAAGAAGATATTTTTAAACAGCTTTCCTGGTGACTTTTGTGGAATGTGCATCAAAGAAGACAAAAAACCTTTGAATGAATTTGTATTGCTAATATTGAATTTCTTTAGTGTGAGGGTATTATGACCCTGAAATATGTGTATGTAATGAGGGGACAGTATAACGTATAGCTAGATGTATCCCAAACACAGGTGTAAAAACCTTCCCAAAGCATTCGTTGTGGTTAAAGTTGACTTTCATAATAAAGCATTACAACATAAACACAAAGGCCAAATGAAATGTGTGTATTACAACAGCCACGATCCCCAAATTGCTTTAAAGAGTGACATTAAAATCATTCATTAGATATAATTGTGCTTACAGTTGTCATGAGTTGGGTTTGGCTCTCTTCCTTCCCACCTGTTTGCTATCACAATCAGCGCGCTCTCTGATTGAGATGCACTTGTTCCTCTTTTCTTTGATCTCTCTGGCTATTTAGTGCCTCCCTGTTTGTGGCTTCTTTGCCAGATTATTATTGTATGCTTTTCGCTCTAGTTCACATCTCTCGTTTGCCCTGTCAAGTCTGTTCAGTTCGACCTGTGTTGTCTTGTTGGTCTCTGTCACAGGTTAACCTGTTGACTATCTAAATTTGGACTTGCAAACATTCACCCATTTCACTTGTACTATGCATTGCCGGCAATATTAACATCTGTGTACACATTAGGAAGGTGTTATGGAGTTTTTGTTTTGTTCAGTCCAAAATTGGTTCCTGCTGTGTCTTGTTCTAGTTTTGTTAAGTTTTTCATTGTTTCTACATAACAAAATGCCAGAACACAATAGCTTATGTTATAATTACCTTTTATTTTCCACACAATATTTTCACAAACCTTCTTGCAGTTAAACTTCCCGGTTCACCAACCCACTCTGTACAACCAAACCCTTCATTTAGGTCAAACTGTCTTTTAAAGCAGCAGCCACATCACTTCCTGTGGAAGCTACTATTTGGTGTGATGTCAGAGGGGTGGAATTTAGGAACAGATGTTTTGCCATTTAATTGTATGTTAAACTCCTTAATGGTTGCTGTATTAGCTCTTTGGAAGTTTGTTGTGTTAAAATGGGTTGATATAGTATTTAATTGTATTGTTACAAACATTTAGATTTGTTTCTATTACTTGGTATGTCCTGTAGGTGGGGCTTCAGCCTATAAATAGGCTTGCTGGCCTACAGGATTTCAGTTCTGATTATGGACTCAGTGGAAGCGCATACTGAGCAGTGTTGCAAACTTGGGCCCTTTGGTTTAGCCAAATTAGCACATTGTTGCTGTTTTGTTTCCTTTTTGTACAGTTTTTATTTATTCTTGTTTTCTCCTGCACTGTAAATATTTTTGCACCTTCCAATTAAACGCCCTTTTTGGATTTCGCATTAACTTTTTGTACAGCACGTCATTTCCTTTTCCACTCCAACTGGTTGGCCTTCCTACATATGGTGTCAGAAGTGGGATCTCTCACCAGTGAGTGACGTGCCTGTATAAATTGTTCCCCTGCTGACATGCCACCCAAAACTAGGACTCAGCCTATGGAGGGCACAGATGCAGAGATGGACCAAGGTGCTGTTGGAGGTGTTGCGGAGGAGCGATTGCGGCCTGTGGAAGTCCCAGCCACTGGGGGAGATGCTGCCATCACAGCGCTGTCACAAATGTTCCAGGCATTCATGAAGTATCAAAAGGACCGGGATGAGAAGCAGGAGAGAGAGACTGCTCGCCGTGAGCAGAATTACAAGGTTCTCAGTCACCAGGTCACCCAACTGCAGCTAGACATGGAGCGGAAAAAACATGGAGCTGAAATGCGGGTGATAGACCATGACCCTCGAGTAGCCAAGCTCGAGGACAGTGATGATATTGAACACTACCTAACCACTTTTGAAAGACTTGCAGAGGTGTATCAGTGGCCAAGGGGAGACTGGGCTGTCCGCCTAATTCCCTTGTTAACGGGCAAGGCCCGAAGTGCTTTTGTGGCTATGAACCCCTCACAAACCAGAGACTATGACCAAGTGAAAGCTGCAATTCTAAAAAAATATGAAATCGGTGCTGAGACATACCGGTTAAGATTCCGGTCCCTTAGTACGCCTGCTGATGAGACCCCTACAGAACTCTACATCCGACTGAAGGACTTGTTCTCCAAATGGGTACACTATGAACAAAGTAATAAGAGGGACGTTATGGAGACCCTAGTACTGGAGCAGTACCTGCGAGTGTTGTACCCTGAGGTGAGGACCTGGGTAAAGGAGAGAAATCCTGACACCGCTGCGGAGGCTGCAACCCTGGTCGAGGCCTACATTGCTGCCCGGAAGGGACCAGGAACTACCCGATATGCTGGCATCCTACACTCTTCGAAGGGTAAGTCTGAAGGGTTGGGGGTGGGTTCAAACTCTCAAAGTGGTCCTAAGATCCTTAAGCCCTTCTATGCTAAAGCCACAACATCTGCCCCTGAGCCCCAGACAACAGTTAAGGGAGAGAGTGTTGTATGTTATAACTGTGGTGAGCCAGGTCATACTAGGCCCCTTTGCCCACTTAAAAAGCCCAAAACAGCTGGTCTTTGTTACGTGCCCCGGCCAGAACAGTTACAAACGCAGCCCGATCGTGAGCCAATCATCACTGTACTGTTAAATGGTAAACCCCTTTCAGCTTTGGTGGACACAGGTTGTTCCCATACACTGGTACAGGCCCGATATATACCCAGAGATTCCTGGAGTGAAGGAGACACAGTAACAGTGTGTTGTGTGCATGGGGATAGCACTAAGTTGCCAACTGCTGAGGTTTATATTGAGGCCTGTAATCAGTCATATCTGATGAATGTTGGTGTTGCAACCAAGCTGCCCTATCCTGTCCTGTTAGGTACTGACTTCCCTGCGCTAGCGGAATTGGTGCAAGAGACTGTATGGTGTGGGATTGTTACAAGATCCCAAGCGAAGCAGCTTACTCAGGTTCCACAGCTCCCAGAAACAACCCCAGACCCACTGCAAGAATTGCCCTTCAGCTCTGAGACTAGCTTAGGTGAATCAAGGCCTACAGAGCAGGAAAGACTACAGAACCGAAGGGAGTGGGTGGAGGAGTTGTTGGAAACTTCAGAGCAAGCTGAGTTGGGGGAAGAAGAACCCGAACTCACTGAAGCTGACATAGTTGTCCCTGGTAACCTAGCCCAGCTTCAGCGTGATGACTCAACCTTAACTGAATGTTTTAAACAGGCTGAGGAAAATGAGGGTGTTGTATCTCTGTTTGGTGAGACTTTTGTGCTGCAAAATGGTCTTTTGTACAGACAGAGTAAAGAAGATGGACTGCAGCTGATAGTACCTAAGGCATACAGGAAGGAGGTGTTAGAACTTGGACATTCTATTCCCTGGGCAGGTCACTTGGCTTTTATGAAGACATTAATGCGAATTGCCAAGAGATTTTACTGGCCAAAGATGTACAGTGAGGTTAAAGAGTTCTGTAAATCATGCCCAGAGTGCCAGCTCACTACTGGCCGTACCCCTGCCTATGCACCACTCATACCACTTCCGGTAGTTGACACTCCTTTTGAGCGAATAGGAGTTGACATAGTTGGGCCTGTGGAAAAGAGTCAGAGAGGGAACCGATTTATCTTGGTCATTTGCGATTACGCTACCAGGTACCCTGAGGCATACCCACTAAGAGAGGTCACAGCTAAGCAAATAGCCACTGTACTCCTACGATTTTTCTCGCAGGTTGGCATACCTCGGGAAGTGCTCACAGATCAGGGCCCAAACTTTATGAGTCACACCCTACAAAAAGTATATCAATTAATGGGCATAAAGAGAGTACGAACCACCCCTTACCACCCTCAGACCGACGGGCTGGTTGAACGCTTTAACCAGACCTTGAAATCCATGCTGAAAAAGTATGTTTCTGACACTGGCAAGGACTGGGACAAGTGGCTTCCATTCCTCCTGTTTGCATATAGGGAGGTGCCTCAGGCATCAACAGGTTTCTCGCCATTTGAACTGCTGTATGCTCACCAGGTCAGAGGGCCTCTGGATGTACTGAGAGAGAGCTGGGAGGCCACTGATAAACCAGGCAAGAAAAACATTCTCTCTTATGTGTTAAAGATGAGAGAGCATCTGCAGAAGACAACAGCCCTTGCACGAGAGAACCTTCGGCAGTCTCAAGCACGCCAAAAAGAGTGGTACGACCGAACAGCCAGATCCCGTACATTTGAGCCAGGTGAGAAGATCTTGTTACTATTACCAACAAGTGAGCATAAACTGTTGGCTAAGTGGCAGGGCCCCTACCAAATAAAGCGGAAAGTGGGTCCTGTGACATATGAGATCGAGATCCCATCCAGGACCCAGCCATTGCAAATCTTTCATGTCAACATGTTAAAGAAGTGGTATGCTCGTTCCACACCACCAGACCCTACATCTGAGGAAGTAGCTGGAATAGCAACAACCTTGTTTGTGAGATCGGTGGAGGGAGAGGAGGAAATAGAGGAACAATATCTGCCTGGTCGTCAGGGCAACCATCAGCTTAGCCTTGAGCACCTGGAAGATGAGCAAAGACAGGAACTTCTACAATGCCTGCCTGCACAACTCTTTATGGAGACACCCGGTAGAACAGGCGTGATCCAGCATCACATCACTCTCAAAGATACCAAACCCATTCGGCAGCCAGTATACCGGGTCCCAGAGAGACTTCTGCCAGTTATGAAGGAAGAGTTGGAGACCATGCAGAGTCTTGGTGTAATTGAGCCTTCAACTAGCGAATGGAGCAATCCCATTGTTCTAGTGCCCAAGAAGGATGGCAGTCTTCGTTTCTGTCTGGATTTCCGCAAGCTCAATAGTGTGAGCAAATTTGACCCGTATCCCATGCCAAGGGTAGATGAGTTAGTGGAGAGTCTTGGAAGAGCAAGGTATCTCACCACACTTGACCTTTGCAAGGGATATTGGCAGGTCCCACTAAGTCCAGAGAGTAAAGAGATGACTGCGTTTAAAACACCCTTTGGACATTTTCAGTTCTGTGTCCTTCCCTTTGGGCTTCATGGAGCTCCCGCTACTTTCCAAAGGATGATGGACCAGTTACTCAGTGGGACTGAGAAGTTTGCTGCTGCATATTTAGATGACATCATCATCTATAGCCAAACTTGGCAGGAGCATATGGATCATTTGAAAGATGTGCTACTAAGAATTAAGAATGCTGGTCTAACCATCCGCCCAGACAAATGCACCCTAGCCAGGGCTGAGACACAGTACCTAGGGTATGTGCTGGGACATGGAGTAATACGTCCACAAGTGGGAAAAGTGGAGGCCATCAAGAATGCAGAACGACCGGTGACCAAAAAACAGGTCCGTTCTTTCCTTGGACTTGTGGGGTGGTACAGGCGTTTTATCCCAAACTTCTCTGCACGAGCCTTTACCCTAACTGATTTAACTAAAAAAGACAAGTCGAATAAAGTTAACTGGACGCAGGACTGTGAGAAGGCTTTCCAGGATCTAAAGGACTCCATATGCACAGAGCCTGTTTTACAAAGTCCAGACTTTGAAAAGACTTTCACTGTGCAGACTGATGCATCTGAGCATGGCATTGGGGCTGTACTACTTCAGGAAGGTCAAGGGCAGCTCCAACCGATTGCCTACATCAGCAGGAAGCTCCTTCCCCGTGAATCCAGGTATTCTACGGTTGAGAAGGAGTGTCTAGCAATTAAATGGGCATTGGACTCTTTAAGATATTACCTGGTGGGACGCAAATTCAAACTTGAGACTGATCACAGGGCATTGGCCTGGTTAGGCCGGATGAGGGACACAAATGCCCGTATCACCAGATGGTTTTTAGCCATCCAGCCATTTGACTTTGACATTTTGTATAAAGCTGGGTCGCAGAATTGTACAGCAGATTACCTCTCTAGGACACCTCAGGTGTCTGAGGAAGGGGGGAGAAATGTCACAGGTTAACCTGTTGACTATCTAAATTTGGACTTGCAAACATTCACCCATTTCACTTGTACTATGCATTGCCGGCAATATTAACATCTGTGTACACATTAGGAAGGTGTTATGGAGTTTTTGTTTTGTTCAGTCCAAAATTGGTTCCTGCTGTGTCTTGTTCTAGTTTTGTTAAGTTTTTCATTGTTTCTACATAACAAAATGCCAGAACACAATAGCTTATGTTATAATTACCTTTTATTTTCCACACAATATTTTCACAAACCTTCTTGCAGTTAAACTTCCCGGTTCACCAACCCACTCTGTACAACCAAACCCTTCATTTAGGTCAAACTGTCTTTTAAAGCAGCAGCCACATCACTTCCTGTGGAAGCTACTATTTGGTGTGATGTCAGAGGGGTGGAATTTAGGAACAGATGTTTTGCCATTTAATTGTATGTTAAACTCCTTAATGGTTGCTGTATTAGCTCTTTGGAAGTTTGTTGTGTTAAAATGGGTTGATATAGTATTTAATTGTACTGTTACAAACATTTAGATTTGTTTCTATTACTTGGTATGTCCTGTAGGTGGGGCTTCAGCCTATAAATAGGCTTGCTGGCCTACAGGATTTCAGTTCTGATTATGGACTCAGTGGAAGCGCATACTGAGCAGTGTTGCAAACTTGGGCCCTTTGGTTTAGCCAAATTAGCACATTGTTGCTGTTTTGTTTCCTTTTTGTACAGTTTTTATTTATTCTTGTTTTTTTATTTATTCTTCTGTAAATATTTTTGCACCTTCCAATTAAACGCCCTTTTTGGATTTCGCATTAACTTTTTGTACAGCACGTCATTTCCTTTTCCACTCCAACTGGTTGGCCTTCCTACAGTCTCACCTGTTTTCTGTCCAGTTTCCTGCTGTACGAGAGTAACCGTCTGGACGCTGTCTGTGGTGCTGACAGGGGCTGTTTCGCTCGCCGCTGCCTTCCCGTTGTGAGCACAGACATCGACCTGTTTCTAAGGACTGACATTGTTTGTTGCCTAAGTTTTGCTCCAGATCTGCATCACCATTTCATGTGATCGGCTATCTGCCTAAGTTCCTTTTGTGACTGAATAAACATTTCTGTTCTGCATTCGGGTCCTCTCTCTGTCCTCTGACAACAGTTGCCATAAAGTGCTGAGAAATTAGATAACTGAAAAAGATCCTGTGATGGCAGCACGATTCTGTGTTGTTACTTATAGGCTAGGTACATTATGCAGCCGTCGTTGCCCTCATTCAGATTTTTGTTGATTAAGTTGAAACCAGCTTTCTGATACTCTTTCCAGGCCTCACAGTTGATCAGCAGAACCATGGCTTAGATTTACTTCTTTCTTGTACCATGTGTAGACATCTTTTCCACCGTTTCCACTGGTTCCTTCATTGAGATTATCATGGAGCGTTTTATAGCATTCTTTGTCAAGCTTTTCTTCCTCCTGGCGGGAGGTGGATATATCAAGAGCAGTGAGAGCCTGTTTCTTATCGGTTGTGCGGCGATACTAGAGGAAGACGTAGTCACCACCAGCGCCACGATTGGTGTCTTCACCCACACAGGTGTAGCCCAGTTCAAACATGACCTGGTCATGACAGAAGTGAGCAGTTGCTTTGATATCTTGTATGTAGCTGGGCTTCTCTCTCTTCACCCACAGGTAGATGTAGTTTCCTCCTGCATTACGGTTCAGATCACAGCCCAGTCTCTCCCAGCCATCTCGCATAAGAGCAGGTTCTTCTTGGGTGTCTATGCTTACCTTGAGGTCCACAATAGGAATGGCATATTTAGTGCTGTCGTAGAAGTACCACAGAAAGATGTGATCTCCAGCAACTCCTGCATTCAGATCCCTCTTGATCAGCTCATACCCAGCTTCAGCCAGACCACTTTTCATCTTGTCACTGAATGAAAACTCAATCCTGGTCACAGGTCTGCTGCTGCCACTCTCTTTCTTGAACCAAAGAAAGACCTGGTTTCCACTACAACCTTGATTGAGGTTAACATTGATGGACTGATAACAGTGTCAATGGCGTTGGGTGCTGCGTTACGTGGGAGAGGTGCTGTTTGCCCTAGAACAGACATTTACAAAGCTGCTGATGGGAAAGTGATAGTGGAGGATGAGTTTTTGAACTTTATTGCCATCAAAATGAGAACACTGTCCCAAGACGAAATTGTTTTGTTAACCTCAAACAATTTTTCGTCTGAGTGGATTGAGGAGTCCAAACGATTGTTATTTGAAATTTGCACGACTACGATGCGCTGCAACAAACATAAAGGCCCTCAAAAGGACATTAATAACATCAAGGATTGTCTGAGGGTGCTTAATGAGTGCGGCGAAAACATTCCCATGTTTGTTTCGCACTGCCTGGATGAACTTCCACCCGTCGGATTTGGCAACTTTAGATTAGATTAGATTCAACTTTATTGTCATTACACAAGTACAAGGCAACGAAATGCAGTTTAGGTCTAACCAGAAGTGCAATAGCAGCAAGTGCAGGATATACAGTGGTTGCGTAAGTGCAGGACATGGATATGTACTGAATATATATAAATATGTATAAATAGAGAGATGGTTATTACTATAAACAGAACTGAATTTACAGGGGAATATGTACAGTGAATAAATATACAGATGGCTATTACTATAAACAGAATTTACAGGTGAATATGTACTATGAATATAATATACAGATGGCTATTACTATAAACAGAATTTACAGGTGAATATGTACTATGAATATAATATACAGATGGCTATTACTATAAACAGAATTTTACAGATAGAGGTATACAATAATATGTTAGGCTAATATGAGGAATAGCAGTGGATTAGGGTAGTGCAATAAATTATGGACAGAGCTATCCAAAAAAAAAAAACTGTAAAAGTGCAGTGGAAAGTGGTTGCATATTACAGTTAGAAGTACGGTGCAAAATGCAAATGTAAACAGTTGGTACTATAAATACAGTCGGCAGTGCAAATGAGCATAATCCAGTTAAGATATGGCAGTGCAAGATGCATAAGTAAACAGTTGTTACTGTAGTAAACAGTCGGTAGTGCAAATAACAAATTGAAGGCAGATGTGAGGTAGGAGAGTTAGCAGTTTATGAGGGAAGTGGATCAACGGGGGTTTGAGTTCAGTAAAGAGACAGCTCTGGGGAAAAAACTGTTCTTAAGTCTGCTGGTCCTGGTCCGGAGGATCCTGAAACGCCTGCCGGAGGGCAGGAGAGAAAACAGTCTGTGGGCTGGGTGAGAGGAGTCCTTGAGGATGGTGCGAGCTCGATGCAGACAGCGTTTCCTCTGGATGTGCTCGATGGCAGGTAGTGGAGTCCCTGTGATGCGCTGGGCAGTTTTCACCACCCGCTGCAGTGCCTTGCGCTCCGCAACAGAGCAGCTCCCATACCATACTGCCACACAGTTGGTCAGGATGCTTTCTATTGCGCAGCGGTAGAAGTTCACCAGGATAGCCGAGGAGAGCTGATTCTTCCTCAGTGTCCTCAAGAAGAAGAGGCGCTGGTGAGCCTTCTTGACCAGGCTGGAGGTGTTGGTCGTCCACGACATGTCCACCGAGATGTGGATCCCCAGGAACTTGAAACTGGAGACACGCTCAACAGCCATTCCATTGATGTGGATGGTGTCGTGTGTGCCTCTTGACTCTTTCCTGAAGTCCACGATGAGCTCCTTCGTTTTGGTGGTGTTGAGAAGCAGGTTATTATCAGTGCACCATGTGGCCAGGTGCTGGATCTCCTCCCTGTAGGCAGTCTCATCGTTGTTGCTGATGAGACCAATCACCGTAGTGTCGTCCGCAAACTTGACGATGGAATTAGATCCATACACAGGCTTGCAGTCGGAGGTGAAGAGGGAGTAGAGAAACGGGCTTAGCACACAGCCCTGTGGTACGCCAGTGTTGAGTGTGATGGACGTGGAGCAGGTGGATCCTGATCGAACATTCTGTGGTCTGTCAGTTAGGAAGTCCAAAATCCAGTTACACATTGAAGTGTTGATGCCCAGGTCTCCAAGTTTGGCTATTAACTTGGATGGGATGACAGTGTTGAATTATTGGGGCAGGTCAGATACCTGTGTCTCTTCGTTTATACACATATCCTTCAAGAATGGTTTTATGATCAATATTAAAATAAGAATCAATGATAATCAAGTTATAACTATTTTCTACATTGGATAAATCAGTTAATCTATAACCTCTCTATATTTTGGAGATTTTAGTATTATTTGCTGTGTGCTTTTGAATCCACATTTTCTAGGTGCCAGCTCTGATGTCTGTGTCAAGACAAGCTGACAGGCAAATGTCCTTGGTGTGTGTGTGTGTGTGTGTGTGTGTGTGTGTGTGTGTGTGTGTGTGTGTGTGTGTGTGTGTGTGTGTGTGTGTGTGAACACCCCTGGAGAACCCCTTTGCATGTGTTGAGCTATATGTCTTCCTAAAGTGACCTCATGTCTACATAGGTCACAGGTCTACGTGACTTTTTGGAGACTCAGAGAAATGTACCTCTTTTATGTTTTTCTTACTAAAAAGAATAATTTCACTTCAGTACTAAAATGTAATATCAGCATGTTTTGAAGACATGGCTTGTTGATAGTTAGTTAAGATGTTCTCAACCTTGAGCAAACTGTTACTCTTTGGAGCTTTTTGTGTATGTGCGTTGCATGATCTTTGTGTCAGGTGTGAGAGAGAGAACCCCAGAGACGAAGGCAAGTAACTCAGTCTTTTAATGGAAAAATAGGCAAAACAGCCGCTGGCACAATCAAACAGAAAGTCTTTAAAGGATAACCAAAGCTGCCGGAGATCTGGGTTGGTAGACCAGTCCTTAGATGAAAACAGAGGTGACAGGCAGGCGGCCGTCGACAGTAGCACTCAGTGTCCTGATTTCAGCGGCAGGCGAGCTGGGCAGAGCACAGACTAAGCATAAGCATTAGCGCAGGTCAATACGAAGGTAGTGTTAACCAGACAAGACAGAACTAGACAAAGTAGGATACGGGAAGAATAACGATCGACACATACGTCTACAGAAATAATAATCTGGCAAAGAACAAAGGACAGGCAGGGACTAGAAATAGAAAACCCAATCAGAGGAGAACAGGGAACAGGTGTAGCGAGAAACAGCCTGTCAGCAGATAACGAGCGACAGCTGATCAACATGTGTGCGTGCAAGCACCCAGAGGGAAAGTGTGAGTCAGAGAATGACCAGCAGAGGGGGGAAAAGAAGGAAGAACCAGGATCATGACAGTACCCCTCCCTCAACGAGCGCCTCCTGGCGCTCCCGAGGAAGGAGCCTGGCGGGAGCGATAGAAGTCATCGATGAGCGAGCGGTCCAGGACGTCCCGGGCAGGGATCCAACTCCTCTCCTCGGGACCGTATCCCTCCCAATCGACCAGGAACTGATGACCACGCCCACGAGGTCGAACATCCAACAACCTGCGAACAGTATATACCGGAGAGCCCTCGACACGAATGGGAGGGGCGGTGGGACGCAAAGGAGCGCGAACTACGGGCTTAAGACAGGAGACATGAAAGACAGGATGGATGCGGCGCAAATAAGATGGCAACCTGAGCTCGACCGAAACCGGGCTAAGGACCTTACTAACGCGGAAGGGTCCGATGAATTTAGGAGCTAACTTGCGTGAAACGGACTGCAGAGGAAGGTTAAGCGTGGAAAGCCATACTCTCTGACCACAAACATAACGAGGACTCTTAATACGACGCCTATTAGCGGCTCGACGAACACGAGTACGGGACTTGAGAAGGGCCGATCTCACCCCTCTCCAGGTGCGTTTACAACGTCGGATAAATGACTCCGCTGACGGAACGTTAGACTCCGAATCCTGAGCGGGAAAAAGAGGAGGCTGGTACCCCAAGCAACAATAAAATGGGGACAGACCGGTGGCGGAGGAAGGGGTCGAATTGTGCGCGTATTCAGCCCAAGGAAGCTGCTCGGCCCACGAGGTAGGATTACGAAAGGCAAGACAGCGAAGAATGCGACCAATATTCTGGTTAGCCCGCTCAGCCTGACCATTAGTCTGGGGATGAAAACCAGAGGAGAGACTGGCGGACGCACCGATAAGTCGACAAAACTCCTTCCAAAACTGCGACGCGAACTGGGGACCCCGGTCGGAAACGACGTCCGAGGGAAGACCGTGAATACGGAACACCTGCTCGACAACGACCTGGGCCGTCTCCTTGGCGGAAGGAAGTTTAGGTAACGGTATGAAGTGGGCAGACTTTGAAAAACGATCGATCACAGTGAGGATAACGGTACTCCCTCTCGAAGGAGGAAGACCCGTTATAAAATCGAGCGCAATATGAGACCACGGCCGCGAGGGTACGGGTAAGGGTCTGAGAAGACCCGCAGGCGGCAAATTCCTCGACTTAGTCTGGGCGCAAACAGAACACGACGCAACGAAGCGACGGATGTCGCGCTCCCGGGTAGGCCACCAGAATCTCTGGCGGATAGCAGCAATGGTGCCCCTTACCCCGGGATGGGCGAATAATTTGGACGAATGCCCCCACTGGAGAACGGCTAAGCGGGCAGACGACGGAACAAACAACCGTCCCTGAGGACATCCGTGCGGCGTGACGCTGTGAGAAAGAGCTCGCTTGACAAGACGTTCGATTCCCCAAACCGCAGCACCAACCACACAACCCTGAGAAAGGACCGTCTCAGAGGTTGGCACCACCACTGAGGAAACGAATTGACGCGAGAGAGCGTCAGGCTTGACGTTCTTAGCACCCGGTCGAAACGAAATAGTAAAGTCGAACCGCGCAAAAAAAAGTGCCCACCGAGCCTGACGAGCATTAAGTCTCTTAACCGAACGAATATACTCAAGGTTACGGTGGTCGGTCCATACTATGAATGGAACAGAGGCTCCCTCCAACCAGTGTCGCCACTCACCCAAAGCCAGACGAACAGCCAGCAGCTCGCGGTTACCGACATCGTAATTACGTTCCGCGGGCGTAAGACGATGCGAGAAATACGCACAGGGATGGACCTTATCATCGGAAGCGGAGCGTTGGGATAGGATAGCGCCCACGCCCACCTCCGAAGCGTCGACCTCGACAATAAATTGCTTAGTGACATCAGGGGTAGAGAGAATAGGAGCCGAAGTAAAAAGAGACTTAAGTCGATCAAACGCTGTCTGCGCGGCCCGGGACCAAACAAAACGGGTCTTTACAGACGTGAGAGCAGTCAACGGAGCCGCGACCTGACTGAAATTCTGTATAAAGCGCCGATAAAAATTAGCGAAACCTAAAAAACGTTGGAGCGAGACGCGGGAGTCGGAATAGGCCACTCGGTGACAGCGCGGACCTTGGAAGAATCCATGCTGATCCCCTCCGCCGAAACGACAGAACCCAAAAATGTGACCGACGGAGCGTGGAAAATACACTTCTCAGCCTTTACAAACAGGCGATTCTCCAACAAGCGTTGTAAAACGCTACGAACGTGCTGAGTATGCACCTGGAGAGAGGGCGAGAAAATCAAGATGTCATCGAGGTACACGAAAACGAAAATATTAAGCATGTCTCGTAACACATCATTGACCAACGCCTGAAAAACGGCAGGAGCGTTGACCAATCCGAACGGAAGCACGCGATATTCAAAGTGCCCTAGGGGTGTGTTAAACGCCGTCTTCCACTCGTCCCCCTCTCTAATACGAATCAAATGATAAGCGTTGCGAAGATCTAACTTTGTGAAAACCTTAGCTCCTTGCAAGATCTCAAAAGCCGACGACATAAGTGGAAGAGGATAACGATTCTTCACAGTTATGTCGTTCAACCCCCTATAATCTATGCAAGGACGCAAGGACCCATCCTTCTTCTTCACAAAGAAAAACCCCGCCCCGGCCGGAGAGGAGGACGGCACAATAGTACCCGCGTTTAATGATTCGGAAAGGTAATTCTCAAGCGCCTTGCGCTCTGGTGCAGACAAGGAGTAAAGTCTCCCGCGGGGAGGCGTGGTCCCGGGAAGAAGGTCAATACCGCAGTCATAAGGTCGATGAGGAGGAAGAGAAGATGCCCGGGAACGACTGAAAACCGCCCGCAAATCATGATACTCCTCCGGCACCCCTGACAAATCACCCGGCTCCTCCTGAAACACAGAAACAGAAGACACAGGAGGAATAGCAGAAACTAAACACTTAACATGACACGCCAAACTCCACGAGAGAATAATTCCTCTGCACCAATCTATCTGAGGATTGTGGTCAACAAGCCACGGATGCCCCAAAACCACAGGGGTAAAGGGAGATTGAAAAACAAAAAAAGAAATAGTCTCTCGATGATTGCCAGAGATGGCAAAACTCACCGGAATGGTTACACGGCGAACATTGGCAAGTGTGCTACCATCAAGAGCAAAAACAGGAGTGACGTCATTCAGGTCGATGAGGGGGATGCCCTGGTCGAGAGCCCAGGACTCGTCAACGAAATTCCCCTCCGCCCCCGAGTCAATCAAAGCCTGACACGAGACCTCCGCGCCCGGCCAGCGGAGGTGGACAGGAAAAGTAGTGCGGGCACGTGATGAAGGGAACTGAACTGAAGCGCCCACCAGTATCCCTCTCTCTACTGGTGAGCTCTGGCTTTTACTGGACACGCGGAACAGAAGTGACCCCCTGCACCACAGTACATGCAAAGGCGGTTCGTGATACGCCGATGACGTTCTGCGGAGTCGATGCGAATTCCTCCCAGCTGCATCGGTTCAGGAAGAGCGTGCACCGGCTGAGTAGAGGGGAGCTGAGAAGTGGAAAGGAGTGACTTCTCCAGCTTGCGAGCGCGGTGGCGTAGATCAAAACGTCTCTCCACCCGAATAGCCAGGTCGATCAGGGAGTCGAGACGAGTGGGTGTCTCCCGAGCGAGTACCTCATCCTTGATATCTGCACCTAATCCCTCCAGGAACCGAGCGACGAGTGCAGACTCATTCCAATCACATGACGTGGCCAGCGTGCGGAACTCAATAGAGAAATCAGCGACAGACCGGCCCTCCTGACGAAGAGTAGAAAGAAGGCGCGAAGCCTCAGCACCGTATGCGGAGCGGTCGAACACACGGAGCATCTCCTCCTTGAAGAGTGTGTATTGCCCCAAACACACCGCCTCAGCGTTCCATACGACCGTTCCCCACTCCCTCGCTCGCCCAGTCAGGAGAGAGACCACATAGGCGATCCGGGAGCGATCCATAGAAAAGGTCAGAGGCTGTAACGAAAAAACAACCTCACATTGAGTCAGGAAAGAACGGCACTCGGTAGGCTCCCCAGCATAGCAGGGTGGGTTGTTGACTCTGGGTTCGTGAACATCAAGGGACCTGGCAGACGACTCAGCCCTGGAACGGCTCAGTTGAACAGAAAGATCAGTCACCTGGGCGGCCAGAGTCTCCACGGCACGACGAGCGGCGTTCAACTCCTCCTCGTGCTTGCCCAGCATAGCCCCCTGCATCTCGAGAGCAGTCTGAAACGGATTCTCCTTCGCTGGGTCCATGATTTGGCCAGATTATTCTGTCAGGTGTGAGAGAGAGAACCCCAGAGACGAAGGCAAGTAACTCAGTCTTTTAATGGAAAAATAGGCAAAACAGCCGCTGGCACAATCAAACAGAAAGTCTTTAAAGGATAACCAAAGCTGCCGGAGATCTGGGTTGGTAGACCAGTCCTTAGATGAAAACAGAGGTGACAGGCAGGCGGCCGTCGACAGTAGCACTCAGTGTCCTGATTTCAGCGGCAGGCGAGCTGGGCAGAGCACAGACTAAGCATAAGCATTAGTGCAGGTCAATACGAAGGTAGTGTTAACCAGACAAGACAGAACTAGACAAAGTAGGATACGGGAAGAATAACGATCGACACATACGTCTACAGAAATAATAATCTGGCAAAGAACAAAGGACAGGCAGGGACTAGAAATAGAAAACCCAATCAGAGGAGAACAGGGAACAGGTGTAGCGAGAAACAGCCTGTCAGCAGATAACGAGCGACAGCTGATCAACATGTGTGCGTGCAAGCACCCAGAGGGAAAGTGTGAGTCAGAGAATGACCAGCAGAGGGGGGAAAAGAAGGAAGAACCAGGATCATGACACTTTGCAGAATCATTATTGGAGATGGGGTTTTCTGCAGATGATGCCAGACGTGGAGATGCCGTTCTGTGACCTCCGAGGTCATTGTAATCCAAATCTGGGACTGGGCGACAACGAGTCTACGCATCTACGCATTTTTAGTGATATGTGCTCCTATCTGTTTACGTGTGGAAAGTTGCTTACGTGCATGTTGTTAGAACCAATCAGAATCATTCCACATGACAATAATGACGTGGTGAGACCTTGAAAACAGTATAACTGTTCAGAAATTGTATGTACGTTAGGCAGAGGCGGGGAGACTGTTAGAGGGAGTGCGGTCTACGAACTCCTTGTGAGACTTGAAGCTGCTTCTGCTGATGAAACTGCAAACTATTCTTCAGTAAATTTTTCTTTAATTAATCTAACTCCTGACTCTTGGTCTTCATTTCTCACTACTGGTCCTGGGTCCAAAGCTGTTACCCCAACAGTTTTGGTGGAGAGATGCGCGGGCAATTGTTCCTTGGTACACCTCTGGCAAACAAGTAGATAAGGTAGTATATTTTTATTATTAGACTTGTCTGACTGGAAGAGACTGGGTAAGGGGAGTGGGAGAGCTTTATTTCGACGGGAATAAGGATCCCAGTAAAATGTGTTTCGGCTGAGACATCTTGAGTTAAGAGGTAAAGCTTTGAGAAACAATAAAGGGGTATAAAAAGGTTGAGTCTTGTCCAGGTAGAGGAGAGAGCCCAAGGGGGGCTATGGCTCCTAGAGACAAGACGGCACTGAGTGAAACAGTGATCACCGCAAACCTGCTCCGTCTCTTCCAACTCAGACAGGGGATCCCCGAATTTAGGAAAATAGACAGTTAGGGATTAAGTTATCAGTTAAACAAAATAAAAATAGATTCAGGGTTGTTTGCCAGGGATGCATCAGGAACGATCCCGAGGAAAATGTAAAGTATGACCCAAATTGGCATGGACCAGTATGAGTGACTTTTTCGTATAAGTGTACTTTGCAGTTTCATCACGCAGAAGCCACAGCTGTGTTGGTTAAAGATCGCCGCCTCCATCTCCGCTGGTATAATTTCAGGTGAGTATGAACTTTGACTAAAATGATGGCTAACAATTTGAGTGACATGATCAGTCCAGATAAAGATTTTGAGACGAAAGAGCAAACGTTGTAAGCAGCTCTGCTCTGAAGCCCTGACATCAAAGAAATTTGAAGGAATTATTAAGGAAATGGGCAAAGGTTTTAATTCTACGTGGAAAAAGTTCATCAGAAACTTGACTGGCGAAAAGCTCAAAGACTGGAAAAAATTTAATTTCTAAACTGTTTGTGAGATAAATTGGCAGAAATCACTGGAAATTATGTAAGATTTGGTCTGTGTAGTCTGAGTAAAGGACTTGAAGTTGTTTTTGAAACAGAACAGGAAAAACAAAACAAAAAGGCCCAGAGATGTGTGAGCAGCGAGTCTTATCTGCCCCCTTCCCTCCTGCGCTCTCTTCTCAGAGCAGCTGCAGATAGAGTCACGGACACGGAGGGAGTTTAAACAGAGGGGCACAGATCGAAAATAATGAAATAAGTAATAAGTTCAATTCATTTAAGTCGTAAGGAATCCCTGTTAAAAGGAAAGATCAATGATAATTTTAATATAAATTATGAGGCAAAATTAAAGACAATGATGATACAAAGTGAGCGGAAAAGATATATAATTAGAAACATAGTGGGTTTAAATGATAAAAATGTATAATACATTTTCCTGTTCCTCTGACTCGTGAAAAGTTCTGATAAGTTTATTTGACTGGATGTTGGTAAAAACACTGCTCGTGAGACAATAATTGGTGTTAAAAGCTAAAAACCCTAGAAGCTGATGTTTTGGTTTCCAAAGATAAGCTCATGATGAGCTGAAATAAAACAAATCGCTTATCTGAATCTGGCCCACCATGCAATTCCTGGTGCTGTGGCTAAAATTAGAAGAGTACCTTAGACTCAATTTGGATGTTTGAAGTTTAAATGTATTTTGGGCAAAAGACAAAAATAAAATTATGATCATTTGAAAATATAATTTCTGGCAAAGGATAGAGTTAAAAGTATCATGTCTGACGTTTATTGGAAAACCAATGTAATCTCTAGCCAAGTCTTATGCTGTTCTAGAGTGACAAGTTAAAAGTTTATGAAAATGCAGTACCAGTACTGAATGCCTCAGAGTCTCTCTCTATGTTGGAAACCAGCTTAAAGGCCTGTTCACACCGGGACGATTTTCGCGCGCGTTTATCGCCGACGTTTAACGCCTCGTGACTAAACAATGGGCGCCAATGTGAGTGTGCACACCGACGCGTAAAACGCCAGGCGTAAAAGCGTCATTAAAAAAAAAACGCCTCGGGTTCGTTTTTTTATTTTGACGCGGCGCGTAAAAAACTGTCCGACCAATGAGATCCGCGCTTTTGTTCACGTGCCTGGAGCTGCTGAAGTGACAGTAAAACACGACTTGGTGGCGCTCAAGCACAAAATCGGTCTTGCCGAGCACACACTGATACGACGAAGAAGTAGTAAGTAGACAAAGAAGAAGATAGGCTGCTAATGCTGCTTGCCAGTGAGCAAAAAGTGTGTGAATGGTTTTGCCATAGACATAATATATCTGTGGTTTTGGCAAGCACGTAAATACTGTCTCTCCTCTTCTTCTGTGTGACAAGCGAGTGTCAGAAGCGTAAAGTGCCGCAGCACCACCTTGTGTACCGGGAGCGCATCTACTGAATGTGCACGTTCACTTGGCGCAACGCCAGTGGAAATCGCTTGGGTGTGAACACTCAAGACGCGGCGAAAAACGTCACGAAAAACGCTGGCGATAAGCGCGTGCGATATTCGTCCCGGTGTGTACAGGCCTTAAGGCTGATGTTTGAGCCTGTGCCATAGATGATCGAAGATATTGCTGAGTAAAAGCACAGGGCATCACTTGAAAATAATAAGACATGTTTTAGGAAAACATGGTGTGTAAAAACGTATAAGATGTTTTTACACACAGACTTTAAATGAGAATGAATTTAACATTAAAGTTAAAGTCTTAGAAGACTGTTGAAAAAGTTATCAGAGAGAGAGAGAGAGAGAGAGAGAGAGAGAGAGAGAGAGAGAGACTGCTTGTGGAAGCAGGGATGGTACAATTTGTTATCGCCCTGCTAAAGCTGAAACAAAACAAAGAAATGATATCAGAACCAAAACAATCCAGCTGACTTTTGTAGAGACAAATTAATAATGAGCAGACGTAAATGCTGAGTTTTAAATAATAATTTGAGTGAACACTAAAAGTATAATTTGAGAATGAGCAATTCATGTTTAATGTATGTGTGGGTGTGACTGCACTTTATGTTTTGTATGTGTCTGTTCCTAGAACTGTTCTGTCCTGATTGGGTGTCATTAACCTCTGGAATGAGTGTTTGACCGTTACAGATTGGTTAAGGTAAACGACAACCTTTAGAGAAACTGATCATTTTGAAGAAATCTGGTGAAAAGATGATCCAGAACACAGGACGAGCTTTAAATGGATTGTTATCCAGCTCTGTCTGTTGTGACGACTTGTCATTTCTGATGTTGATTTGAATTACTCTCTGGATTAGTTAAAGTGCAATTGTAAAGTTAAAGATTGCCGTCCATCATGGGTTAAAATCCTTGTCTAAATTCAACTGAGGGCATAAATTTAAATCATGTCAAGTGATTAAAAATGGTAAACGTGAAGGTTATAGACTTGACGGCAGAGACAAAGTGACAAATTGGCTGAAGTCACTATCTAAATTATCCAGAGACTCCCTCAAAATTCTGAAAGGCCGGAGGACAACCAAAGAGATAACTTCTAAAAAGAAAAGTTTTATTTTTACTTTATTTAAATTTTTCATGATATTTTGATTTATACAGAACCACAATTAATGTTAAAGAAGCAAGTGACTTCAAGTCTTTCTGTGTGACTGGGATCGAGATAAGAGGAATATAATATTTTGGTTTCTGCAGAGCAGTAGAGATAAGAAACAATAAGGATCATATGGTGCATCTGCAGACCATATTTTTGATAGAGGAATAATGAGAAATAGCCCAAAGAATAATGTTGTGAGAAATAGAATTTATGAACACTTGTAAAGTTAAATGGAGTTAATATAGATATGAATGAACAAATCATTTTAAAACGCCTTTAAAGAAATTGATGATGACTTATAGTCTTATAGTCCAAATTTAAAGTAATATGGGAGATTATGAAAATGTGTTCTTGGTAAAGTTGTGACACTTTCGGGTGTAAGTGGCAAGATAAGGCTAGTGAGGATTTGATGAAGTATCACTGCCAAGTGACAAGAATTAAGAGGTTTAAGATTTTGGTCATTTGGTGCTTACACCTGAAGAGTTTTAATGGACAACACATTGAGAACAGAAATACAAGAACATTTAAAGAAGGGTACTTTAAAGAAAACCCTGATGAATGATTTTGAATGTTTTACTAACAACAAGCTGATTGGATGTAATAAGAATTGATAATTAAGTAATTTTGATGAAAAGGTTTTCAATTTTAACTGTTTGTTTTATTTTTATGGATACGTTCATCAACGGTTATGTGGGCTATGAGGGGTGAAAATGGGTCTGTTGGAAATAGTACATTTAACAAAAGGTTTCTTGAGTTTAAAAAAAAAAAGGAACAAGTTTATGTTTTAAGTGGAAATAATGAGATGGATGATGTGAATGTTTTCTTTTCTTTTCTATTCTTTGAAGAAGGAAGATATAGGATGTGAGGTAATTAAGATGGTACACGGATGTAGACTGTAAACTGAAGGATGTTTTATGTAGAGAATGGATGCAATTGGATGGACTATTCTGTTGTTTATTTTTATTTATTTACTTTTTTATTTCTTATTTCAGGCCACTATTGAGTTTTATACCTGAAAAAGATCTGTTTTGAAAAAAAAAAAAAAAAAAAAAACCTTTTAATTACAATCCCTATCTTTGGGTGATATATCTTTCACGGTTCTATGAGAGAGGACTCAAATGCAGGAATGAGTGATTCCAAGGAGAACCCTGACAATATCTTGGGTAATGATGAAAATGGGGGTTAAGTGAATATGTAAGGATGCATATGTGCTTTTTGGTGGGACATTGTAAATTAGGAAGAAGCCTAAATTGGTAGAAGCTTGAAGGGTGGGTTCTAAAATTAAATTTATAATCAAAGACTTAATCAATATTTATCTTTCTATATTATTATCACGAATTTAATGAGCCTGTCCAGGTATGATTTTGTTTCTTCCTTTATATTTTCCTAAGTTTGTATTTGGTCTCTGAGTGGTGACTGAGGGTCCGTCCTAGACGTGTGTGATGTTTCACGAGAACACTTGTATCAGGAAAACTGTGTGATCAGGAACTATAATTAACCTGTCTCCATGTTTTTACTAATTTGAAAGCAGACCAGATGGCTCTGGTGACTCTTGAATGCACTTTCCAAAAGGCTCCAGAAAATATCGGATCCTGTTTAGGGTCAAAGATCTCAAAGCGATGAGAGGTTGAGCACGATGTGGTTATTCCCGATGACGGGTAAGACTTCCTACGGCCTGACAGGATAGCAACCCAAGCCAGGGAAATCACGATAAGTCGCCTTGGACCCCCTACCAAATTTTTTTTTTTTTTTAAATAAATAAATAAATTAAAAAAAATAAAAATAAAAAAATGGAGGAGGGGGTTTTAGGTGAGGTGTGTATGAGAGGTGAGGCAGATGTCTGTGAGGCCAGCAGCATCTCTGTTGGGAGGGGAAGCTGTGTTTCGTAAGGGCCAAGGTCAAGACTGGACGCAGCAGCCCCTGCCCTAATATTGGCCCCTTTATACAGCTCACCAAATACCGCATAAATTGAGAGCCAGGAAACACCCTGAAGAAAAGATTGGATTGGCATTCAAGAGCCGGCTGAGACCATTCTGGTCATCCTTAAACTTGAGGATTTCAGTCATGTGTTCAGATTTTGGCGGCATCACACGCCTCTAACTAGATGGAAATGCAGTAACAGAGATTGCTCATTTAGCCCGGCTTCCAGAGATTAAATATGGATTTGTCTTTCATTTTATTTCAGTTTATTTTATTTTATTTTATATTTCCTTTTACTGAAACCCTAAAGAATTGTATGAATACTATTGTACTATATTGTCTGTTCCTCTCTCAATGAGAGAACGCACGTTATCAGTATGTGGATCAGGAGATTTGAGAAAAGAAAACATCGACACCCTGTTGTGAGTGGGAGGTGTGAGGGCCTCAACGTGGGGACTGGAATATTTAGAATTCAGCTTGTCCACAAAGAGGTGAAGAGACAAATGTGACCCGCCAGGGGAGCACGCGTCACCACTCCACCTTCCGTAGTGACCTCACTGGTAGACCAGACGGGCGGTATGGGACCGCCGTTGGTCTAAAATGGGGGACTATTGGGGCAGGTCAGATACCTGTGTCTCTTCGTTTATACACATATCCTTCAAGAATGGTTTTATGATCAATATTAAAATAAGAATCAATGATAATCAAGTTATAACTATTTTCTACATTGGATAAATCAGTTAATCTATAACCTCTCTATATTTTGGAGATTTTAGTATTATTTGCTGTGTGCTTTTGAATCCACATTTTCTAGGTGCCAGCTCTGATGTCTGTGTCAATACAAGCTGACAGGCAAATGTCCTTGGTGTGTGTGTGTGTGTGTGTGTGTGTGTGTGTGTCAACACCCCTGGAGAACCCCTCTGCATGTGTTGAGCTATATGTCTTCCTAAAGTGACCTCATGTCTACATAGGTCACAGGTCTACGTGACTTTTTGGAGACTCAGAGAAATGTACCTCTTTTATGTTTTTCTTACTAAAAAGAATAATTTCACTTCAGTACTAAAATGTAATATCAGCATGTTTTGAAGACATGGCTTGTTGATAGTTAGTTAAGATGTTCTCAACCTTGAGCAAACTGTTACTCTTTGGAGCTTTTTGTGTATGTGCGTTGCATGATCTTTGCAGAATCATTATTGGAGATGGGGTTTTCTGCAGATGATGCCAGACGTGGAGATGCCGTTCTGTGACCTCCGAGGTCATTGTAATCCAAATCTGGGACTGGGCGACAACGAGTCTACGCATCTACGCATTTTTAGTGATATGTGCTCCTGTCAGCATCCTGCCTCTTGTTGTTTGTCTCCGGGCCTCTAGAGGTCCCCTGTGTTCCCCTCTGCCTTAGTTCTTCCTTGTGTGTTCCTTGTTAACGTTATCCAGGTCAGCTGTGCCTTGTTTCCCCTAGAGTATTTAGCTGTGTTTTTTCACTTGTTCCTCACTCAGTTTTTGAGTCTTGGCTAAGCGTGTCCTGCTGTGTCCCCTCTGAGTCCTTCCAAGCTGTCTCAAGTAAGGTGTTCTTAGTTATTGGTGTTCTCTGTTTTTGTTTTTTCTCCCCTCGTGGAGTTTTTTATTTTCTCTTGTGATTCTTTGCAGTATCACTATTTTTACCTCAGTCTGAGAAGAACTTTTGTTGGATTTTTTGTGACTTGCAAAGCTCTTTTTTTTTTTAATAAACCTTCCTTACCTGAAGTGTTGCCTGGAGTGTTTCGTTTGGGTCCAACATTCCCGCCTCTGTGGCTAAGTGGTAGATCTCTCACTCACCACACCAGAGACCCGAGTTCGAGCCCGGCTCGTGACAGAAAAACTGAGTCATTGTCATGGACCCAGAGACACTCAGTACCAAGGATCTGTTGGCGGTTATCACTCAACATGAATCATCCTTCCAGCGTCATGAAGCTGTTCTCAGCCGACAAGAAGAGCTGATGGCTAAACATTCTCAACTCCTGGCCGATATGATGAGTTCCATCCACCAGCTCTTTGATCGCCTTCCTGGTCCTGCACCTCCCTCTTTATCACCCCCTAGTGGCGACAGGCCTTCTCCAGTGGTGGAGCCCCGACTACCACCTCCCAAGCCTTTTGCTGGAGATCCTAGTTCCTGCCAGGGTTTCCTCACCCAGTGTTCCCTCACATTCGAGCTCCAACCCTCTAGTTTTCCCACAGACCGTTCCAAGATTGCTTACATCATTACCCTTCTTTCAGACAAGGCACTCTCATGGGCCTCCGCAGTGTGGCAGTCAAAGGAGCCCTGCTGTGATTCCTATACAGAGTTTGTGGATGAGTTTAAGAGGGTATTTGATCATCCTGTCAGTGGTGGGGAAGCTTCCAGGCGTCTACTTACTCTCCGCCAGGGTTCACGTAGCACGGCAGATTTTGCCATTGAGTTTCGGACCATAGCAGCAAGGAGTGGATGGAATGATGAAGCGCTGAGGGTCTGTTTCCAGGGAGGGTTGTCTGAGCCCCTTCAAGATGAGTTAGCCACCCGGGAACCAACTAAGGATCTTGAGTCCCTCATAGCAATGGCCATACGCCTGGACAATCGCCTGAGAGAGCGGAGAACAGTTCGCCGCCAGGGGTCTCAGTCCCAAGTTCCTCTGAGCAGGTTTGTTTCTCCTGTTAGTGTTCCTTCATCCAGAGCTTCCCCGGCCCCTGAACAGCTCCAGGATTCCCCGGAGGACATGCAGTTGGGCCGTTCCAGGCTTTCTCCTAACGAGAGGGAACGGCGCATGCGAGAACGTCTGTGCCTCTACTGCGGTGCTTCTGGCCACTTCCGCTCCACTTGCCCCGAGCTTTCGGGAAACGCCTGTCCCCGCCCAGCTACAGGAGGGCTGTGATGGGGAAAATTAGAGCTCCTCCTACTAATGCTGTCCTAGCTGTTCCAGCCACTCTGTCCTGGGAGGGCCACCAACACCGGGTCCAGGCTATGATCGATTCCGGCGCCGCAGGTGACTTCCTTGATCTAACCTTGGCTAAGAAACTTAAGATCCCAACCCAACTACTTCCTCAACCGCAGGCAGTAACAGCCTTGGATGGCAGACCTCTGGAACCAGGCAAAGTCACAGAGGCGACTCAGTCCCTGCGACTTACCATCTTTCAACACCAGCAGGAGGAGACCTTCTATCTCATTGACTCCCCCGAGTATCCTATTATCCTGGGTTACCCTTGGCTGTGCAGACATAATCCCCAGATCGACTGGCCTACTGGCACCATTCTGAATTGGGGTTCCACTTGCCAACTTACCTGCCTGCTACAGACTCCCTCAGCCCCTAGTTCCGAGTTTCATGAGTCTGTTGACCTGTCCCGAGTCCCCAGTGTTTACCATCGATTCAAGCCAGTATTCAGCAAGTCCCGGGCTACCTCCTTACCACCTCACCGCACTTACGACTGTGCCATTGATCTACTCCCTGGTTCCTGCCCTCCCAGGGGTCGGATCTTCTCCTTATCTTCCCCCGAGCGATCCGCTATGGATACCTACATTAAGGAGTCCTTGGCGGCCGGCATCATCCGTGCCTCTACTTCCCCGGCGGGCGCAGGCTTCTTTTTTGTAGAGAAGAAAGACGGGGGTCTTAGGCCTTGCATTGATTACAGGGCCCTCAACAAGATCACGGTTCGGAATCGTTACCCCCTTCCTCTCATGGCCACTGCTTTTGAGCTGCTTCAAGGGGCTTCCATTTTTACTAAACTGGATCTCCGCAATGCTTACCATCTCGTGCGGATCCGGCAAGGGGATGAATGGAAGACCGCCTTCAATACCCCCACTGGCCACTATGAATATCTGGTGATGCCGTTCGGGCTCACCAATGCCCCCGCAGTATTCCAAACCCTTATCAATGACATTCTCCGGGACATGCTCAATCTATTCGTCTTCGTATACCTGGACGATATCCTCATCTTCTCAAAGTCACTGAAGGAGCATGAGGGGCATGTTAGCAGAGTTCTCCAGAGACTCCTTGATAATCATCTCTACATAAAACCAGAGAAGTGTGAATTTCATGTTTCCCAGACTCAATTTCTTGGGTTCATTGTTACTCCTGGCCACCTGGAGATGGACCCTAAGAAGGTCAGGGCAGTCCACAACTGGCCCACACCTGCCACAGTCAAGGAAGTTCAACGTTTCATTGGCTTTGCAAATTTCTATAGGAGGTTCATTAAGAATTTCAGCTCTGTGGTGGCTCCCTTGACGGCACTTACCAAGGGAGGAGGAACCAAGATTCACTGGGGCCCAGAGGCAGCAGGGGTCTTTGATGATCTCAAGCGGCGCTTCACTTCTGCTCCTATTCTTTCAATTCCTGACCCAGAAAGACCTTTTGTGGTGGAGGTGGATGCCTCAGACGTGGGGGTGGGGGCTGTCCTGTCACAGAGGGGTGATGATGAAAAATTACACCCTTGTGCCTTCATGTCTCGCCGCCTGTCTGATGCCGAGCGCAACTACCATGTGGGGGATCGTGAGTTGCTTGCAGTAAAACTTGCCTTGGAGGAGTGGCGCCATTGGCTTGAGGGGGCTCCGCATCCTTTCCAGGTTCTCACAGACCACAAGAACCTGGAATACCTCCAGCAGGCTAAACGGTTGAACCCACGGCAAGCGCGATGGTCTCTGTTTTTTAATCGATTCCAGTTTCTCCTATCTTACAGACCTGGCACCAAGAATGTTAAGCCGGATGCCCTGTCTCGAGCCTATTCTCCTGAAACACAAGAGAAGCCCTTGGCATCAGTAATTCCGAGTTCTAGGATCGTCGCGCCTCTTCAGTGGGAACTAGAAAGAGTGGTACGAGAGGCCCTTGCCCATGAGCCCGATCCAGGCGGTGGTCCCGCTGGACGCCTGTACGTTCCTCTATCTGCCCGGGCCCGGGTCTTGCAGTGGGGTCATGAGTCGCCCTTGACGTGCCATCCAGGTATTGCTCGCACCTTCGACTTCCTCCAGCGGCGGTTTTGGTGGCCGTCCATCAGAAAGGATGTTCAGGTCTATGTGGAGGCCTGCCTCGTGTGCAACCAGGGGAAGTCTATACGCCAGCGGCCCCAGGGACTGCTCCATCCCTTACCTGTTCCCCGCAGGCCATGGTCGCACCTTTCTCTGGACTTTGTAACGGGACTTCCTCCGTCCCAGGGCAACACAGTCATCCTGGTGGTTGTAGACCGGTTCTCTAAGGCTGCCCGGTTTATTCCCCTGCCTAAGCTGCCTTCGGCCAAGGAGACTGCTGAGCTCCTCATGAACCATGTCTTCCGGGTTTTTGGAATTCCTCTGGACATTGTCTCTGACCGAGGTCCCCAATTCTCCTCCCGGTTCTGGGGAGCCTTCTGCAGGCTTATTGGGGCCACAGCCAGCCTATCTTCTGGGTTCCATCCAGAGTCTAATGGCCAGACGGAACGGGTTAATCAGGATCTGGAGACCACCTTGCGATGTATGGCGGCCAGTAATCCCACGTCTTGGGCCACCTATATCGTTTGGGCTGAATATGCCCACAACACCCTCCAGTCCTCGGCCACTGGATTATCCCCCTTCGAATGCCAGTTTGGTTATATACCCCCATTATTCCCAGAGGAAGAGGTGCAAGTTGGTGTTCCCTCTGCCCAGCGCTTTGTCCTACGCTGTAGGCAGACCTGGAGGAAGGCCAGGCGTGTCCTCCTTCGGACCTCCCAGAGATACCAAAGCCAGGCTAATCGCTGCCGCCGGAGAGCCCCTAACTTCCGAGCTGGTCAAAGAGTTTGGTTATCCACTAAGAACCTGCCCCTCCGGGTTGAATCCAAGAAGCTTTCCCAGAAATACATTGGCCCTTTTCGCATAGCAAGGAAAGTTAACCCTGTTTCTTATCGTTTGTTTCTCCCTCGCTCTCTTAGAATTAACCCCACGTTTCATGTCTCATTACTAAAACCTGTCTTGTCTTCTCCCTTTGCCCCCCCCCGCAGACCCCCTCCACCTCCCAGGATCATAGACGGCCAGCCAGCCTACACAGTGCACCGGATACTGGACTCCCGGAGGGTCCAGAACTCCTTGCAGTATCTGGTGGACTGGGAGGGCTACGGGCCGGAGGAACGCTCCTGGGTTCCAGCCAAGGACATCCTGGACCCAAGTTTGATCCGAGAGTTTCGCACCCGGAGGCCGGGGTGTTCGGGAAGGAACGTCAGGAGCCGTTCCTAGAGGAGGGGGTCCTGTCAGCATCCTGCCTCTTGTTGTTTGTCTCCGGGCCTCTAGAGGTCCCCTGTGTTCCCCTCTGCCTTAGTTCTTCCTTGTGTGTTCCTTGTTAACGTTATCCAGGTCAGCTGTGCCTTGTTTCCCCTAGAGTATTTAGCTGTGTTTTTTCACTTGTTCCTCACTCAGTTTTTGAGTCTTGGCTAAGCGTGTCCTGCTGTGTCCCCTCTGAGTCCTTCCAAGCTGTCTCAAGTAAGGTGTTCTTAGTTATTGGTGTTCTCTGTTTTTGTTTTTTCTCCCCTCGTGGAGTTTTTTATTTTCTCTTGTGATTCTTTGCAGTATCACTATTTTTACCTCAGTCTGAGAAGAACTTTTGTTGGATTTTTTGTGACTTGCAAAGCTCTTTTTTTTTTTAATAAACCTTCCTTACCTGAAGTGTTGCCTGGAGTGTTTCGTTTGGGTCCAACATTCCCGCCTCTGTGGCTAAGTGGTAGATCTCTCACTCACCACACCAGAGACCCGAGTTCGAGCCCGGCTCGTGACATGCTCCTATCTGTTTACGTGTGGAAAGTTGCTTACGTGCATGTTGTTAGAGCCAATCAGAATCATTCCACATGACAATAATGACGTGGTGAGACCTTGAAAACAGTATAACTGTTCAGAAATTGTATGTACGTTAGGCAGAGGCGGGGAGACTGTTAGAGGGAGTGCGGTCTACGAACTCCTTGTGAGACTTGAAGCTGCTTCTGCTGATGAAACTGCAAACTATTCTTCAGTAAATTTTTCTTTAATTAATCTAACTCCTGACTCTTGGTCTTCATTTCTCACTACTGGTCCTGGGTCCTAAGCTGTTACCCCAACAGAATACTGAGCTGAAGTCAACAAACAGCATGCGTGCATAAGTGTTCTTATTGTCCAGATGGGTGAGCACAGAGTGCAGTGCCATGGAAACTGCATCCTCTGTGCTCCTATTGCTACGGTAGGCAAACTGGTGTGAGTCCAATGTGGATGGTAGAGGTAGAGAGTCTTTTAGGTGTTCCAGGACCAGCCGCTCAAAGCACTTCATAACGATGGGTGTGAGTGCTACAGGGCGGTAGTCATTAGGGCACCTCGGGCTAGAGTGTTTCGGCACTGGCACAATGGAAGTGCGTTTAAAGCATGTTGGTACAGCTGCTTGGGCAAGAGACAGGTTGAAAATGTCTGTAAAAACCCCAGCGAGCTGCTCCGGACATGCCCTGAGAACACGTCCAGGGATGTTGTCTGGTCCAGCAGCCTTGTGCGCGCTGATCCGGCTCAGTGCCTTGCAGACATCTGTGGAGGAGAGTGTGATTGGTGGGTGGTCAGCTGAGGGTTTGAGCTTGGTGGCAGTTTCTCTGTTGTCTCTTTCAAAGGAGCATAAAAGTAATTTAGCTCATTCAGGTAGCTCGCATATTTGGGTGTGAGAAACAAAGAGAGGTGATCTGACTGTCCCATGTGGGGGAGGGGTGTTGCAACGTAAGCTCCGGCCATGTTTGTGTAAACATGGTCTAAGGTTTTGTTTCCTCTGGTGTGGCAGGAAACATGCTGGTGAAACTTGGGTAGCACTGACTTTAAGTTTGAGTGATTAAAGTCACCTGCAACAATAAACGCAGCTTCCAGGTGATCAGTCTGTTGTAAATAACGAAGAGGTAAAAAGTTACACAATGCAAATTCAAACGTTTCTGTGGCAATGCGTCACAATAACCTGGCGTATGTAAAAGTCTCATTCTTTACAGATGATGGTATGTTTGGACAGAAGACTAGTTCTTTATTAAACTTATAAAAAACAATAGAATAAAAAATGCCACAATTTATCATAACATCTCATGTGTGCCGCTCAAGCATAAGGAGCTTTCCTTGCCATCAGTGATTGGATAACACACGCGTCTCATTAATAATATTGGCGTGCGGTGGCTGGGATACACATAAACCTAACAACATGCGTAGCATAATTTTTGGAATGATTTATCACGAGAGGAAAAAAATGGTTTTAGTCGCATAACATCAGTTAATGGAAACGCCGTCATTTTGCAATATTTTTTTATCGACTTTTACAAAATATCGCAAAAGTTTTGCGCAAATCTGTAATGGAAACGCGGCTAGTGTTGTTGTTGGTCAGCATAAGCGAGGAGTTAATTTGATTGAGAGAAGTAATTGGTTACCGTGGAAAAAACGACCGCTTGTTCATCTCACGCTGTCTGGTACGACGCGGAGTCTGTGACTTCTGATGCGACGCACTTCTATGATCGGCTGGAAACGAGACGAATTCAAAGGCTGTTCCTTCCATCCTGGAACCTGATGAGCTCCCTCTAAACATAAGGTGGAGGAACGAATCTGCCGATGCGAACTTTCAGGGGTTTGTGACCAGTGTCAGCGGGGATTGCAAGATTTCCTTTCTACTGTTGTCGAATAATGTGATTAACATGGACTGACTTGTCACCTTGATATATTGTTTTTTTTTTTCTCTTTGATTTATGTGTCTTATCTGAAACCATGATAATTGTTTGAAGTTGTTGAAAGGAATAAAAATTCCTCTGTGTGAAAATGTCTTTATGTAAATGTTTTTTTTTTATTATTGCTATCTTGGGTTAGTTATGTAAATTTTGGCAGTTTTAGAAAACTGTCTGGCGCTCGAACTTTTGAAATTAAGTAATTTAATTGAGGTAATGGCGGCCACACTGTTACAAGGGGAACTTCAACAAAACATTTAATTCCCAAGTTATTGCATGTCAAATTAGAAAGAAATGTAAAATAATAAAATATATTATATATATTATATATTTTTATCAGCTGTATCTCAGAAGGATACTGTCCAAATGTAATGTAATCTTATTCAGTAATAATTGATTACTTAACAAGGAACTGTCTCCTAAATTCCATATTACATATTTCCATATTTCTATATTAGCTGAAGAGTTAATGTTGTACTCATTAGTCCTGCATTACTTCCTGCATAGTTATTTACCAATGATGGATCATTAGTAGTTTTACCCATATTTGTTACACTGGCTTTTCTGCCCATAAAAATGGTTTTATTTATTGCCACCTCTTCTGGTCGAGGTGAACGCAGTAAACGCAGATGAGGTGATTGCTTCATCTTGTGCTGCAGTTCATGTCCCTGGCTCACTGCTCTAAGGCAAAGTGGCCGAGGAAAAAACCTCAAACATGTATCGGAATCATGTATCTGTCTTTTATAAATATGATAAACTAAAGACTCTTGGGAGATATGAAGGATCAACACAACTCTATAGATACTCAAGATTAACACGAGACTGGCACAAACTGTGTGTGTTATGACCATTTAATGCCATCAATGATGCATTTTTAGAGGTTAGTTACGTCTTAGTTACGTGTGTAACCCTCATTCCCTGAGGAGGGAACGGAGACGTAACGTTAGTGACTAACGTTTCGCTTAGAAGCCAATTACCTTTGAGGAATTCAACAGCGCCCAATGGCAGTGCCAATGCCATGGGCATGTGGAATTTGCATGCGTAACTCCGCCACACATCGTTGGTATATAAGGAAGTACGCTGGCAACATCGCATTATGTTACTGCTGCGGAGCCCAGACTGAAGGTGGGTGGACTTTTAACCCTAGGGGTGGCAGGGATTTGCCAAGGGAAAGACACCTGCTCACTGAGGAGGCTTACGGTGGAAATACTCGTGTGGGGGTCACCGGAGGGGAACTGGCCGGACACGAGGATCTGGGCCCGTGAGAGGGCAGACACACAGGTATCGGCGTAAGCAGTGCTGGAGGAACTCGTATCCAGTCCGTGGAGTGGAATGGCGAGCAAGCGAAGACACCTGAGCCTGGTCCATTACCGGCCACTAGTAGAGGCGAGTACATAGTCGGACACTGGCTCCACTCGGAGATTGTAGAATCTGCCGAATGTGTTAGGTGTCGCCCAGCCTGCAGCTCTGCAGATGTCTGTTAGCGAGGCGCCATGCGCTAAAGCCCAAGAGGAGGTCACACTCCGGGTGGAGTGGGCCCTAACCCCAAGGGGACATGGTCGACCTTGCTGCTGGTAAGCTAAAACAATGGTGTCCACTAACCAGTGAGACAACCTCTACTTTGAGAGAGCTCTTCCCTTCCGATCTCCCCCACAACAGACAAAGAGCTGGTCTGAGGTCCTGAAACACTGCATCCTGTCTATATAAGCGCGGAGAGCGCGTACTGGACAGAGCAATGCCAAGGCTGGGTCTGCCTCCTCCAGAGGCAGCGCTTGCAGGTTCACCACCTGGTTTCGGAACGGAGTGGTGGGAACCTTGGGCACATATCCGGGCCGGGGTCTCAGGATCACGTGAGAGTTAGCCGGTCCGAATTCCAGGCACGCTTCGTCAACCGAAAATGACTGCAGGTCCCCGACCCTCTTAACTGAGGCCAATGCGGTCAGCAGAGCCGTCTTCATCGACAGGAACTTAATATCAACCGACCGCAAAGGCTCAAAGGGAGGCCTCTGCAGAGCACTTAGAATTACTGAGAGGTCCCAAAAGGGAACGAGAGGAGAGCGAGGAGGATTCAGTCTCCTCGCTCCCTTCAGGAACCTGATGATCAGGTCGTGCTGACTTACCTTTTTGTCCCCCAAGAGATCGTGGTGGGCAGATATTGCGGGAAATTTACATTTCCAGGGGTCTTCTTGGCGGGAAGAACACCAGGTGACGAAGAGGTTCCACTTCAATGCATAGGCATGCCGAGTGGACTCTGCCATAGCGGAAGTGATGGTAGCGACCACCGCAGGTGGTAGGCTACTCAAACCTGCCGTGTCACGTCCAGAAGCCACACGTGGAGCTTCCAGAAAGCGGGACGCGGTAGCCAAAGGGTGCCCCGTCTCTGAGTGAGGAGGTCCGGTCTCAGAGGAATAGGCCAGGGAGGGGCTGTCACAAGGAGTAGCAGTTCCGAGAACCAGGTCTGGCCATGCCAATACGGGACGACCAACATGACCTGCTCCTTGTCCTCCCTGATCTTGCACAGTACCCGTGCGAGAAGGCTCACTGGGGGGAACGCATATTTGCGTAGGCCCCGCGAACAGCTGTGCGCCAGTGCATCCGTGCTGAGCGTGCCCTCGGTCAGGGAATAATACAGGGTGCAATGGGAAGAGACGTGGGAGGCAAACAGATCTATCTGTGCGTCGCCGAACCGTTCCCAAATCAGCTGGACTGTCTGGGGATGGAGTCTCCATTCTCCAGGAAGTGGCTGAAACCGTGAGAGCTCGTCGGCTGCACGGTTCAGTTCTCCCGGGATGTGGATAGCACGAAGGGACCTCAGGTGCTTCTGACTCCATAAGACGAGATGGCGGGCAAGTTGAGACATACGGCGGGAGCGTAGACCGTCCTGGTGGTTGATGTACGCTACTGTGGCCATGTTGTCTGTCCGGACTAGTACATGTTGACCCTTCAGCAACGCTAGGGAGCGGTGCAGGGCGAACCGTACTGCCAGCAACTCGAGGCAATTGACATGCAGAAGGCACTGGGGTCCTGTCCAGGAGCCCGCGGCTGCTTGTCCATTGCACATGGCACCCCAGCCTGTGGAGGAGGCATCTGTTGATACAACAACATCCCTGGAAACTCATTCTAAGGACACTCCGGTCCGTAGAAAACTGAGGTTCGACCACGGGGTGAGTGTCTGTAAGCAGGCCCGAGTCACTTGTACCCGGAGCGTGCCAGACCGCCATGCCCATCTCGGGACTCGATCGCATAGCCAATGCTGAAGCGGTCTCATATGTAGCAATCCGAGTGGCGTCACCGCGGCTGCAGATGCCATATGCCCCAGGAGCCTCTGAAATAGTTTCAGTGGAACCGCACTCTCACTCTCGATTTGACGGAGGCAAGTCAGCAGAGACTGCGCGCGCGCTCGTAAGCTGCGAGCACATGGTGACCGAGTCGATATCCATACCGAGAAAAGAGATCCTCTGCCCAGGGCAAAGTTTGCTCTTCTCCCAGTTGACCCGAAGGCCCAGACGGGCTAAGTGATGGAGCACTAGATCTCTGTGTTCGCAAAACCTGCGCTCGAGAGTGTCTCATTATGAGCCAGTCGTCGAGGTAGTTCAGGATGCGAACCCCGTGCTGCCGGAGGGGCACAAGGGCTGCCTCGACATTCTTCGTAAAGACACGAGGGGACAGAGATAGCCCGAATGGGAGGACCACGTACTGATATGCCCGCCCCTCGAAAGCAAACCGTAGGAACGGTCTGTGTCGAGGTAGGAAGGAGACATGGAAGTAGGCATCCTTCAGGTCGACCGCTGCAAACCAATCTACTGGACGAACGCATCCGAGAAGGCGTTCGCCGCCAACATCCTGAACGGAAGCCTGTGAAGGGATCGGTTCAAGACGGGCAGATCCAGGATTGGCCATAAACCACCGGTTTTCTAGGGTACAATGAAGCAAGGGCTGAGAAGCTGGACTTCACGTCGGCTGGAGGGACAAGCTCGATCGCACCCTTCGCCAGTAGGGTGGCAACCTCCGCAACCATGACTGGAGCATTAGGCCCCATCATGGCGGGCGGACTCCCCAGAAGCGGGGAGGAGCCTGCGCGAACCGAATTGCGTAGCCGAGCCTGATGGTCTTCGCGAGCCAGTAGATAGCCTAGGATAGCCACGCCACGTCAAAGCCCTCCGTGGACACTGTAGTGTACAACAGAGTGTTCAACAGTGGGACGACCCCAGTGTACCCTCGGCCGCGGCCCCATCAAGGGCAGAGAAGGCGGAGGAGGCCACCGAACGCTCATGGGAAGCACAGGGACTTCCAGGACCGCGTGATCTCCTCATGCATCTCGGGAGAGGAAGGCATTGGGGGCGGGGCCCAACAGCTGTCAGGTGCCGCCCCCAAAACCAATCACGCAACCACGAGCGCTCGTGACAGGGCGGAGTTCCACACCAGCCCGAGGCTCGCGGCTGTCCGAGATAGCATGGCTGTCAACTCTAGGTCGGATCCGGCAGCGCTGACACACCCGAAGGCGGAACGCAGCCTAATCTTCATCCCCAAAGGACTCTAGCCCACCTTGAGATGCGGCGATCGACATCTTGCTGCTATCTGGAGTGTGAACGAAACAAACGGGGCTTCAGAGACGGACCCGCCACTTCAGTCCAGCACTCGCGGGAAGCGATGTGCGAGAGGGGGGCGTGGCCCGAGGAATGATCGTCGGGGTTCTTAATACCATGGCACCGCCCTCAGGTCATCCTGGCCACCAGCCAAAGTACCACCTCTCTCAGAGACGGTAGATTGGGGTGTGGCAGAGGGGACTCTCTCTCCTCACGGAGAATACTGAGTCTCGACCGCGACATCGCGATGGTCACGTTCCCACAGTGGGAACATGACACATCCACAATCACTGCCCGAACGTGCTGAAGCCCAAACACGTCAAGCAGTGACTGTGCCCATAGACAGCAACAGAGATCGATCGCACCCGGAAGTGCACGGGCGAACCGTCTTGAAAAAGACGTGCCACACGCAAGCTCTTTTTGTGAGAGGAAAGCTCTGCAGAGTGCCGAAGCGCCCAGGGAAAACACACACAGCTGTTGCAGATCACTGCACAGATCAGCAGGCAGGCAATGTGAGATCGCTGGAACGCGCCGTCACACCAACACCCTGGAGAACCGCTCATCTCGAAGACTGAAGAGAAGACTTCAGAATTAAGGCTTGTAGGAGTGAAGAGATGCTCTTGGCTCCAAAGCAGAAACATAATGCGATGTTGCCAGCGTACTTCCTTATATACCCACGATGTGGGGCGGAGTTACGCATGCAAATTCCGCATGGCCATGGCATTGGCGCTGCCATTGGGCGCTGTTAAATTCCTCGAAGGTAATTGGCTTCTAAGCGAAACCCCCATTCGTTAGTCACTAACGTTACGTCGTAGTGACTGAACGAAAGGGAACTGTTTTATCACTCACAATAAGTATTTAAAAGAACACAACATGGCTATTTATAACAATATATTCCCTTATTTGACAGAAATACATCTGAATTACTGAAAAGTCATTGTAACTATAATATAATAACACTATAGCACTGCAGGCTGAATCTCTTTATATACATTCATGGATCCATACGACTGACTATTTAATACTGATAAATCAGTGTATAATGGATTATGAGCATGCACAGCAAAACTATTAATGTAACTATAACTGTGTCTTTATAAATATATTTATTTATGAATATAAATGAGGCTATAATTCATTATAAGCGTGAGCTTCATAGAAAGTGTTACCGTAGTGGTAGTAGAAAGTAAAACCCTGAACCCTAAACTCATCTTGGATGACTTTTTATGATTTTTTTCTTTTCTTTTAGCAAGTAGCACTAATGCTGCACAGCTGGAAATGTATAACTCTTCCAAAAAAGTATTGTCCTGACCTCCGCTGGGAAGGGAACCTCTTGGACTTGTAATTTAATGGTTTATCATCAGAATAACACTGGTTATGGTTAGTAGTTTTAAATGTGCTCTTCTAAACATAGTTGTTAACTGCTTGTAGAAATAAAAAGGAAATCTGTATAAAAAAATTAAATAACAACACTGTTAGCATGTTAAAATTCAATTTAATGGTTATTATTGAAATCATTTTGAAAGCAAGCATTTTTTTTAAAACTTTTTTTGATAATCTGGTATGAACACACACATGGCAACATGTCTTTTATTTTTCAGAAGTTGCGCAGGTTTCATGCATTTCAACATTGTGTCCCGTCTTCCAGGGATTCGCAGGGATTCACAGATGTTAGGAGTTCTGCCACTTCCTGATAATTATATGTGTCATTAATAGAGGTCATGCGTTCTTGACCGTTCCCGTATTCTCGGATGAGCTGACCAGAGTACGGGACTTGAAGTATAATGGTTTTGCTTAAAATCTTAACAGAGCAAGACTGATTGGGTGGAACCTGTATCTCCATACTCACTGAGTGCAGGACATTGTCGAGTTGGGATGTCGTTTTAGAAGTCAAGCGGCTCTCTTCATATTTCACAGAATATGTTACACCTAAACCAATTTCAACTTTTGGAATTTTTCCAGAGATTGAAAACTCTGTCGTCCTTCCAGATGTAAGCGTATGGTCCTTTAGGAAAGAGCGTGATCTGCCGCTGCCTTGATCCAACATCACCACCTGTTTAGCTATTTCACATTTCCTGTTTTCAACTTTGAAATGTTTTATCACTTCTGACGTGTTAATCAATTTCTCTTCATTGATTTTATAATCTTCCATTTTTAAATAGTGCGATTTTATGTCATTGTATAGGGTGAGGATTTCAGTTTTAATGTCTGTGTTTTTAAAAATGTGTCTTACCTCTGAAAATACACCTTGGTTTTCTTTAGTAATGTAGAATTTGTTACAAATCATTACTGGGCTATATGGAATCTGGCCATTATGTGTATCTCCCCATGTGTTCCACTGTAAAATTTCAAAGTTGTCTTTATTCACTAGATATCCAGATACCTTATCAGCATCTGTGCACGGTTCTGCTGAACCTTTAATCTCAAATTTATCACATGTCCCAATTACACAAATGTAATAATCTTCGTCTTCGTCTTCAATAGAAATTGGAAATGGAACTTTTGACAACTTCAAGTATGTGCTTGAGTCGAGCATGCGCTGGGGCTTATTTTTCGCACGTATTTGATGTCCACGGCGAGCACGATGGTGATTAGAAGAGTCTGCAAGACAAATCCAAATGAATTACACAAACCCAAGACTGATGATTATTAACAATAATTATAATTAAGTATAGCTTCACACATGGATTATAGTTTAGTTTAGGTGAGCAGAACTTTGAAACACAAGAACCGGGGATGAACATACCATTGCTATGAATGTTAGAGAGATCCTCTGTGGTAGAATTCACCTCAGCATACTGTAGACTGATCTGTAGCAGAGCAAAGATGATGAGCATGCGGAAACCCATCTTCCCCTTCCGTCACAGTATCTGTGGAATATCACCAAACAGTCACGAGAAGATGAGACTGATGTCCATTTACACAAAAGTGTATCCCAACATGCAATGTATCAAAGAAGGAACAGAGCTTTTGGGGATTTCCTCCTGGATTTGTCCAACCAGAATTGAAAATCTTCCCATACACACACACACAGTGTCTCTAAATACACCATACTGGTGTCATTTTACAGGAAACCCTTTGGAGTTACATAAAACACTGCTAAAATCGATAAACATTTAAGTATATATTGTCTGAGAAAGTGTATAACTTTCTCCCCATATACAGTGGTATAAATGCAATATCTGTGACAGTTTTGGGAAAGAGCACAAGCTGTCTGCAGGGTGCTAGAGCACACAGGGCCTAAGATATAGCCTACACTTTCAATTTGCAGCTTTTCAATTTGGGTCGGCCAAATCCAGGCGGAAATCCCCAAAAGTGGTCCCGGAATACGGTGACGCATTACTGCCACAAAAGAGACATCAGAGCCAGCGGCTGAAGGACTGGCCGAGGAAAGGCTGCTCTCGCCGGGGTTAATGAGCGCTGAGCGCCGCTGATCCACTGGAGCTCACAACTCCGAAAACGGCAGATCAAATTTTCAAAAAGGCACTCTCTTTATAAATAAACCACAGATTTGGGCTTTAAACAACTACATTCTCGCCTGAAAAGGACATAAAACTATATTTTGTGAAACATTAACACTACCAGAGGGCTCTTGCTAAGACCCATTCGTTTAGCCACCAAAGGGCCAAGCTGGTATCAGACTTTTGCCGAATCCAGTCGGTAAGACAGCGATAACATCTTTTTTAGATATGAAGGCTTCGAGTGTTGTTCTTTGCTGGGGTTTTAACGAAAAGGAAAAGTTTAAATCGCTTAAAACAGACGCGAGAGCTGATTCGAACAAGTGATGCTCCACGGCGGCAAATCTGCTTTCATTGTCTTCATTGTGTAAAGCCCGCCCCAACGTTTCTGATTGGTGCCGCGATTTCGAGGGATTAGAAATGGGCTTGAATGGGCTCTTTGCCAGACTACTTGCAGAGCAAATCTAAATTTGCCGGAAGTTGTCTGGGTTTTCCCAGGCTAATGTGAAGGTGCCATGCATGGACCGCTCATGATGTTCACGGCATGCGAACACTGCGCATGCGCGAGTTGCGAGCACGCTGTTGGTGTTAGAGCTCCGTCGATTTGATTCATAATCCTTGATTTTCTCCTTAACACTCGCTTACAAACGAATATTTTCTACTATTTACAGCGTGTGAATATATCTACGATACGATTCTCTATAAAAAACAATCGGATTGCTTTGATATCACTACTTATATCCGAACTTCCGCTAAGCCGTAGCCCGCTAGCATTGCACGCGTGGTAACTTATTTACACCGGTAGCCGTAGCCCGCTAGCATTGCACGCGTGATAAACTTATTTACACCCGTCATTGTACCGACAATTCGTCATCGTAGCACGTCTGCTACAATGACGAACTCGGATGTGTGTCTAATGTTACCTTTGAGTGCAGGCGAGGACACGTTTGAGCTGCATTCGGTGCTGTTGGAGTTGGACTCTGTGGCGAAGCAGATTAGCGACCTTCTAGACAGACAAGCCGTGCTGAGAGAGCGACGATCAGCGCTTGAAACATCACGCGCCGATGCACACAAGTCAGTGGTTAATAACCTGTTGACTCCGAGCTCGTCTACTCCGTGTGTTTCTTTGCACAGGACGCGATCATCCCTGGTTTCGTTCACACCGGCACCGACACAGCACCGGGGACCGTGGGTTTTTCCCCAGCGGAAGACGCGAGCCAGGACCAGAGCTAGGACCTCTCCGCCCCTCCCGGTCTTCGAGATCTCCACCCGGAACCGCTTCTCCCCTCTTCGCGAGACGGAACGCAGCGCTGTGGTGATCGGTACTTCCATCGTCCGGCATGTCCACGCTACCTCAGGTAAAGGCAAGGTAATCACTCACTGCTTTCCTGGTGCTCGTGTTCTCGATGTCGCTGCGCAGGTTCCCGAGATCCTGAACGGTGACGAGCGCATCGGAGCTGTCGTGCTGCACGCGGGAACGAACGACACCAGGCTGCGGCAGACGGAGGTTCTGAAGAAGGACTACAAGAGCCTGCTAGAGACGGTGCGCAGAACATCGCCTGAAGCAGCGATCATCGTGTCTGGACCCCTTCCCACGTACCGACTAGGACATGAAACGTTCAGTAGATTATTTGCTCTAAATGAATGGTTATTGTCATGGTGTAATGAACAGAAGCTGCTCTTTGTAAATAATTGGAATGTTTTCTGGGAGCGACCTAGGCTCTTCCGTCCTGATGGCCTTCACCCCAGCAGAATCGGAGCGGCTCTTCTGTCGGACAACATCTCCAGGGCGTTACACATCACCATATGACTAGTAAGTACAGATCACAGTCTTTCCTGTACTAACTTAATTGACATAAGTACCAATGTAGAACATTATATAGAAACTGTGTCTATTCCTCGTTTAGTGAGATCAAACATTAAATCTACTGTAAGATCCAGGAAAAATCTAATTGTGATTAAACCAGAAAAGCTAAATATTAGCGAACAAAAACAATTTCTAAAACTAGGTCTTCTAAACATTAGATCGCTCACACCTAAGGCGGTTATTGTAAATGAAATGGTCACAGATAATAGTTTTGATGTACTTTGCCTTACTGAAACCTGGCTTAAGCCAAATGATTATTTCGGTCTAAATGAGTCTACTCCGCCAGGATACTGTTATAAGCATGAGCCCCGTCTGATTGGTCGTGGCGGCGGTGTTGCAACAATCTATAGAGATATTCTTAATGTTACTCAGAAAACAGGTCACAGGTTTAATTCGTTTGAAGTACTAGTGCTAAATGTTACGCTCTTAGATGCAAGAAAGAAATCCGTATTATCTCTAGCCTTGGCTACTGTGTATAGACCTCCAGGGCCCTACGCTGATTTCTTAAAAGAGTTTGCAGACTTTCTCTCAGATCTATTGGTCAACGTCGATAAAGCATTAATTGTTGGAGATTTTAACATACACGTAGATAACACAAATGATGCATTAGGGGCTGCGTTTACAGATCTATTAAATTCCTTTGGGGTCAAGCAAAACGTCACTGGTCCCACTCATCGTCTTAATCACACACTATATTTAATTATATCACATGGAACCAACCCAACCGATATAGATATTATACCGCAAAGTGATGATGTCACTGACCATTACATGGTAACTTGCATACTGCGTACTGCTGAAATCTGTCATGTTGCGCCACGTTATCGACCAGGCAGAACAATCATCCCAACCACTATAGATAGATTCTCAAATACCTTACCTGATCTGTCTCAGCTGCTCAGTGAACCCAAACAAACAGATGAACTAGAGGAAATGACTAGCAGTATGAGCAACATTTTATCTAGCACATTAGAAATTGTTGCACCAATTAGATTAAAAAAGGTTAGAGAGAAAACTAAAGCACCATGGTACAACAGTGCTACACATGTTATCAAGAGAGAAACTCGTAACTTAGAGCGTAAATGGAAACAAACTAATTTAGAGGTCTTTAGAATCGCGTGGAGAGATAGTATGTCACGTTATAAAAAGGCCCTAAAAGCAGCCAGGGCTGAGCATCTCCGCAAACTAATAGAAAATAATCAAAATAACCCAAGGTTTTTATTTAACACCGTGGCTAGACTAACAAATAAACAAGCATCGCCTGAGCAAAATATTCCGTTACAGTTTAGTAGTAATGATTTTATGAATTTCTTCACTGAGAAAATAGAAAACATCAGAAATAAAATTGTAAATGTACAATCTTTAATGATGTCTTATGATTCAACCGCTACTACCGCCCCTCAAGAACTACTACACCGCTTTACAACTATAGGACAGGAAGAGCTAAATAAACTTATCATTGCATCTAAACCAACAACATGTTTATTAGATCCAATACCCACTAAACTACTCAAAGAGTTGTTACCTGTATTGGAAGAGCCTCTTCTCAATATTATTAACTCGTCTTTATCTTTAGGTCATGTTCCAAGAATATTCAAGCTGGCAGTCATAAAACCTCTCATTAAGAAGCCACAATTAGATCATAATAACCTAGCAAATTACAGACCAATTTCAAATCTTCCATTTATGTCTAAAATACTAGAAAAAGTTGTGTCCGCTCAATTGTGCTCTTTCTTGCAAGAAAATGATATCTATGAAAAATTTCAATCAGGATTCAGGCCGCATCATAGCACAGAAACTGCGCTCGTTAAAATCACAAATGATTTACTTCTAGCTTCTGACCAAGGCTGTATCTCAATACTAGTTCTACTCGATCTTAGTGCTGCGTTCGATACTATAGATCATAAAATACTCATAGATCGACTTCAAAATTATACTGGTGTTCAGGGACAGGCATTAAACTGGTTTAGATCGTATTTATCAGACCGCTACCATTTTGTCTGTCTAAATGGGGAAAAATCCAGGATGATGTCAGTAGACTATGGGGTGCCGCAAGGATCCGTACAATCAAGGTGTGGCCTGCGGGGGCAGACTCCACACTCCAGGAAAGGTTTCTAAACACAGACTGGAGTATGTTTGCTTCTCAAGCCACCAGTGGCGCTCACACGGACATTAACTCCTACACCTCCTCAGTATTGGATCATATCAATACCACCATTGACAGTGTTACAACCCAGAAACAGATCACCACATACCCAAATCAGAAGCCTTGGATGAACAGGGAAGTGCGACTCCTGCTGAAGTCACGCAATACTGCCTTCAGATCAGGTGATGCACAAGCCTACAGCGCATCCAGAGCAAACCTGAAGAGGGGCATCAAAAAGGCCAAGCACTGCTACAAGCTAAAGATAGAGGGACACTTTTCCAACTCTGACCCTCGACGCATGTGGCATGGCATTCAGGCCATCAGTGATTATAAACCCACCCACTCCACCCCCGCAGCCACTGATGTCAACTTCCTGAACGAGCTAAATTACTTTTATGCTCGCTTTGAAAGAGACAACAGAGAAACTGCCACCAAGCTCAAACCCTCAGCTGACCACCCACCAATCACACTCTCCTCCACAGATGTCTGCAAGGCACTGAGCCAGATCAGCGCGCACAAGGCTGCTGGACCAGACAACATCCCTGGTCGTGTTCTCAGGGCATGTGCGGAGCAGCTCGCTGGGGTTTTTACAGACATTTTCAACCTGTCTCTCGCCCAAGCAGCTGTACCATCATGCTTTAAACGCACTTCCATTGTGCCAGTGCCGAAACACTCCAGCCCGAGGTGCCCTAATGACTACCGCCCTGTAGCACTCACACCCATCATTATGAAGTGCTTTGAGCAGCTGGTCCTGGAACACCTAAAAGACTCTATACCATCCACATTGGACTCACACCAGTTTGCCTATCGCAGCAATAGGAGCACAGAGGATGCAGTTTCCATGGCACTGCACTCTGTGCTCACCCATCTGGACAGTAAAAACACCTATGCACGCATGCTGTTTGTTGACTTCAGCTCAGCATTCAACACTGTCATCCCATCCAAGTTAATTGCCAAACTTGGAGACCTGGGCATCAACACTTCAATGTGTAACTGGATTTTGGACTTCCTAACTGACAGACCACAGAATGTTCGATCAGGATCCACCTGCTCCACGTCCATCACACTCAACACTGGTGTACCACAGGGCTGTGTGCTAAGTCCGTTTCTCTACTCCCTCTTCACCTCCGACTGCAAGCCTGTGTATGGAACTAATTCCATCGTCAAGTTTGCGGACGACACTACGGTGATTGGTCTCATCAGCAACAACGATGAGACTGCCTACAGGGAGGAGATCCAGCACCTGGCCACATGGTGCACTGATAATAACCTGCTCCTCAACACCACCAAAACGAAGGAGCTCATCGTGGACTTCAGGAAGGAGTCAAGAGGCACACACGACACCATCCACATCAATGGAATGGCTGTTGAGCGTGTCTCCAGTTTCAAGTTCCTGGGGATCCACATCTAGGCGGACATGTCGTGGACGACCAACACCTCCAGCCTGGTCAAGAAGGCTCACCAGCGCCTCTTCTTCCTGAGGACACTGAGGAAGAATCAGCTCTCCTCGGCTATCCTGGTGAACTTCTACCGCTGCGCAATAGAAAGCATCCTGACCAACTGTGTGGCAGTATGGTATGGGAGCTGCTCTGTTGCGGAGCGCAAGGCACTGCAGCGGGTGGTGAAAACTGCCCAGCGCATCACAGGGACTCCACTACCTGCCATCGAGCACATCCAGAGGAAACGCTGTCTGCATCGAGCTCGCAGCATCCTCAAGGACTCCTCTCACCCAGCCCACAGACTGTTTTCTCTCCTGCCCTCCGGCAGGCGTTTCAGGATCCTCCGGACCAGGACCAGCAGACTAAAGAACAGTTTTTTCCCCAGAGCTGTCTCTTTATTGAACTCAAACCACCGTTGATCCACTTCCCTCATAAACTGCAAACTCTCCTACCTCACACCTACATTCACTTTGTTATTTGCACTACCGACTGTTTATTACAATAACAACTGTTTACTTATGCATTTTGCACCACCATATCTTAACTGGATTATGCTCATTTGCACTGCCGACTGTATTTACAGTAACCATGTTTACATTTGCATTTTGCACCGTACTTCTAACTGTAATATGCAACCACTTTCCACTGCACTTTACACTTTCTTTCGGATAGCTCTGTCCATAATTTATTGCACTACCTTAATCCACTGCTATATTCCTCATATTAGCCTAACATATTATTGTATACCTCTATCTGTAAAATTCTGTTCAAAGTAATAGCCATCTGTATATTATATTCATAGTACATATTCACCTGTACATTCTGTTTACATTCTGTTTATAGCAATAGCCATCTGTATATTTATATTTATTCACTGTATATATTCATCTGTAAATTCAGTTCTGTTTATAGTAATAACCATCTCTCTACTTATACATATTTATATATATTCAGTACATTTTTATGCCCAGCACTTACGCAACCATTGTATATATCCTGCACTTGCTGCTATTGCACTTCTGGTTAGACCTAAACTGCATTTCGTTGCCTTGTACTTTTACTTGTGTAATGACAATAAAGTTGAATCTAATCTAATCTAATCTAATTAGGCCCTCTGCTATTCTCAATATATATGCTACCGCTTGGTAATATTATAAGAAAACATGGAATTAATTTCCACTGTTATGCTGATGACACTCAATTATATATTTCATCACGACCGGACGAAAACGCTAAATTATCTAAACTGACAGCGTGTGTTGAAGATATTAAATACTGGATGACGTGTAATTTTCTGCTATTAAATTCAGATAAAACGGAGGTATTACTTATTGGTCCAAAAAACTGCCCACAAAACCTCGCACAATACAACTTTACCTTGGAAGGATGTCCTGTCACTTTATCCACTACAGTAAAAGATCTAGGTGTTATATAGACCGCAACCTGACATTCGAAAATCATATTTCATATGTTACAAGAACGGCATTTTTCCACCTTAGAAACATTGCTAAGCTACGTAACATGCTATCTATTCCTGATGCAGAAAAGTTAGTTCATGCATTCATGACCTCGAGATTAGATTACTGTAATGCTTTATTAGCTGGTTGTCCTGCATCCTCAATAAACAAACTACAGTTAGTCCAAAACGCAGCTGCTAGAGTTCTTACTAGGTCAAGAAAATATGATCATATAACACCAATTTTATCATCTCTACACTGGTTGCCTATTAAGTTCCGTATCAATTACAAAGTATTGCTACTGACCTATAAAGCCCTAAATGGTTTAGCTCCAGTGTATCTAACGGATCTTCTATCGCCCTACAACCCATCGCGCTCTTTAAGGTCACTAAACTCTAGGCTTCTGGTCATTCCTAGGATATCTAAGTCCACTAAAGGAGGGAGGGCTTTTTCACATTTGGCTCCTAAACTCTGGAATAGTCTTCCTGATATTGTCCGAGGTTCAGACTCGCTGTCCTAGTTTAAAACTAGATTAAAGACGCATCTCTTTAGCCAAGCATTCACATTATAATTGCCTTTTATACTACAGTTAAATCGGAACAACAGCATTAATATAATATTCTGAACAGCAGCAATGCTAATTATTTCCCATCTGCTTTTCTGTTGTTATCTCGGGACACTAGTCCCGAGGTAAATAGTTCGTCAGCTCCAGTTGTATCCAGCCGCTCATGAAGACTTCGGATGCCCCAACACCTGTGATGAGACGACTCCACGCCTGTGAAGAGACGACTCCACGCCAGCGTTGTTATGGCCTAAATTAATATACGACTGATTATCTTTTTCGAACATTGTTCTTTAACATTGTGTTTTTAACATTTTTTATACTGTTCATCTATGAAATGCACTTTCTGTAAAGCTGCTTTGAAACAATGTGTATTGTGAAAAGCGCTATACAAATAAATTTGAATTGAATTGAATTGAATGATTAGCCTCAGTGGCGGAACTTTAAACTAGTAGCCTAAATAACGGACCCCGGTGCAGCCACAAATATCATAACTATCTATAATAGGCCTACTGTAATCAAGAAATATATTTAACAAATGCATTAAAAACAGAAAGACGCTAATAGTTTCAGCCTTAGGCTACTCAAAAGCTGCTGAAACATGGCCAGTGGGTTCGTTACGCACATCAATTCATTCCCGGCGTTCTGGGTTTGCTTCTTATTTATCAAATAAACAGGCAATTAGTTGATGAAAGTGAAAATTCATGAAATTCGCTTTAAAGTGAACGAAATTCAGACACATCGCTATACAACACATGTCCTTATTAGGAGAAAATACATGTCGTTTTAACAAGAACTTGTTAACTTGTTTTGCACTTGATGTAAGTGGCCTCTACTCCAGTAAAAAGTTTCTGGGGAAGGACCCACCCACATTTTCATGACTTGTTTCTGCTTCTTCTTCACCTGTGTTTTGATCAGGAGATTTACTCTTTCAGAAGATGTGTAATAGCACCTCCTAGCGTTTAACAGTGAAAACACAGACAGCCTCTGCACTCACGATTCTCTCAACATGAGGACAGGAGAGCTGTCAGTCAATACATGGGAAAACAAAGTGACTTCTGTATTTGAAAAAGTAACCGATATTTTGTTGTAAATTTAAATCTAATGCATTACTTTACTAGTTACTTGAAAAAAGAAATCAGATTACAAGTCACGTCATGTCACTTGCGTAATGAGTTACTCACATCACTGCTCATAATAAATTCTACTTCATGCTTCACATTATATAAAGTTTGAATCATTTATATCACAAATTTCAAAGAACATTCCTAATATAAAATGAGAACCAAGACTTGTTTGAAGTCACGTGAAATATTGTACCATGTCTTACCTGTGAACGATCACCTGTAAATGTAGAGTTGATGAGTGTAAAGTACTTCTCAGCTCCCTGACACCTGTCCAGTGCAGTGCACGCATATATATCACAGCCCTGATGCAAATACAGCTGTGCACGTTATCATACGTGGTCAGAATTTATGGGTTTTTTCAATTGATAACAAGCATTAGTCAAAACCAAAGCCACATGCTCAAAACTCTTCACACATTCAGAGGAACACAAGTCTAGTTTAGACCAATGCTTTTCATTGCTTTCACACAAAATACATTCAATGAGCACATTTGCAAAAACTCTTTTAATAATAATAATATGTTTAACTTATATAGCGCCTTTCCCAAGCTCAAGGACACTTTACAAGATCATAATCATAAACAGTAATTTCATAGTCAATTAATCAGTTAAATGGATGGTAGACATTTGCCCAGTCCGGAGATAGAAATAAGATGCAGTTGTTACAATTATGAACTGGAAACACAGATACAGCACATAGTTATTAAGTGTCAAAACATCAAGTGTCAATAAAAAAAGCACAGAACATAAATATTCAGAGAAAACAGCTGGTAGCATAGGGTTAGGAGTACATTATGACTGATAGTACTGGGTAAACAAGTAGGTTTTGAGTTGTGATTTAAACACAGAGAGTGAGGTTACAGTCCTTAGTGCCAGTGCTAGAGAGATCCAGAGTTTAGGTGCTATGACGGGAAAGGACCTGCCGCCCATTGATGACAAACTATGGGTACAGTAAGAAGTTCACATCCAGAAGATTGAAGAGATCGAGGCGGGACATAAGGAGACAGTAGATCAGAGAGCTAAGGTGGAGTGAGACCACTGAGTGATTTAAAGGCAAGCTGAAGAATTTTGTAAGTAATGCGAGATGACACCGGAAGCCAATGGAGGTTAAATAAAATCGGGTAATGTGAGCAGATCGTTTAGTGTGTGTTAATAATCTCGCAGCAAAATTTTGAATATATTGTACACGGGAGATTAACAGGCAGATAGCGATGTGGTTGGTGAGGACAGTCTGGTCGGCAAGGCAAGTTGTATATATTTGAATATCATCAGCATAACAGTGATAGTGGAAACAATGATGACGAATAATATGTCCAAAGCCACGTTTCCACCACAGGAACTTTCCCTAGGAACGAGGACCTTTGGGGTGGTATTCGGTGTGTTTCGACTGCAGGGTCTAAATGAAGTTCCGGGTAAATATTTCCCCCTCCGAATGTCCCTGCTCGCGAGGTAGTACTTTCTCAAAGTTCAGGAACTTTCGGGGGTGGGACTGGGTGCTGATCATGCTGATTGGTTGAGCTCATGCAGCATTTTATTTAAACCGGCATTTTTAAAAGTCTTTTGCGAGGTTCGTTCAGCGTTCAGTAAATATCAGTCGTGCTCTTTCTGTCCGATGGCACGCGTTCGTCTCAGCAATCTCACGGTCAATGTCCGTAATAGCTGATCATAACATACATTATCTTATTTTAAATCTAGCTTTACGAGCTTTCAGAATATGCTTTAGTATCAGTGCTCGTCTATTTTCCGCTGTTTTGTTAACGACCTCTTTAGTAAATCAATACATAACCAGCAAAAGCAGCGCTGCTTGAATCTCCTCCACTTGTTATTGTTGCAGGCAGTAAATGATTCCTGTCTGTCTCTGACTGGGAGGAGCAGTCGCGCGCAGTCCCACGTCTCTGGACTAATTTGCCTAATCTTCACGGTACTTTAGACCGCAGTGGAAACGCAGACAGTAGCAGGTCTGGGGGAAAAAAGTTCCTGGGAAAAAAGTTCCTGTTTTCAGTGGAAACGGGGCTCAAGAGGCATGATGTATTTATAAATAGTAGTGGCCCGAGAACAGAGCCCCGGGGAACACCTTGACTGAGTTAAGCAGTGGGAGCACCCCAAGCCGCTGCCATAACAACACCATACACACACACACACACCGATACATATACAATACAGTCATGCACTGTATGCACCACTGTTACGAACCCCGCTTTCAAAGTGCTCGATGGGAAGGGGGCAAGCAACATAAAAGGACAGGCAAAAAGGCAATTTAACTATTTATTGATAGCTACCACTGCACTCACGCTTCACCGTTTAGGCAACTGGTGAAATGAATCAAAATCAACTCACTGACATAAATACTCTTAAACAAACAAACAAAAACACAGAACAACAAGAACATCAAAAGAGACACAGATAAAGAGTCAGCTAACGTTACCGGTTTGACATCAGGATGCACACAAAGCTCGCGCAGCCCGTCATCCGCAACGGCCATAGCTCATTTCACATAGCTCACTCACAACATCATGACATCAGCGGGGGGTAGCGCCGACACATCGCTGGGCCTTTGGGGCGTTCTATCACTACACCTCAACATTTGATTGGCTGATGACCCACGTCAGTCAAAGTTATGATCCAATGGAAAATGGCAGCTTCAACTGAAGGCTTGCTATTCTACTTGTGCTGGTCCACAGAGCTGTGATGCATTTAGATGGTGAAAATACAGCTCAGCCTCACAAAAAATAACCAATTCTACAGCCCACCACTGTTAATAAATAGAAGTGGCCCGAGAACAGAGCCCTGGGGAACACCTTGACTGAGTTAAGCAGTGGGAGATTTATAATGATGCATTCAGAGCATCTCCAAACTGCAGCTCTTGTGGGGTGTTCCCGGTCTGCAGTGGTCAGTCTCTATGTCAATATCCATGGATCGCTGGATCTTTGTTAAGTTGTAAGGAACACTATATCGAGTCCAAAACCTTTAGTTTAAACTGATAACTGTTTTTTTTACTTGCGTTTCCCAAATCAATATCCATTCATGCAGCAGTCCCACTGAGTCCCGACTAACGACGATGCATACCCTAACGTGTTTCTGCTAAGGAAACATTCGCAGTACCTCAACTTTAACATCGCTGATACACAGCGGATCTTTGAAACTACACTAGGAAAAGCTTTTTTAGCCAAAGCTTCTAAAGAGTTAACAGAGAGGTGGGGGGATAGCTGCCCTTTCTTCAAGGAGAAAGATAACGCCATTCTTCTGTCATCACCGTATCCTCTTGCGTAAGGCGTTGCTCACTCGGCTTGTGCTGAACTTGAAATATTACCGCTCGCTTATACCGTCACACAGAGACACCTCAGACAGTGCGCAAGCGAACCCCTTCACCAGAAACCCCGCCCTGCAGCTAATTTCATTGGTTAAGGTACTAGTGACAGGTGGTTTAGGAATCAGTGTTTGGTCAGTACTGTGATTGTCGTGACCAATAAAATCGTAAGAATCCGCTGCAGGGCAAAGTTACCGTCGAACTGGTTTTGGGGGGAAGCTGTTCAGAATAGCGCACTTTGCGCAGACTGTTTGTGTGAGAGCGGCGATTTTAACGTCAACTCTTAGTCATTGTCAAGTGCTTTTCAGCTTGCACAACAGGGGTGGCCAGAGGGGTGGCCAAGCTTCAAACAGGGGTGGCACTGGCCACCCATGGCCACCCCTTAGCTACGCCCCTGGTCGTGAGCCAGTAAGACTGTACTCGATTGAGTAAACTCATTCCCTCTGGAGTAATGGGGTCTTGTATATTTGAGCTCATAGTGTGCATTAGGATATAATTGACTGACTCTGTCAATCATTGTTTCTCCACAGGAATACACGACCATGTATGTTGTAGTTTTGTTGTAGTTTCTCGGTGCGAATGGTAAAATGTTCTCAGTTTCACCGCAGTCACTTGTAGTATTAGAAAGATTCAAAACTAATGAGAATTCTGTTCTCCTTTTGAGTGGTCTCTTCTAAGATTTCTGATCCTCTCCCCCAAAACCAGGTGTTTGTGTTGCAAATATTTACAACCCTTTTGTTCTAGTTGGAGTATTTAAAGGAGGGTAACAGAGCTGTCAGGGGGGAACATTCTGTAGCCAGAACCCCCCATGCAGTCTGTGTCAGTGTCTCTGAGGCACTCACACACATTGCATGTAGTGTGCCAGACATTCAGACATGAAATTATTTTCATATTGCTTTGCGATTGTGTTTATGTTTTTACGCTGATCAGTTGTGTACCATGGATTCTTTTTTACTTATTTACTTTTCCTGTCTGGCCAAAATAAATGTTAATCTTGATTTATCTTGTATTATTCTGAAATCATTATTCTAGTATGGATCGATGTAGACTCCTTTATTACCGCAAAATCTAAGGTTTTGATAGATCACACAGATGACGGCACGACTGAAGCATGGGGCGCAGAGTGCGCGATAATCCGATTTCTGACTATCCCTGTATTAGCAAGTTGTAGCTCGGGGATATTAATAAAATTACACTTTTTGTTGAGTGAGCATGGGGCAACCACTTAAAGGTAAAATATCCACTCTGCATCCTCTGACTAATATCAGAAGTAACCATTTTGTGATCGTGAACGCGCGGTCCGGACGCGTCTGTTCTGTGCGATATTGGGTCTCTTGATGAACGAATTTGAAAACTAGGACGATACTAAGAAAATCAACAATCTAAATTAAATCGCAACTAATCTTTAAATCAGCTGATAAACTCTAAACGTAACACACTTTATGGAGTCACATAAAATTGGAGTCAGATAAAATTATTCATGGAGTCAGATTTAAAATGAGATATCAATAAATTAAGAGAACTTCACCAAAGAGCTGAAAAGGTTTACACGCAGAATTCCTTTTGACCAAGCCGTTAGAATCCGTTTTTTGGGCTAATGGATGGAAGTTTACATTCTACTTCACAGCAAATGATGTCATCACGTCAGAAAGGTCACATGACGTAGGTGGAAGTGCCGACCCAGTGTTAAAACAAACGTACAAAGACTAAATCAAAAGCCCTTTACACAAATAAAGGTAAAACAACGATGATGGACGATTTTAAAAATGGAGGAGAACATGAGATGGAGTTTAAGAAACTCATACAGGTTTGGAACAACTTGAGGATGAGTAAATGATGACACAATTTTCATTTTTGGGTGAACTATCACTTTAAATACACATGCAGTGAAGATAATGTAGGAGTTTCCTGGACCACATTTGTGTGGCTATTAATGTTTAATATATATTTTTAATGAAAATGAAAAGAGGCAGAGTGGTGTTTTATGACATATTTCTCCTGGAGCGCCTTGAAAGCGCATCTATTTCGCTTCAAACGCTCGATTTATACTCGCGGCCAATTCACTGTGGACACGCGAATGGATTCAAAATGTTCAAGAGTCCAACTAGACGCGATTTGGTGTGAACGCAGTATCAGACCTTCATTCATCTTCAGACACAAATTCAGATATTTCTGATGAAATCCCAGAGCTCTCTGACCCCTCCAGCTGTTTAATGAACACTTTCAAGGTCCAGAAAAGCAGTAGTCCATGGGTGCGTCTCAATCAGCTCACTAGTTCAGTAGTCAGGGCACTGATCAGGGAGTCAGCCCATTGACTTATGTCCTTATCAGTGCCCTGACTACTGAACTAGTGAGCTGATTGAGACGCACGCCATGAGACTCAGTTCAACCTTACATTTACATTTATGCATTTGGCAGACGCTGTTATCCAAAGCACATATGCCCTTATTACAGGGACACTCCCCCTGGAGCAACATGGAGTAAAGTACACACTGGTGGTGACCGCTGGGATAGCAACCTTCTGTGTATCAGTTCAGTGGTTTAACCCACTGGACCACCATCTCAATCTTAATATTATGAAGCCATGAGAATACTTTAGTGCGCAAAAACAAACAAAAATAACAACTATATTCAACTATCTCAGAGCGTTATGAATCAGTGAGTCGATTCAGCGGTTGGATCGCCAAAGTCACGTATTTCAGCAGTTTGACACGTGATCCGAATCATGAATCGACTCACTGATTCTTAACGTTTCGAAGCTTCATGATGCTGTGTTTTGAAATCGGTCATCACTATATAAGTCGTTATTTAGGCTTTAGCACAAAAACTATTCTCGTCGCTTCATAAAGTTATTGTAGAACCACTGTAGTGGGTCTTGAGAGTGTACAGTGCATTGTGCCAGTGGAGCCCTTTCTGAGCCATCGGATTTCAACTAAAATATCTTCATTTGTGTCTGAAGATTGTCGTGGCAAAATTTCAACTATTGCCGCATTACTGAATAAGAGACAAAACCTTTCCCAATTGTCTTTATAAATATTTAATTTCTTGCAAGAAATGAGTCACAGTCATACAGCCATCTTCAAGTCTGCAGAGTGCACTAACTAGACATACCAGCACTTTTTATCAGTTTCCCAAACAAAGTCACTCCTCCTGTAAATTTCCACACATGACAAGAAAAGCAGCACTTGCTCAAATCCCCGAGTGTGCTGTTCATTTAACTCTGATCCCTACGTTTAGGCCATCCTGACCCCTGAGTGTCAAATCCCAGTCTTCATGTCTCCTGTACAAAACATGTTTTCCATGTGTAAGTGTAGAACGTGTTCTCTATATTCTGTATATGACCTTTTACCTAGTAAGCTGGTTCTGTATGAATATATGCAAATCAATAAACATTTCATGCGCAATGTTTAATGTATAGCTATTGTTGGGGTAACAGCTTAGGACCCAGGACCAGTAGTGAGAAATGAAGACCAAGAGTCAGGAGTTAGATTAATTAAAGAAAAATTTACTGAAGAATAGTTTGCAGATTCATCAGCAGAAGCCAGCTTCAAGTCTCTCAAGGAGTTTGTAGGCCGCACTCCCTCTAACAGTCTCCCCGCCTCCGCCTCATACATACAATTTCTGAACAGTTATACTGTTTTCAAGGTCCAACCACGTCATTATTGTCATGTGGAATGATTCTGATTGGCTCTAACAACATGCACGTAAGCAACTTTCCACACGTCAACAGATAGGAGCACATATCACTAAAAATGCGTAGATGCGTAGACTCGTTGTCGCCCAGTCCCAGATTTGGATTACAATGACCTCAGAGGCCACAGAAAGACGTCTGCAGAAACTCCATCTCCAATACTGGACCTGCAAAGATCATACAACGCACATACACAAAAAGCTCCAGCGAATAACAGCTTTCACAAGGTTGAGAACATCTTAACTAACTATCAACAAGCTCTTCTCCAAAACATCCTGATATCTCATCTCAGTAGAGAAGTGAATCTATTCTATTTAATTACTAAAAGCACATAAAAAGAGGTACATTTGTCTGTTGTCTGAGTCCACAAAAAGTCACATAGCCCCCGGGACATGTGTGACCCTAGGGTCACTTTAGGAAGACATATAGCACAACACCTGCAGAGGGGTTCTCCAGGGGTGTTGACACACACACACACACACACACACACACACACACACACACACACACACACACACACACACCAAGGACATTTGCCTGTCAGCTTGTCTTGACACAGACATCAGAGCTGGCACCTAGAAAATGTGGATTCAAAAGCACACAGCAAATAATACTAAAATCTCCAAATATAGAGAGGTTATAGATTAACTGATGTATCCAATGTAGAAAATAGTTATAACTTGATTATCATTGATTCTTATTTTAATATTGATCATAAAACCATTCTTGAAGGATATGTGTATAAACGAAGAGACACAGGTTTCTGACCTGCCCCAATACTATGATTAAATTTTCCCATAACAGTACACTGTCAGAAAAAAAGGTACAGTGCTGTCACTGGGGCGGTACCCTAAGGTACAAAAGTGAAAAGGTACATCTTTGTACCTTACTCACCCCTAAATGGTACATATTAGTACCTTAAAAGGTACATATCAGTACTTTAAGAGTGCATATTAGTACCTTAAAGGTGCATATTAGTACCTTAAAGGTACATATTAGTACCTTTTCGGTTTTGTACCTTAGGGTACCGCCCCAGTGACAGCACCGTACCTTTTTTTCTGACAGTGTATGCAGTGTCATAACTACATCTCTGACATTTATAACAAACCAAACAGTTTGAAAATCGGTAGAAAATTGAGCAAGTTATGGTTATTTAAAAAGTACATGCACCATTAAAACACAATGAGTGAGCGAGCTGAGTGTGACAAGATGGCCGCCAGGTGCGGACGCCAACCTCCATTGGCCAGCAGCGTGGACGAGACATCTAGCCTTTATTATGGATATCTATGGTGAGTACTACCAGCCCTGAAAGTTTCAAGTCTACGACTTACGGTTTGGTCTGCCCGATCAGATTTAGATGGAGAATGGTGCATCATGGGAAATTTAGCAATTACAATAGGGTACAGAGGGCATAAAAAGGGCATAAAAAAGCCTATAAAAAATAAACTTTAGGGTCTGAGAACTTGATTTTTGAGTTGCTGGTTACAAAAACTTTATCAAGCATTTTGACATGCGCATCAGAGAGGGCAAAGGTCAAATCATTTATTAATTAATTTATTAATTAATTTCAGCTCATTTATCATGGAAATGTGGTGTTTTCTTTTAACCTTTTAAACTGTAATACCTCTACTGGTGGCCCGATCTCCGTAAAAGTTTGCACGCTTCTTTAAAATAATATGGCGCTAATTTGGGGAAAGTTTTGCACAGAGCAGACCATTTTTCAAAATGTAATTTTCTAAATATTTAAAAAGTTTTCAATCAAACGATACATACCTTTTGACTCTCCTTGTTACAGTTTTGCAGTTATGAGTTTTTACTTTTGTGAATGTCACTCAGAAAACAACAATTTTAAAAACGCCTTCTGAGTGTCAAAAGCTAAACAAAAAGGCTAGCTTGGTTCCAAATACTGAAACATTTGATTACTTTTTGATACCACCACAAAATATGATTCATGTAGGGTGTAACAGAGCAGCAAATAGGAATTTACTTTCACTGTCACTTTAAAATGAAAAGGGTGGAGTAAAGTAATTAGCGAAAATGAGTATATAAGGGGGAGGTCTATTTCACCTGTGAGTTGGAAAAAAGAACCCGTCAGTGTTGTTGTTGGTCAGCATAAGCGAGGAGTTAATTTGATTGAGAGAAGTAATTGGTTACCGTGGAAAAAACGTCCGCTTGTTCATCTCACGCTGTCTGGTACGACGCGGAGTCTGTGACTTCTGATGCGACGCACGCACTTCTGTTCCTTCCATCCTGGAACCTGACGAGGTCCCTCTAAACTCTCCATTCACGCCAAATTGTTTGGCGAGAAGGTGGAGGAACGGATCTGCTGACGCGAACTTTCAGGGGTTTGTGACCAGTGTCAGCGGCGATTGCAAGATTTCCCCTCTACTGTTGTCGAATAATGTGATTAACACGGACTGACTTGTCACCTTGATATATTGTTTTTTTTTTTCTCTTCTGATTTATGTGTCTTACCTGAAACCATGATAATTGTTTGAAGTTGTTGAAAGGAATAAAAATTCCTCTGTGTGAAAATGAAGTGAAATTTAACTGTTTTTTTTTTTTTTTATTGCTACATTTACATTTACATTTATGCATTTAGCAGACGCTTTTATCCAAAGCGACTTACAACTTGGGGGAACATGAAGCGATTGGTCATGAAGAGTCGAGAAGCGCAATAAGAGCCTGAGATCCTGAGACCGTGTACATTGCTTAGTGTAGTACAGGCTTGGGGAGGGAAGAAGAAATAGAAAGAAGAAAGAGGGGGAAAAAAAAACTTTTTTTAAAAATTTTTTTATGAGATTAAGTGCTCACGGAAGAGCTGAGTTTTAAGGTGACTTTTGAATGATGTCAATGATTCTGCGTTTCGGATGGTGTTGGGAAGATCGTTCCACCAGCTGGGAACGTTGAATGAAAATGTTCTGGAAAGGGATTTTTTCCCCCTCTGTGATGGTACCACAAGCCGTCGTTCCTTTGCTGAGCGAAGGCTTCTGGTTGGGGTGTGGATTTGTAGAATGGGGTCAAAGTAAGTCGGAGCTGAGCGTGTGGTGGCTCTGTATGCAAGGATCAGCGCCTTAAACTTGATGCGAGCAGCGAGTGGTAGCCAGTGCAGGGAGATGAAGAGAGGTGTGACGTGGGTCCTTTTGGGCTCGTTGAAGACAAGACGTGCTGCTGCATTCTGGATCATTCGAAGTGATTGGATCGCACAAGAGGGGAGTCCAACCAGAAGCGCATTGCAGTAGTCAAGTCTAGAAATAACCAGGGCCTGGACCGGAAGCTGTGTTGCGTGCTCTGTTAGGAACAGTCTAATCTTCCTGATGTTGTGGAGCGCAGACCGGCATGAGCGAGCTGTCTTAGAAATGTGTTCTCTGAAGGACAGCTGGTCATCAAATGTTACTCCAAGATTTCTGACTGACTTTGATGGGGAAATCAAGGATGTACCTAACTGGATGGTGAAGTCATGTTGTATAGTGGGACTGGCGGGGAGGATGAGAAACTCAGTCTTTGCCAGGTTGAGCTGCAGGTGATGTTTTCTCATCCATGCAGAGATGTCAACCAGACAGCTGGAGATTCGTGCAGCTACTGTGGGGTCGTCTGGGTGAAATGAAAGGTAGAGCTGAATGTCATCAGCATAGCAGTGGTATGAGAAGCCATGTGCCTGAATGATGGGTCCCAATGAAGTAGTGTAGATGGAGAAGAGGAGAGGACCAAGCACCGAGCCCTGGGGAACCCCAGTGGTCAGTGGATGTGCTTGGGATTCCTCACCTCTCCAGGCAACCTTGAAAGACCGACCTGTGAGATAGGACTCAAACCAAAGGAGCGGAGTCCCTGTGATGCCCAGTGATGAGAGGGTGGACAGAAGAATCTGATGATTGACCGCGTCAAAGGCCGCAGATAGATCGAGCAGGACGAGGACTGATGATTTGGAGTCAGCTTTAGCTATCCGCTTCAGTGACCGACAGTAGTGCAGTCTCTGTGGAGTGGCCCCTTTTGAAACCTGATTGGTTGATGTCCAGCTGATTATTCTGTGATAGGAAGGATGAAACCTGATTGAAAACCACTCGTTCAATAGTTTTTGCTATGAATGGTAGGAGAGAAACAGGTCTGTAGTTATCTATGAGTGAAGAGTTTAATGTGGGTTTCTTAAGCAGTGGAGTTACCCGAGCCTGCTAGAATGTGGTTGGGAAGATGCCGGTGCAGAGAGATGTGTTGATGATGTGTGTGAGTGCTGGTAGGAGTGTAGGAGAGATGGCTTGAAGGAGGTGTGAGGGAATGGGATCAAGAGGACAGGTGGTAGGATGGCTAGAAAGGAGAAGTTTAGATACGTCAGTCTCAGTAAGTGTAGAAAATGAGAAGAGAGGATGTTTGGTTGTGGATGTGGCTGAACTGAAGTCCACAGTGCGCGTGGGTGAGAACTGACTGATGATGGTTGTTGTTTTGTTTGTGAAGAATTGGGCAAAATCGTCTGGAGATAGGGAGGTGGTGGGGGAGGGCAGAGGAGAGAGTTAAATGTTCTGAACAGTGTGCGTGAGTTTGAGGTGCTGTTGATCTTGTTTTGGAAATAAGAAGATTTAGCTGCATGTACTTCATCTGAGAAGGATGAGAGCAGGGACTGATACTTACCCAGATCGGATGGGTGGTTAGATTTACGCCATGTTCTCTCTGCTGCCCTGAGTATCGTCCGGTGTTCACGAATAACATCAGATAACCAAGGGTTAGAGGGAGTGGCTCGTGCTGGCTTGGAAGAAAGAGGGCAAATACTGTCTAGGCAAGAAGTTAAAGTGGAGCATAAAGTGTCGGTTGCAGTGTTGACATCCATAGAGGATAATTGTGAGGATGAGGGAAGGGAGGATGAGACAGCAGAGGAGAGATGAGAAGGAGAAAGTGAGCGCAGGTTTCGCCTGAAGGTGACAGGTGGAGGAACTGGTGGTGCATGAGTACTGAGTTGAAGGTTGAATGTGATGAAGAAATGATCTGAGATGTGTAGAGGTTTGACCAAAAGATTGTCTGTAGAGCAGTTGCGTGTGTAAATGAGGTCCAGATGAGTTACCAGATTTGTGGGTATGTGAAGTGATGAGGCGATTGAGATCGAATGATGCTAGGAGGGAGTGGAAATCTGAAGCATAAGATTTGTCCAGATGAATGTTGAAGTCACCAAGTACTATGAGTGGGCAGCCATCCTCTGGAAATGAGGACAGCAGATCGTCTAGCTCATGAACAAAGGTGGTCAGTGGACCAGGGGGGCGGTAAATGACTACAATATGGAGTTTAATGGGAGTCGTAAGCGCAATAGCGTGGTATTCAAATGTGTTGTTATTGCAAAGAGATGTGTGAGTAGAGTATTTCCATCTTTCCATATATCTTGGGTTAATTATGTAAATTTTGGCAGTTTTAGAAAACTGTCTGGCGCTCGAACTTTTGAAATTAAGTAATTTAATTGAGGTAATGGCGGCCACACCGTTACAAGGGGAACTTCAACAAAACATTTAATTCCCAAGTTATTGCATGTCAAATTAGAAAGAAATGTAAAATAATAAAATATATTATATATTTTTATCAGCTGTATCTCAGAAGGATACTGTCCAAATGTAATGTAATCTTATTCAGTAATAATTGATTTCTTAACAAGGAACTGTCTCCTAAATTCCATATTACATAGTTAATTGGCACTGCCATTGGGCGCTGTTAAATTCCTCGAAGGTAATTGGCTTCTAAGCGAAACCCCCATTCGTTAGTCACTAACGTTACGTCGTAGTGACTGAACGAAAGGGAACTGTTTTATCACTCACAATAAGTATTTAAAAGAACACAACATGGCTATTTATAACAATATATTCACTTATTTGACAGAAATACATCTGAATTACTGAAAAGTCATTGTAACTATAATATAATAACACTATAGCACTGCAGGCTGAATCTCTTTATATACATTCATGAATCCGTACGACTGACTATTTAATACTGATAAATCAGTGTATAATGGATTATGAGCATGCGCAGCAAAACTATTAATGTAACTATAACTGTGTCTTTATAAATATATTTATTTATGAATATAAATGAGGCTATAATTCATTATAAGCGTGAGCTTCATAGAAAGTGTTACCGTAGTGGGAGTAGAATGGTAGTATGATAATCTTGCTAAAACTGAAACACAGGTAATCAAACATTGTAGTTTTAGGTAGATTAAATATATATATATATTACATACAACAATGTAAATACATTGAATAATTAACTTACAAAAGGAAATGCACTGTATAAAATCTTTCTCTCTCTCTCTCTCTCTCTCTCTCTCTCTCTCTCTCTCTCTCTCTCTCTCTCTCTCTCTCTCTCTCTCTCTCTCTCTCTCGCTTTTAAGATTTTAGCCTAATCTTAAAAGTTTAAATTAGATCTAAATTAAATATTTAAAGTTTTAATAAAATCGTATCTTCTTAATCTTCCCAGAAGACTGATATATAAAGATAGCATCTGATGCCCGATGATTTTGTGCTTAAATCCATCATAAACCATCATTTTTACTAAACAGAGCCCAGTACATAATTTTAAATATTAAAGATTCAAGCCGGTCTTGAGTAATAACGCTTAACCATGTATGAACCCCATGCAATGAAACATGTTAACAAAGTTTGTCACAAATAAACAGAATTTGTTTCAATACATTTCATTTGTTTTAAAACAATCTTAATCTAAATCTTTAAGAAAATCCCCACACAATCATTAGTGATAGCTTCAGGGAAGGGTGAAGGGTGATGGGATGATTTGAAGACCAGCTGGTCCTCTGTGGTCAATGACACAGTAGAAGTAAAGTTTGTCTTGAGTGAATATTTAATTTTACTCGTCTTATGTCTAAGCATGATCTTACTTTAAATATTAACTGGTTATATTTTACACTACTAATATTACACTACTAATATTTGACATTTTGTGAAAGCCATGATCTAGGATTGCATGTACAAGTTGCATATGATTTTACTTTTCTTGTGTCTTCCAAACTGGCCTTTATCATTGCGGAAACATACCCTTTACTGAAAATATACTATCGGTTATCTACTCAAAATACGGTGAATTTTACAAATGTAGCCTTTTGTTGATGAGACAGTTTGTCTGTTGACCAGCATGAACAGACTACATGTTCTTTCTAGGAATTATGTGTGCACAAAACTCTCTGTAAATTCAAGAGGCCTAGAGTAAGAAAACAGCGACATTGTTTAAGAAAAGATGTCATACTGCATACAGAAAATCCAATTTATTGTGATAGGTATTTTTCCCCCGCCATAGTCTTAGTTATATTATTATCAATATCACTGATCGCATTTTATTTGTCGGACTGTATTTGGTTTTAGGTGAAGATTCCGATCTTGTTGTTGTCGGTGTAAGTGATCACTTGTGTGATGAATTCACTTTAAGCATATTTTTAATTGTATGACTAAACTTTTGTTGTTTTCTTTTGACAAACCTACATTTCAAACGATTGACCTCCTGTGTTTCACAGCCACGGGGAAAACATATTGTTTTGTAATACTCATTAAACCTAATCTTGGCAAATTTTTCTCACCTAGAACACAAAACTTGTACTGTTTTACACATTTTGACTATTTAACTATTTTTGTAGGTATCGTGTCATTTTAGAGGATTTACTAAAAGTTTAAATGCGCCAGAATCACAATGTTTGTAAATGATGTTTTTTTTTTTTGTTTTTTTTTTACTCCACTAGATTGATCATATTTAGTCAGATTTCAGATGACGGTTTTTTCCAAGCATAATCTTTATACAACAATTATCCGTGCACAATTTAATTTAAGAAAAGAGACATTTAGCTATAACTAAAACATAATGCAGAAATCATCTCTTCTGCTCTATTGTAAAAGTTTGCAAAGTTGATTTTTGCCACCGCCAGTAGATGACAGTTTTACATTTTGTTTCTTTGTACAGTTTTTAGATGACGACTACTCTTTGAGCACGGTCAAACAAAATACAACATATGAAAATTAAACTATGATGTTCTCTCAGATCGTCTTTCTGCTCTATCTAGGAAGTAGTCACAAGCCAAGACATTTACAACTACTGTGGTTAAAACACACCCGTCTATTACAGTTAGTTACAACATTTGAGAATGATGTGGTCCCCTTTTTATAATATGCAAACTTCAATAAAAAGTAACCTTGATAAGTAGTCATTCTAAGTAAAAAGATTCAGGCTGTTTTAGTTTCCCCACGCTCCAATAGGGATCTGCCTTTTAGCTTTGATCCATGAAACGGGAACAAAAACAACATTACAATGTGTCTTCATGGTTGTCTCAATAATTATTCAATAACCGGTGGAATTGTTTAACATCTCTTAATTTTTTTTACAATTTTTAATATATGTTCAACTTAAATATTAGTTTTTAGTCATTTACAAAGATGTAATGCGCACTGTCTTATATATAATTATGATATTGTTACATGTTCTGGGTTGTTGGCACCTCTAGGCGGTAAAACTTAGCAGTAAACGAGAGACGTGATTAGGTTGTTACTCAAGCGGTCCTCTGTGACGTCTTTTAATAAAACATTTCAGCGTCATCAAGGCAAACTCATTAACGGTATGCAGTGAAATAAATATAAACATACAACACTTTATGGTAATGAATAGGCAAGAATGAATATCTAGAATGAATACTACCTCATGCGCTTATTATATTTTGCTTAAAGTTTATTTGTTCAAGTTTTTTTTTTTCTGAAACAGTGTTTTACCACTTTATTTTTTAAACATCACCATTCTTCTTTGTCTGTAATTGTAATTATGTGCATGTTTGTTATCCCCTTTCCACTAAAACTACGTTTCCAACATTTAGCTGTAATGCTAGCGACCAAATAATGTTCTTCACATCTCTTGTTTCGTATAGAGCATTTGGTTGATTTAATCAGATGATGCATTAAACCAGCATATTCATCATTTACATAGTATTTATACTACCATAAATATATGTTTGGGTGTATAGAATGGTCAGACACAATCATGACATAAATTTAAGTGATTCAGCAGTGTATTGTTGAATATACGAACATGAATTGAAGTATTGAAGAAAATGATAGAATGGCATTACGTACATAAAGTAAAACATTAATAATGACATTACAGATGATCTAGCCAGAAAAGAAAATCTCTGCAGACTATCATGTTTTTCTCTAGTATGTAGTTGACCAGCGTTTCAACCATTTCATTAATGTCAGTTTTTCTCATTTTTTGACACCAGTGATATACATAGATCTGATACATATGTACACATACAGAGTACTTCGGTAACTCCTAACTCATCGCTACAATCATACATCACATCCAAAACCTTTCTGAGGATTACACAGATAGGTTCTTTGCTCTTAAACAAGCTTGTCACATCAGGCAATGAATTTGTCAGGTCTCTTATGCCGTCCATTTCATTTTTGAGATTTGTTACACGTTTGGTACCCCCCGCACAATCATTATTTGAACCACATGCATCGTCAATGATTTTACGCATCAAGCCAACCATCTGACCTCGAAAATTATCTTTAAACATACCGCCTAACATGGCTTTAACATGGCACTCCTTCCCCACGGAGCATGTGCACGCCGGAGGGTACTTGCGCACATCATCACCAGAGCTCAACGGGCAGTCGCTCCCCATCAGCTTTTGCGTAGCCATTCCAGAAATCCGCACCGTTGAAGATGTCTTCTTCAGAACTGTATACGGTGCAGTTGATGCTGAAAGATTCTAATAGTTCCTGGAATCTCCGGTGTGTCCTTTGTCCACAATTGTCCAGGCCTTGTGGGTTAACGTTCTGAAGTTTGGGGTTTTTGGGGTCTGATCCCTCAAAATGCAAGTAAAAGAAGCGAGCTATTCGGCAGGCTCAGACAAACAGGAATGTTGACTTTGAGGTCAATATAACAGCCAGACAATCTTCCTTCAACTTCTGATGCTGCAGTAGCACAGAAATCTGTGCTGATGTAGTCATCAAACCTAGGCTAGTAGCTAGATCCCTTTCGGCTAGGAACCCAGATTGCTTGCGTTAACCGAGCACTATGTGTAGAGTTTATCAGGACTGCCGTTTTGGGAGACTCCCTTACCCCGCCCCTGTTGTGAGGGGTGTATGGGGGTTGTCGTCAGGAAGTCATAAAAGCTAAGTAAAAACTACACTCTTTTTAAACCGCTAACAAGTATTTACCACACCTACATCATAGTTAAACTTCAGCCAAAAACCATATTTTGTTAAATACAAAATCTACCTTTCAAAATATAACTAATGTAATCAAAACAGAACAAACCCGATTCAAAATTGAATCATTCTGTCAAACTCTAGAACATAGTGCACAATGACAAATACTAACAATTGATGGTATTATGAAACCTGTATTTCAGTTCTACCTGCAGACAATATGCATTCCATTGCTATATACAGGGAGTGCAGAATTATTAGGCAAATGAGTATTTTGACCACATCATCCTCGTTATGCATGTTGTCTTACTCCAAGCTGTATAGGCTGGAAAGCCTACTACCAATTAAGCATATTAGGTGATGTGCATCTCTGTAATGAGAAGGGGTGTGGTCTAATGACATCAACACCCTATATCAGGTGTGCATAATTATTAGGCAACGTCCTTTCCTTTGGCAAAATGGGTCAAAAGAAGGACTTGACAGGCTCAGAAAAGTCAAAAATAGTGAGATGTATTGCAGAGGGATGCAGCAGTCTTAAAATAGCCAAGCTTCTGAAGCGTGATCATCGAACAATCAAGCGTTTCATTCAAAATAGTCAACAGGGTCGGAAGAAGCGTGTGGAAAAACCAAGGCGCAAAATAACTGCCCGTGAACTGAGAAAAGTCAAGCGTGCAGCTGCCAAGATGCCACTTGCCACCAGTTTGGCCATATTTCAGAGCTGCAACATCACTGGAGTGCCCAAAAGCACAAGGTGTGCAATACTCAGAGACATGGCCAAGGTAAGAAAGGCAGAAAGTCGACCACCACTGAACAAGACACACAAGCTGAAACGTCAAGACTGGGCCAAGAAATATCTCAAGACTGATTTTTCTAAGGTTTTATGGACTGATGAAATGAGAGTGAGTCTTGATGGGCCAGATGGATGGGCCCGTGGCTGGATTGGTAAAGGGCAGAGAGCTCCAGTCCGACTCAGACGCCAGCAAGGTGGAGGTGGAGTACTGGTTTGGGCTGGTATCATCAAAGATGAGCTTGTGGGGCCTTTTCGGGTTGAGGATGGAGTCAAGCTCAACTCCCAGTCCTACTGCCAGTTTCTGGAAGACACCTTCTTCAAGCAGTGGTACAGGAAGAAGTCTGCATCCTTCAAGAAAAACATGATTTTCATGCAGGACAATGCTCCATCACACGCGTCCAAGTACTCCACAGCGTGGCTGGCAAGAAAGGGTATAAAAGAAGCAAATCTAATGATATGGCCTCCTTGTTCACCTGATCTGAACCCCATTGAGAACCTGTGGTCCATCATCAAATGTGCGATTTACAAGGAGGGAAAACAGTACACCTCTCTGAACAGTGTCTGGGAGGCTGTGGTTGCTGCTGCACGCAATGTTGATGGTGAACAGATCAAAACACTGACAGAATCCATGGATGGCAGGCTTTTGAGTGTCCTTGCAAAGAAAGGTGGCTATATTGGTCACTGATTTGTTTTTGTTTGGTTTTTGAATGTCAGAAATGTATATTTGTGAATGTTGAGATGTTATATTGGTTTCACTGGTAAAAATAAATAATTGAAATGGGTATAAATTTGTTTTTTGTTAAGTTGCCTAATAATTATGCACAGTAATAGTCACCTGCACACACAGATATCCCCCTAAAATAGCTAAAACTAAAAACCACTTCCAAAAATATTCAGCTTTGATATTAATGAGTTTTTTGTGTTCATTGACAACATGGTTGTTGTTTAATTATTAATGTTGTAAAATTAATCCTCAAAAATACAACTTGCCTAATAATTCTGCACTCCCTGTATATATATATATATATATATATATCGTTTCTTTTACTGTAAGTCATTCTACAATTTTGTTGAATGTGTCCTATTAAGTATTGACTCGTTCACTTTTAGATAGTATGTTGCCAAGAATGCACATATTTTTCCTTCTCTCCTCTATCTCTCCTTCCACCCATTGTCCTGATCCTAATACTCCTCTCCTCCATCTACTCCTCTCCCTCCATTCCTCTGTACACTGTAAAACTTATATGATCGATAAGTTATGACAGCATATGTTTTTACATTGCGTTAACTAATCAGAATAAGTTAAGCAATTTTCAACTTTTATTAATTACACTAGATTTTTATTTTAAAGTACTTGAATATTTAAAGCAATAGTTTGCTATTTTACGGTAAGTTCAAGTAATGGAAATAACTTCAACAATGATTTTTAACACCATGTTTTACAAGATAAAATATTTCAAAGATATGCTACATAAATGCTTAAGTTGTTTCGGTCTTTGTTTTATATATCTTCACAACAATGAAAAATGGTTTAGATTAGATTTTCTCAAAAAATATTTGTGCATAAACTTGCAAACAACTATGCACATTTTACACATATGGATATTAAATAAATCTACTTAACTATGTGAAGTAAAATTAACAAAGTGGACAAGTAAATATAACTTGGCCTGTTACAATTATATAGAGTAATTTTTACTTACAAATCTGATGTAATTAATATAATTACACAAAATCATTTGCTCTTTAAATACATTTTACTTGCAGTGCTGGTCATTATTTTAAAAGTAAAATGTTACTCTTATAATGTGACAAAATAATACTGTGACAATATGCAGTTAATTCTCCTTAGAAGAAATAACAAGCACTTACAGAAACCTATAATGCTTATAATCACTTTAAAGGTTTAAGCAACTTGAGCAATGATAAACATCCGCGTTCAATAACATATTAAACACATATTAGAACTCTAAAATTAGCAGTTCTATGCATAGATAATCTCAGTATCAAAACATCTGAAAACCTTTTAAACGAGCAAAAAATAAATTTGTAAGAAATGTGTGAATGTAAACATATTTTTCAAAACAGTTATAAAATGATGGCCTCCTTCATTACCATCTATGTTGTTTTAATACAGCGTAAGAGATGCGCAAATGTAAACGTAAAGGCTGCACGCAATGAACCTTTTGGATGTCACAGGGTACAGGTTTTCTCAAGGTAAGAACGTACTTTAGGAGAAAACTTAAGTCCATCAAGGGCCAGAAACAGTTTCTTGAAGAATAAAAGGGGCAATCACTTGTTATTATTTTATGAGCATGTCTGAGCCAGCTACAAACAGTATATTACACCGCTTGCTACCCTGATTCTTTAGGAGGTAAATATGGATTTTTTACGATTTTAAAAAGGCTTGTCAAAACACTACATACAATTCACACATCTACACACATAAGTAGCAGAACACCTCAGTTCTTTTACAAAATGAAACACTTCTTTCCCATTTCAAGGCACTGTTTTCCAAAATATCACCCCTATAAACCAATTGTTCAAACATCAGGTGTGTAGACACTTAGGTGCTTAATTGTAAACTCTACAATCAGGGGTAAGCACTATAAAAGGGCAACAGGTTAGTTTACCTGTCTTCAACAAAAATGGAAGGAAACGTTGTAGTAAGAGAAAGAGTGAGGATGCGAGGGGGGGGGGGCCATCGAGGACGAGGGGTAGAGAGGGGAAGAGGGGTATAGTGAGTAGGAAGAGGCAGACGTGGGATGTGGACAAAGAAGACTGGGGACCAACTTTATCAGATGCCATAATGAGTACCCATGGGTTGACATTGAGAGAGTTGAAAGGCATGAATGAATCGAATGATTTTACAATGTGGAGAGAAATATATATTTTCGTCAATATGCAGTACTGGTCTTATGTTTACTGTTTGTTCAATATATTCACATACTTTACTCTAACAAAACTTTCGAAAATCAAACCCAAATTATATCCGTAGAAAATTAGAAATGGAACAATTGTTTAAGATTGAGAACAGCAGAGTGTAAATGAACCAAACAGAATCAGAGTGTATGGACCGTGTGTGTGCCCTACGCTGTCAAAATTGGGTTTTGTTAAATTATTGTAAAATTTGAAAGAAGTGTTTCATTTTGTAAAAGAACTGAGGTGTTCTGCTACTTATGTGTGTAGATGTGTGAATTGTATGTAGTGTTTTGACAAGCCTTTTTAAAATCGTAAAAAATCCATATTTACCTCCTAAAGAATCAGGGTAGCAAGCGGTGTAATATACTGTTTGTAGCTGGCTCAGACATGCTCATAAAATAATAACAAGTGATTGCCCCTTTTATTCTTCAAGAAACTGTTTCTGGCCCTTGATGGACTTAAGCTTTCTCCTAAAGTACGTTCTTACCTTGAGAAAACCTGTACCCTGTGACATCCAAAAGGTTCATTGCGTGCAGCCTTTACGTTTACATTTGCGCATCTCTTACGCTGTATTAAAACAACATAGATGGTAATGAAGGATGCCATCATTTTATAACTGTTTTGAAAAATATGTTTACATTCACACATTTCTTACAAATTTATTTTTTGCTCGTTTAAAAGGTTTTCAGATGTTTTGATACTGAGATTATCTATGCATAGAACTGCTAATTTTAGAGTTCTAATATGTGTTTAATATGTTATTGAACGAGGATGTTTATCATTGCTCAAGTTGCTTAAACCTTTAAAGTGATTATAAGCATTATAGGTTTCTGTAAGTGCTTGTTATTTCTTCTAAGGAGAATTAACTGCATATTGTCACAGTATTATTTTGTCACATTATAAGAGTAACATTTTACTTTTAAAATAATGACCAGCACTGCAAGTAAAATGTGTTTAAAGAGCAAATGATTTTGTGTAATTATATTAATTACATCAGATTTGTAAGTAAAAATTACTCTATATAATTGTAACAGGCCAAGTTATATTTACTTGTCCACTTTGTTAATTTTACTTCACATAGTTAAGTAGATTTATTTAATATCCATATGTGTAAAATGTGCATAGTTGTTTGCAAGTTTATGCACAAATATTTTTTGAGAAAATCTAATCTAAACCATTTTTCATTGTTGTGAAGATATATAAAACAAAGACCGAAACAACTTAAGCATTTATGTAGCATATCTTTGAAATATTTTATCTTGTAAAACATGGTGTTAAAAATCATTGTTGAAGTTATTTCCATTACTTGAACTTACCGTAAAATAGCAAACTATTGCTTTAAATATTCAAGTACTTTAAAATAAAAATCTAGTGTAATTAATAAAAGTTGAAAATTGCTTAACTTATTCTGATTAGTTAACGCAATGTAAAAACATATGCTGTCATAACTTATCGATCATATAAGTTTTACAGTGTACAGAGGAATGGAGGGAGAGGAGTAGATGGAGGAGAGGAGTATTAGGATCAGGACAATGGGTGGAAGGAGAGATAGAGGAGAGAAGGAAAAATATGTGCATTCTTGGCAACATACTATCTAAAAGTGAACGAGTCAATACTTAATAGGACACATTCAACAAAATTGTAGAATGACTTACAGTAAAAGAAACGATATATATATATATATATATATATACAGGGAGTGCAGAATTATTAGGCAAGTTGTATTTTTGAGGATTAATTTTACAACATTAATAATTAAAGAACAACCATGTTGTCAATGAACACAAAAAACTCATTAATATCAAAGCTGAATATTTTTGGAAGTGGTTTTTAGTTTTAGCTATTTTAGGGGGATATCTGTGTGTGCAGGTGACTATTACTGTGCATAATTATTAGGCAACTTAACAAAAAACAAATTTATACCCATTTCAATTATTTATTTTTACCAGTGAAACCAATATAACATCTCAACATTCACAAATATACATTTCTGACATTCAAAAACCAAACAAAAACAAATCAGTGACCAATATAGCCACCTTTCTTTGCAAGGACACTCAAAAGCCTGCCATCCATGGATTCTGTCAGTGTTTTGATCTGTTCACCATCAACATTGCGTGCAGCAGCAACCACAGCCTCCCAGACACTGTTCAGAGAGGTGTACTGTTTTCCCTCCTTGTAAATCGCACATTTGATGATGGACCACAGGTTCTCAATGGGGTTCAGATCAGGTGAACAAGGAGGCCATATCATTAGATTTGCTTCTTTTATACCCTTTCTTGCCAGCCACGCTGTGGAGTACTTGGACGCGTGTGATGGAGCATTGTCCTGCATGAAAATCATGTTTTTCTTGAAGGATGCAGACTTCTTCCTGTACCACTGCTTGAAGAAGGTGTCTTCCAGAAACTGGCAGTAGGACTGGGAGTTGAGCTTGACTCCATCCTCAACCCGAAAAGGCCCCACAAGCTCATCTTTGATGATACCAGCCCAAACCAGTACTCCACCTCCACCTTGCTGGCGTCTGAGTCGGACTGGAGCTCTCTGCCCTTTACCAATCCAGCCACGGGCCCATCCATCTGGCCCATCAAGACTCACTCTCATTTCATCAGTCCATAAAACCTTAGAAAAATCAGTCTTGAGATATTTCTTGGCCCAGTCTTGACGTTTCAGCTTGTGTGTCTTGTTCAGTGGTGGTCGACTTTCTGCCTTTCTTACCTTGGCCATGTCTCTGAGTATTGCACACCTTGTGCTTTTGGGCACTCCAGTGATGTTGCAGCTCTGAAATATGGCCAAACTGGTGGCAAGTGGCATCTTGGCAGCTGCACGCTTGACTTTTCTCAGTTCACGGGCAGTTATTTTGCGCCTTGGTTTTTCCACACGCTTCTTCCGACCCTGTTGACTATTTTGAATGAAACGCTTGATTGTTCGATGATCACGCTTCAGAAGCTTGGCTATTTTAAGACTGCTGCATCCCTCTGCAATACATCTCACTATTTTTGACTTTTCTGAGCCTGTCAAGTCCTTCTTTTGACCCATTTTGCCAAAGGAAAGGACGTTGCCTAATAATTATGCACACCTGATATAGGGTGTTGATGTCATTAGACCACACCCCTTCTCATTACAGAGATGCACATCACCTAATATGCTTAATTGGTAGTAGGCTTTCCAGCCTATACAGCTTGGAGTAAGACAACATGCATAACGAGGATGATGTGGTCAAAATACTCATTTGCCTAATAATTCTGCACTCCCTGTATATAGCAATGGAATGCATATTGTCTGCAGGTAGAACTGAAATACAGGTTTCATAATACCATCAATTGTTAGTATTTGTCATTGTGCACTATGTTCTAGAGTTTGACAGAATGATTCAATTTTGAATCGGGTTTGTTCTGTTTTGATTACATTAGTTATATTTTGAAAGGTAGATTTTGTATTTAACAAAATATGGTTTTTGGCTGAAGTTTAACTATGATGTAGGTGTGGTAAATACTTGTTAGCGGTTTAAAAAGAGTGTAGTTTTTACTTAGCTTTTATGACTTCCTGACGACAACCCCCATACACCCCTCACAACAGGGGCGGGGTAAGGGAGTCTCCCAAAACGGCAGTCCTGATAAACTCTACACATAGTGCTCGGTTAACGCAAGCAATCTGGGTTCCTAGCCGAAAGGGATCTAGCTACTAGCCTAGGTTTGATGACTACATCAGCACAGATTTCTGTGCTACTGCAGCATCAGAAGTTGAAGGAAGATTGTCTGGCTGTTATATTGACCTCAAAGTCAACATTCCTGTTTGTCTGAGCCTGCCGAATAGCTCGCTTCTTTTACTTGCATTTTGAGGGATCAGACCCCAAAAACCCCAAACTTCAGAACGTTAACCCACAAGGCCTGGACAATTGTGGACAAAGGACACACCGGAGATTCCAGGAACTATTAGAATCTTTCAGCATCAACTGCACCGTATACAGTTCTGAAGAAGACATCTTCAACGGTGCGGATTTCTGGAATGGCTACGCAAAAGCTGATGGGGAGCGACTGCCCGTTGAGCTCTGGTGATGATGTGCGCAAGTACCCTCCGGCGTGCACATGCTCCGTGGGGAAGGAGTGCCATGTTAAAGCCATGTTAGGCGGTATGTTTAAAGATAATTTTCGAGGTCAGATGGTTGGCTTGATGCGTAAAATCATTGACGATGCATGTGGTTCAAATAATGATTGTGCGGGGGGTACCAAACGTGTAACAAATCTCAAAAATGAAATGGACGGCATAAGAGACCTGACAAATTCATTGCCTGATGTGACAAGCTTGTTTAAGAGCAAAGAACCTATCTGTGTAATCCTCAGAAAGGTTTTGGATGTGATGTATGATTGTAGCGATGAGTTAGGAGTTACCGAAGTACTCTGTATGTGTACATATGTATCAGATCTATGTATATCACTGGTGTCAAAAAATGAGAAAACTGACATTAATGAAATGGTTGAAACGCTGGTCAACTACATACTAGAGAAAAACATGATAGTCTGCAGAGATTTTCTTTTCTGGCTAGATCATCTGTAATGTCATTATTAATGTTTTACTTTATGTACGTAATGCCATTCTATCATTTTCTTCAATACTTCAATTCATGTTCGTATATTCAACAATACACTGCTGAATCACTTAAATTTATGTCATGATTGTGTCTGACCATTCTATACACCCAAACATATATTTATGGTAGTATAAATACTATGTAAATGATGAATATGCTGGTTTAATGCATCATCTGATTAAATCAACCAAATGCTCTATACGAAACGAGAGATGTGAAGAACATTATTTGGTCGCTAGCATTACAGCTAAATGTTGGAAACGTAGTTTTAGTGGAAAGGGGATAACAAACATGCACATAATTGCAATTACAGACAAAGAAGAATGGTGATGTTTAAAAAATAAAGTGGTAAAACACTGTTTCAGAAAAAAAAAAACTTGAACAAATAAACTTTAAGCAAAATATAATAAGCGCATGAGGTAGTATTCATTCTAGATATTCATTCTTGCCTATTCATTACCATAAAGTGTTGTATGTTTATATTTATTTCACTGCATACCGTTAATGAGTTTGCCTTGATGACGCTGAAATGTTTTATTAAAAGACGTCACAGAGGACCGCTTGAGTAACAACCTAATCACGTCTCTCGTTTACTGCTAAGTTTTACCGCCTAGAGGTGCCAACAACCCAGAACATGTAACAATATCATAATTATATATAAGACAGTGCGCATTACATCTTTGTAAATGACTAAAAACTAATATTTAAGTTGAACATATATTAAAAATTGTAAAAAAAATTAAGAGATGTTAAACAATTCCACCGGTTATTGAATAATTATTGAGACAACCATGAAGACACATTGTAATGTTGTTTTTGTTCCCGTTTCATGGATCAAAGCTAAAAGGCAGATCCCTATTGGAGCGTGGGGAAACTAAAACAGCCTGAATCTTTTTACTTAGAATGACTACTTATCAAGGTTACTTTTTATTGAAGTTTGCATATTATAAAAAGGGGACCACATCATTCTCAAATGTTGTAACTAACTGTAATAGACGGGTGTGTTTTAACCACAGTAGTTGTAAATGTCTTGGCTTGTGACTACTTCCTAGATAGAGCAGAAAGACGATCTGAGAGAACATCATAGTTTAATTTTCATATGTTGTATTTTGTTTGACCGTGCTCAAAGAGTAGTCGTCATCTAAAAACTGTACAAAGAAACAAAATGTAAAACTGTCATCTACTGGCGGTGGCAAAAATCAACTTTGCAAACTTTTACAATAGAGCAGAAGAGATGATTTCTGCATTATGTTTTAGTTATAGCTAAATGTCTCTTTTCTTAAATTAAATTGTGCACGGATAATTGTTGTATAAAGATTATGCTTGGAAAAAACCGTCATCTGAAATCTGACTAAATATGATCAATCTAGTGGAGTAAAAAAAAAAACATCATTTACAAACATTGTGATTCTGGCGCATTTAAACTTTTAGTAAATCCTCTAAAATGACACGATACCTACAAAAATAGTTAAATAGTCAAAATGTGTAAAACAGTACAAGTTTTGTGTTCTAGGTGAGAAAAATTTGCCAAGATTAGGTTTAATGAGTATTACAAAACAATATGTTTTCCCCGTGGCTGTGAAACACAGGAGGTCAATCGTTTGAAATGTAGGTTTGTCAAAAGAAAACAACAAAAGTTTAGTCATACAATTAAAAATATGCTTAAAGTGAATTCATCACACAAGTGATCACTTACACCGACAACAACAAGATCGGAATCTTCACCTAAAACCAAATACAGTCCGACAAATAAAATGCGATCAGTGATATTGATAATAATATAACTAAGACTTGTCACGGACGGGGAATAAACAGAAGGCAGGCAGATATACAGGATCCAAATGCAGGGGAGAATTTAATCAAATAAACAATCAAAAAACAGAACTAAATAACACTGAGCAAACACAAAGAAAACACGGGAACAGAGAACAGCGAATACCTGCATAACAGCAACATTAAACAACGACCGACAGAGAACAACTGAATCACAGGGGTATATATACACACACAAGGGTACAAGGCTAACAAGATAACACAGGGAGTGGTGAATGGGAACACCTGGGAAAACTAATCAACAAGAAAAACTACAAAGCACTACAAAACTCCACAGGAACAGGACACAGAAAAGAACACAGAACCTAGTGACAAATTACCTTCAACATAAAAGTCCCAATCGTGCAAGACACAGAACAGATGTGTGACACTACCCCCTCTCCAAGGAGTGGCTTCCAGACACTCCATCCAGGGAACCAGGGAGGGACGGGAGGGACAGACCAGGGTGGGACGGAAGGGACAGACCAGGGCGGGACGGGAGGGACAGACCAGGGCGGGACGGGAGGGACAGACCAGGGCGGGACGGGAGGGACAGACCAGGGAGGGAAGGGGGCAACAAAAAGTTCAGGCGGCCAGGGCGGCCCGCAGAGTTCAGGCGGCCAGGGCGGCCCGCAGAGTTCAGGCGGCCAGGGCGGCCCGCAGAGTTCAGGCGGCCAGGGCGGCCCGCAGAGTTCAGGCGGCCAGGGCGGCCCGCAGAGTTCAGGCGGCGCGGTCAGAGCGGGGCGCCTGGGCGGCGCTGTCCGTGCAGGAGCCGGAACCCTCTCCGGGCTCTGTGCAGGGGCCGGAACCCTCTCCGGGCTCTGTGCAGGGGCCGGAACCCTCTCCGGGCTCTGTGCAGGGGCCGGAACCCTCTCCGGGCTCTGTGCAGGGGCCGGAACCCTCTCCGGGCTCTGTGCAGGGGCCGGAACCCTCTCCGGGCTCTGTGCAGGGGCCGGAACACTCTCCGGGCTCTGTGCAGGGGCCGGAACACTCTCCGGGCTCTGTGCAGGGGCCGGGACCCTCTCCGGGCTCTGTGCAGGGGCCGGAACCCTCTCCGGGCTCTGTGCAGGGGCCGGAACACTCTCCGGGCTCTGTGCAGGGGCCGGAACCCTCTCCGGGCTCTGTGCAGGGGCCGGAACACTCTCCGGGCCCTGTGCAGGGGCCGGAACACTCTCCGGGCCCTGTGCAGGGGCCGGAACACTCTCCGGGCTCCGTGCAGGGGCCGGAACACTCTCCGGGCTCTGTGCAGGGGCCAGGACCCTCTCTGGGCTCTGTGCAGGGGCCGGAACCCTCTCTGGGCTCTGTGCAGGGGCCGGAACACTCTCCGGGCCCTGTGCAGGGGCCGGAACACTCTCCGGGCTCCGTGCAGGGGCCGGAACACTCTCCGGGCTCCGTGCAGGGGCCAGGACCCTCTCTGGGCTCTGTGCAGGGGCCGGAACCCTCTCTGGGCTCTGTGCAGTGGCCGGAACCCTCTCTGGGCTCTGTGCAGGAGACGGAACCCTCTCTGGGCTCTGGGTACGGGTAGACGGCTCAGACGTGGCAGCCATCCCGGCTGAAATCATCACCGCCAGGATGTCAGCAACTCGGACAGAGCAAAATGCCGTGTCCTCCAGCCTGGAAGCCAGTCTCCCGTATCTCTGGGTTGCCCTAAACTCCTTTTCCATGGAGACCATAGCCACCGGCATCTCTGACCTGGTGACCCCCGCCACCAATGCTGAGCCACTCAGCTTAAGAGCACAAGCCGCGTAGCACTCCAGTGTCCAGTCAGGATCCCATAGCGGCATGCGTGACCGGAGTGGCTCAGAAAGTCCCCCACGAAAAAAGATCATCAGGCATGACTCACTCATCTTAGTCAGTCGTGCCAGCCTGATAAATCTCAGCACATAGTCCTCAGTGCTTTGCTCTCCTTGACAGAGATGTGTTATTCTCCCCGCTGGATCCATTCTTGGGTCGGTCGTTCTGTCACGGACGGGGAATAAACAGAAGGCAGGCAGATATACAGGATCCAAATGCAGGGGAGAATTTAATCAAATAAACAATCAAAAAACAGAACTAAATAACACTGAGCAAACACAAAGAAAACACGGGAACAGAGAACAGCGAATACCTGCATAACAGCAACATTAAACAACGACCGACAGAGAACAACTGAATCACAGGGGTATATATACACACACAAGGGTACAAGGCTAACAAGATAACACAGGGAGTGGTGAATGGGAACACCTGGGAAAACTAATCAACAAGAAAAACTACAAAGCACTACAAAACTCCACAGGAACAGGACACAGAAAAGAACACAGAACCTAGTGACAAATTACCTTCAACATAAAAGTCCCAATCGTGCAAGACACAGAACAGATGTGTGACAAGACTATGGCGGGGGAAAAATACCTATCACAATAAATTGGATTTTCTGTATGCAGTATGACATCTTTTCTTAAACAATGTCGCTGTTTTCTTACTCTAGGCCTCTTGAATTTACAGAGAGTTTTGTGCACACATAATTCCTAGAAAGAACATGTAGTCTGTTCATGCTGGTCAACAGACAAACTGTCTCATCAACAAAAGGCTACATTTGTAAAATTCACCGTATTTTGAGTAGATAACCGATAGTATATTTTCAGTAAAGGGTATGTTTCCGCAATGATAAAGGCCAGTTTGGAAGACACAAGAAAAGTAAAATCATATGCAACTTGTACATGCAATCCTAGATCATGGCTTTCACAAAATGTCAAATATTAGTAGTGTAATATTAGTAGTGTAAAATATAACCAGTTAATATTTAAAGTAAGATCATGCTTAGACATAAGACGAGTAAAATTAAATATTCACTCAAGACAAACTTTACTTCTACTGTGTCATTGACCACAGAGGACCAGCTGGTCTTCAAATCATCCCATCACCCTTCACCCTTCCCTGAAGCTATCACTAATGATTGTGTGGGGATTTTCTTAAAGATTTAGATTAAGATTGTTTTAAAACAAATGAAATGTATTGAAACAAATTCTGTTTATTTGTGACAAACTTTGTTAACATGTTTCATTGCATGGGGTTCATACATGGTTAAGCGTTATTACTCAAGACCGGCTTGAATCTTTAATATTTAAAATTATGTACTGGGCTCTGTTTAGTAAAAATTATGGTTTATGATGGATTTAAGCACAAAATCATCGGGCATCAGATGCTATCTTTATATATCAGTCTTCTGGGAAGATTAAGAAGATACGATTTTATTAAAACTTTAAATATTTAATTTAGATCTAATTTAAACTTTTAAGATTAGGCTAAAATCTTAAAAGCGAGAGAGAGAGAGAGAGAGAGAGAGAGAGAGAGAGAGAGAGAGAGAGAGAGAGAGAGAGAGAGAGAGAGAGAGAGAGAGAGAAAGATTTTATACAGTGCATTTCCTTTTGTAAGTTAATTATTCAATGTATTAACATTGTTGTATGTAATATATATATATATTTAATCTACCTAAAACTACAATGTTTGATTACCTGTGTTTCAGTTTTAGCAAGATTATCATTATTATTGAGTGTAATATATATTTCCACCTACAATGTCTGAGGCGATGCCAAACGCAACACACTAACATAAAAGTAATGGAACATTCTCTGTTTAGTAAAAACGGTCCTTTATGCTGGATTTAAAAATCATAGGATGTTATATTAATCAAGACCTGCTTGACTATTTGTATAAATGAGGTATATATAAAAATGATGGTTTATGATGAGTTTAAGCAGAAATCATCCAGTATGGTGCGTCAGATGCTGGATACATCGCTGTTATAGGAAGATTAAGAAGATACGATTCTATTAAAACTTTAAATATTTAATTTAGATCTAATTTAAACTTTCAAGATTAGGCTTGGAAATAAAATGAGTACGAACAACACTGGCTCTGGAAAGACATTTGCTAACTTTGTTCTTGTTGTTTAGTTTGATACAGGTTCAAATATTTGCTTTTTATCATTTTACATACAAATAGGATATAATGAAGAAATAGGTTCAATGCATACAATATACGGTTACATGTGCTATATCTCTCCGCATGAGAAGAACCTGTCACTGGAATCGCTGGAATGCGAGGGGAGATGTCAGAGGTGGCGCGTACACACACACACACACACACACACACACACACACACACACACACCTGAGTCTTCAAAAACTCAAACTTTGAATCATACATGACACGTCCGTGAACTGTAAAACATCTGAGCCGTGCGGGGCCATATTTTACGCCGAACTGTCACAATCAGGACGACTCCCTGCGGGAGAGCTGCTATCGAAAAAGATTGTAATTGGAAAAAAATAAAGACCGTGCCTGTTACACACAGACACACGCACATACATAGATGCGCACCTCCCTGTTTTGAGAGACGCGCTCAAGGTGAACGCTTCTGTGTGTATGAAAAGAAGGCAGAGGGTCGTGAGATGATTTTTTGTTTTATACATTCATAACCTGTTTTATTTTTTTCTTTAACTCTTTAATAAACATGTAACTGATTGTACATGTAAGCTGATTTTTTTTATTTTTTTATTTCATTGTTTAAACATTTAACTGATTGCATTTGTAAGGCTTATATTGTTTAAAAGAACAGATGTTTGGGGGAGACGGACTTCACAACAATAGCCCCATTTATATACACTGCTCTGGGATGCGCGGGGAATTTTCTGATAACAGCGACTTCAAAAGATAAAACCTTCTGTCAATAACATGATTTATTATACCGCATTCAAAAACAAAAAACCAACTGTCAAATTCATCAAAACAAAAAAACCTAATGTCAAAAACCATCAAAACCAACTGTCAAATTCATCAAAACAAAAAAACCTAATGTCAAAAACCATCAAAACCAACTGTCAAAGTCATCAAAACAAAAAAACCTAATGTCAAAAACCATCAAAACCAACTGTCAAAGTCATCAAAGACATCAAAACCAACTGTCAAAACATCAAAAACTTACTGTCAATCATATGATTTATTATGACAATAGGTCAAAAACCAACTGTCAAAAACATCAAAACCTAATGTCAATCACATGATTTATTAAACAGGAAGTCCCGCCTATACAGGAAGTCCCTCCTACACCGGATGCCCCGCCTATACAGGAAGTCCCGCCTACACCGGAAGTCCCACCTACACCGGATGCCCCGCCTATACAGGAAGTCCCTCCTACACCGGATGCCCCGCCTATACAGGAAGTCCCGCCTATACAGGAAGTCCCGCCTACACCGGATGTCCCGCCTACACCGGAAGTCCCGCCTACACCGGATGTCCCGCCTACACCGGAAGTCCCGCCCCCTATACCGGAAGCCCCACCCACCTGTCAATCAATCAAATTTTGACATTTGGTGTAGTATATTAACTACTAATGGTTTATCATCAGAATAACACTGGTTATGGTTAGTAGTTTTAAATGTGCTCTTCTAAACATAGTTGTTAACTGCTTGTAGAAATAAAAAGTAAATCTGTATAAAAAATAAAATAACAACACTGGTAGCATGTTAAAATTCAATTTAATGGTTATTATTGAAATCATTTTGAAAGCAAGCATTTTTTTTTTACTTTTTTTGATAATCTGGTATGAACACACACATGGCAACATGTCTTTTATTTTTCAGAAGTTGCGCAGGTTTCATGCATTTCAACATTGTGTCCCGTCTTCCAGGGATTCGCAGGGATTCACAGATGTTAGGAGTTCTGCCACTTCCTGATAATTATATGTGTCATTAATAGAGGTCATGCGTTGTTGACCGTTCCCGTATTCTCGGATGAGCTGACCAGAGTACGGGACTTGAAGTATAATGGTTTTGCTTAAAATCTTAACAGAGCAAGACTGATTGGGTGGAACCTGTATCTCCATACTCACTGAGTGCAGGACATTGTCGAGTTGGGATGTCGTTTTAGAAGTCAAGCGGCTCTCTTCATATTTCACAGAATATTTTAAACCTAAACCAATTTCAACTTTTGGAATTTTTCCAGAGATTGAAAACTCTGTCGTCCTTCCAGATGTAAGCGTATGGTCCTTTAGGAAAGAGCGTGATCTGTCGCTGCCTTGATCCAACTTCACCACCTGTTTAGCTATTTCACATTTCCTGTTTTCAACTTTGAAATGTTTTATCACTTCTGACGTGTTAATCAATTTCTCTTCATTGATTTTATAATCTTCCATTTTTAAATAGTGCGATTTTATGTCATTGTATAGGGTGAGGATTTCAGTTTTAATGTCTGTGTTTTTTTTAAAAATGTGTGCCGTTGAAAATGGTTTGAAAACTTGGTTTTCTTTAGTAATGTAGAATTTGTTACAAATCATTACTGGGCTATATGGAATCTGGCCATTATGTGTATCTCCCCATGTGTTCCACTGTAAAATTTCAAAGTTGTCTTTATTCACTAGATATCTAGATACCTTATCAGCATCTGTGCACGGTTCTGCTGAACCTTTAATCTCAAATTTATCACATGTCCCAATTACACAAATGTAATAATCTTCGTCTTCGTCTTCAATAGAAATTGGAAATGGAACTTTTGACAACTTCAAGTATGTGCTTGAGTCGAGCATGTGCTGGGGCTTATTTTTCGCACGTATTTGATGTCCACGGCGAGCACGATGGTGATTAGAAGAGTCTGCAAGACAAATCCAAATGAATTACACAAACCCAAGACTGATGATTATTAACAATAATTATAATTAAGTATAGCTTCACACATGGATTATAGTTTAGTTTAGGTGAGCAGAACTTTGAAACACAAGAACCGGGGATGAACATACCATTGCTATGAATGTTAGAGAGATCCTCTGTGGTAGAATTCACCTCAGCATACTGTAGACTGATCTGTAGCAGAGCAAAGATGATGAGCATGCGGAAACCCATCTTCCCCTTCCGTCACAGTATCTGTGGAATATCACCAAACAGTCACGAGAAGATGAGACTGATGTCCATTTACACAAAAGTGTATCCCAACATGCAATGTATCAAAGAAGGAACAGAGCTTTTGGGGATTTCCTCCAGGATTTGTCCGACCAGAATTGAAAATCTTCCCATACACACACACACACAGTGTCTCTAAATACACCATACTGGTGTCATTTCACAGGAAACCCTTTGGAGTTACATAAAACACTGCTAAAATCGATAAACATTTAAGTATATATTGTCTGAGAAAGTGTATAACTTTCTCCCCATATACAGTGGTATAAATGCAATATCTGTGACAGTTTTGGGAAAGAGCACAAGCTGTCTGCAGGGTGCTAGAGCACACAGGGCCTAAGATATAGCCTACACTTTCAATTTGCAGCTTTTCAATTTGGGTCGGCCAAATCCAGGCGGAAATCCCCAAAAGTGGTCCCGGAATACTGTGACGCATTACTGCCACAAAAGAGACATCAGAGCCAGCGGCAGACGGCTGAAGGACTGGCCGAGGAAAGGCTGCTCTCGCCGGGGTTAATGAGCGCTGAGCGCCGCTGATCCACTGGAGCTCACAACTCCGAAAACGGCAGATCAAATTTTCAAAAAGGCACTCTCTTTATAAATAAACCACAGATTTGGGCTTTAAACAACTACATTCTCGGCTGAAAAGGACTTAAAACTATATTTTGTGAAACATTAACACTACCAGAGGGCTCTTGCTAAGACCCATTCGTTTAGCCACCAAAGGGCCAAGCTGATATCAGACTTTTGCCGAATCCAGTCGGTAAGACAGCGATAACATCTTTTTTAGATATGAAGGCTTCGAGTGTTGTTCTTTGCTGGGGTTTTAACGAAAAGGAAAAGTTTAAATCGCTTAAAACAGACGCGAGAGCTGATTCGAACAAGTGATGCTCCACGGCGGCAAATCTGCTTTCATTGTCTTCATTGTGTAAAGCCCGCCCCAACGTTTCTGATTGGTGCCGCGATTTCGAGGGATTAGAAATGGGCTTGAATGGGCTCTTTGCCAGACTACTTGCAGAGCAAATCTAAATTTGCCGGAAGTTGTCTGGGTTTTCCCAGGCTAATGTGAAGGTGCCATGCATGGACCGCTCATGATTAGCCTCAGTGGCATAACTTTAACCTAGTAGCCTAAATAACGGACCCCGGTGCAGCCACAAATATCATAACTATCTATAATAGGCCTACTGTAATCAAGACATATATTCAACAAATGCATTAAAAACAGAAAGACGCTAATAGTTTCAGCCTTAGGCTACTCAAAAGCTGCTGAAACATGGCCAGTGGGTTCGTTACGCACATCAATTCATTCCCGGGGTTCCTGGTTTGCTTCTTATTTATCAAATAAACAGGCAATTAGTTGATGAAAGTGAAAATTCATGAAATTCGCTTTAAAGTGAACGAAATTCAGACACATCGCTATACAACACATGTCCTTATTAGGAGAAAATACATGTCGTTTTAACAAGAACTTGTTTTGCACTTGATGTAAGTGGCATCTACTCCAGTAAAAAGTTTCTGGGGAAGGACCCACCCACATTTTCATCACTTGTTTCTGCTTCTTCTTCACCTGTGTTTTGATCAGGAGATTTACTCTTTCAGAAGATGTGTAATAGCACCTCCTAGCGTTTAACAGTGAAAACACAGACAGCCTCTGCACTCACGATTCTCTCAACATGAGGACAGGAGAGCTGTCAGTCAATACATGGGAAAACAAAGTGACTTCTGTATTTGAAAAAGTAACCGATATTTTGTTGTAAATTTAAATCTAATGCATTACTTTACTAGTTACTTGAAAAAAGAAATCAGATTACAAGTCACGTCATGTCACTTGCGTAATGAGTTACTCACATCACTGCTCATAATAAATTCTACTTCATGCTTCACATTATATAAAGTTTGAATCATTTATATCACAAATTTCAAAGAACATTCCTAATATAAAATGAGAACCAAGACTTGTTTGAAGTCACGTGAAATATTGTACCATGTCTTACCTGTGAACGATCACCTGTAAATGTAGAGTTGATGAGTGTAAAGTACTTCTCAGCTCCCTGACACCTGTCCAGTGCAGTGCACGCATATATATCACAGCCCTGATGCAAATACAGCTGTGCACGTTATCATACGTGGTCAGAATTTATGGGTTTTTTCAATTGATAACAAGCATTAGTCAAAACCAAAGCCACATGCTCAAAACTCTTCACACATTCAGAGGAACAGAAGTCTAGTTTAGACCAATGCTTTTCATTGCTTTCACACAAAATACATTCAATGAGCACATTTGCAAAAACTCTTTTAATAATAATAATAATATGTTTAACTTATATAGCGCCTTTCCCAAGCTCAAGGACACTTTACAAGATCATAATCATAAACAGTAATTTCATAGTCAATTAATCAGTTAAATGGATGGTAGACATTTGCCCAGTCCGGAGATAGAAATAAGATGCAGTTGTTACAATTATGAACTGGAAACACAGTGTTGGGGTAACAGCTTAGGACCCAGGACCAGTAGTGAAAAATGAAGACCAAGAGTCAGGAGTTAGATTAATTAAAGAAAAATTTACTGAAGAATAGTTTACAGTATCATCAGCAGAAGCAGCGTCAAGTCTCTCTAGGAGTTCGTAGGCCGCACTCCCTCTAACAGTCTCCCCGCCTCCGCCTCACATACATACAATTTCTGAACAGTTATACTGTTTTCAAGGTCCAACCACGTCATTACTGTCATGTGGAATGATTCTGATTGGTTCTAACAACATGCACGTAAGCAACTTTCCACACGTCAACAGATAGGAGCACATATCACTAAAAATGCGTAGATGCGTAGACTGGTTGTCGCCCAGTCCCAGATTTGGACTAGAATGACCTCGGAGGTCACAGCAAAGCGTCTTCAGGTCTGCAGAAATTCCATATCCAACACAGATCATGCAACGCACATACACACCAAGCTCCAGAGAATAACAGCTTTTCCCAAGGTTGAGAACATCTTAACTAACTATCAACAACGTCCTTCTCCACAACATGCTGATATGGCATCTGGTAAAGAAGTGAATTTATTCTATTTAGTTAATAAAGGCACATAAAAAGAGGTACATTTGTCTGTTGTCTGAGTCCACAAAAAGTCACGTAGACCTGTGACCCAGGCACGTGCACAGGTAGGGCTCAACCTGTGCAGAGCACATGCCCTTTTTGCCCTTACACTCCGAAGTGCCCTTTTCTTGGCGGTGTTTTTTATTTTATTTATTTTTTTATCAATGCTATTGGTCACCCTTTACGTCTGTCTGTCTGTTTTAAAAATATTTAGCAAATGAAAGTTCTTAAAACGAACTTGTGTAAATCTTATTCGATCCTCAAGCTGTCAGTAAGCTGATAACTCCGCCCCCTCTATATGCATTGAATCAACTGAAGTTCCACAGCAGCCGCAGTACAACAGCTGAGCTGAACAAAGTTTTGCGAAGGGTAAATTAATATCTTGTTGTTTGATTAAGTACTACTAAACACTATGTCTATAAAGGCTCATATTTTATTTATTTGATGTCTGACTGACTGAGACATGTGGGACGTTGCCTGAGAAAGAGGGCTAGCATTTGCCATCTAGTCATAGCCAATACATAGCCTACACTTAAATAGCCTGTGCATACAGTAGCATTTCATCTTTTATAAAATGCGATTTTGGCCAAATGCATTTTACCACAGGAAAAACTGAGCACTCCGTCTATATAGCTACAAAAACTAGTTTGTAACCTGTAGATGATAATGTAATGTGGCAGCGGCAGTTGCCGTCACCGTTTTAATGACGAAAAAAAAAATCATATTTCACTGGTCAAAAACTATATATTGATAAGTAATACAACAACATATAATTTGTTTTTAACATTGGAAAATCATAACAGGTGCGCCCCCGCGCTGTTTCGCACTTGAACTTACACAAAGTGACGAGTGGTCCTCGTCACCTAGATAACATATATTTCTAAGAAATTTCTTCTTTGATTTATGATTGCTGATACACTTAATTTATTAACATTTAGGCTAATCATGTTATGGTATACTCTCCGCTCGTCCTCACATGTATAAAATGTAGTAAAATTACTACAGTAATGTTATAGTAGTAACTAGTAACTAAAAATAATTTACAGAAGATCACTGTGAAATCTTTATATTTTATCATGCAGAATGTAATTCATGATTCATTCCAAGGCTTCATTTATTTGATCCAAAATACAGCAAAAACAGTAATATTGTGTAATATTTTTACAATTTTAAATAACTGTTTTATTTAATAAAATATATATAAAAAATATATATTTTATAAAATATGTTATAGTAAAGGTATGGCTATAGTTTCTTATAATCTGGAATTGAGTTGGACATAATTTCTTAAATTATATTAAAAAAAAGTTTGTCAAAAATACTTGACTCATTGCTAAATTAGCTTATAAAACCAAACAGAATAGCTAAAAAAGAGAATATATATATATTTTTTTTCTTTGCAAAGTTCATAAAAAAGTGCGTAAAGTTCAATAAAAAAAGATTTTGGTTTCTGTTTGGTTTTATAAGCTAATTTGTATTATTTGGTTAACATGTTTATGTATGAGTCAAGTATTCTTTTATGCAGGCTTACTAAATAATCTTGATATAAAAAAGGGAGGGGGGTGCCCTTTTTCAGTTTCAGCACATGCCCCTCAAAAGGTCTGTGCACGGCCCTGCTGTGACCTATGTAGACATGAGGTCACTTTAGGATGACATATAGCTCAACACATGCAGAGAGAGGTTCTCCCGGGGTGTTGATACACACACACATCAAGGACATTCGCCTGTCAGCTCGTCTTGACACAGACATCAGAGCTGGCACCTAGAAAATGTGGATTCAAAAGCACACAGCAAATAATACTAAAATCTCCAAATATAGAGAGGTTATAGATTAACTGATTTATCCAATGTAGAAAAATAGTTATAACTTGATTATCATTGATTCTTATTTTAATATTGAACATAAAATCATTCTTGAAGGATATGTGTCTGATGAAGAGACAAGTGATGTTTGGCTTGACCCTTGACCCTTCATTCCCCCCTTTTAGACCATATGTGGGGGTCCCATACCGCCACGTCTGGTCTACAAGTGAGGTCACTACGGAAGGTCAAGTGGTGACGCATGTTTCCCTTTAGGGTCACAATTGTCTCTTCACCTCATCACGGACATGCTGGCCACTAAAAAGACCAGTCCCCGTTTTGAGGCTCTTTTACCCCTTCCACTCACAAACAGGGCCCCAATGTTCTCATTGAGAGGGGAACAGACAATATAGTACAATAGTATTCATACAATTCTTTAGGGTTTCAGTAAAAGGAAATATAAAATAAAATAAAATAAAATAAAATAAAATGAAAGACAAATCCATATTTAATCTCTGGAAGCCGGGCTAAACGAGCACTCACTGGTGCTGCATTTCCATCAAGTTAGAGGTGTGTGATGCCTCCAAAATCTGAACACATGACTGAAATTTGACCAGAATGATCTCAGCTGACCCTTGAATACCAATCTTTAAGGTGTTTCCTGGCTCTCAATCATGCGGTATTTGGTGAGCGGTATAGAGGGGCCAATATTAGGGCAGGGGCTGCTGTGTCCAGTCTTGACCTTGGCCCCTACGAAACACAGCTACCCCTCCCACAGTGATGCTGCTGGCCTCACAGACATCTGCCTCACCTCTCATACACACCTCACATAAAAACACCCCCCCTTCTTGGAGGTGCCCCAATGGCGGTGACCCCCATTGGCGTGGGTTGTCCTCCGGCCTTTCAGAATTTTGAGGGAGTCTCTGGATAATTTAGATAGTGACTTCAGCCAATTTGTCACTTTGTCTCTGCCGTCAAGTCTATAACCTTCACGTTTACTATTTTTAATCAATTGACATGATTTAAATTTATGCCCTCATTTGAATTTAGACAAGGATTTTAACCCATGATGGACGGCAATCTTTAACTTTACAATTCCACTTCAACTAATCCAGAGAGTAATTCAAATCAACATCATAAATGACAAGTCGTCGCAACAGACAGAGCTGGACAAGAATCCATTTAAAGCTCGTCCTGTGTTCTGGATCATCTTTTCACCAGATTTCCTCAAAATGATCAGTTTCTCTAAAGGTTGTCGTTTACCTTAACCAATCCGTAATGGTCAAACACTCATTCCAGAGGTTAATGACACCCAATCAGGACAGAACAGTTCTAGGAACAGACACATACAAAACATAAAGTGCAGTCACACCCACACACACATTAAACATGAATTGCTCATTCTCAAATTTTACTTTTAGTGTTAACTCAAATTATTATTTAAATTCAGCTTTTCCGTCTGCTCATTATTAATTTGTCTCTACAAAAGTCAGCTGGGTTGTTTTGGTTCTGATATCATTTCTTTGTTTTGTTTCAGCTTTAGCAGGGCGATAACAAATTGTACCATCCCTGCTTCCACAAGCAGTCTCTCTCTCTCTGATAACTTTTTCAACAGTCTTCTAAGACTTTAACTTTAATGTTAAATTCATTCTCATTTAAAGTCTGTGTGTAAAAACATCTTATACCTTTTTACACACCATGTTTTCCTAAAACATGTCTTATTATTCTCAAGTGATGCCCTGTGCATTTACTCATCAATATCTTCGATCATCTATGGCACAGTCTCAGATATCAGATAGCTGGTTTCCAAAATAGAGAGAGACTCTGAGGCATTCAGGACTGGTACTGCATTGTCATAAACTTTTAACTTGTCACTCTAGAACAGCATAAGACTTGGCTAGAGATTACATTTGTTTTGCAATAAACATCAGACATTATCCCTTTAACTCTATCCTTTGCCAGAGATTACGTTTTCAAATGATCATAATTTCATATTTGTCTTTTGCCCATACAATACATTTAAACTTCAAACATCCAAACTGAGTCTGAGTTACTCTTCTAATTTTAGCCACAGCACCAGAACTGACATGGTGGGCCAGATTCAGATAAGGGATTTGTTTTATTACAGCTCATCATGAGCTTATCTTTGGAAACCAAAACATCAGCTTCTAGGGTTTTTAGCTTTTAACACCAATTATTGTCTCACGAGCAGTGTTTTTACCAACATCCAGTCCAATAAACTTTATCAGAACTTTTCACGAGTTAGAGGAACAGGAAAATTTATTATACATTTATATCATTTACACCCACACACATCTCTTGGCCTTTTTGTTTTGTTTTTCCTGTTTTGTTTCAAAAACAAGTCCTTTACTCAGACTATACAGACCAATGGCCCTATTTTAACGATCTGAAACGCAAGTGTCAAAGCGCAAAGCGCAAGTAACTTTGTGGGCGGGTCTCGGCGCTGTTGCTATTTTCCCGGCGGGATAAATGGCTCTTGCGCCCGGCGCAAATCTAAAATGGGTTGGTCTGAAGTAGCTTCATTATTCATAGGTGTGGTTTGGGCGTAACGTGAATAAACCAATCAGAGCGTCATCCAACATTCCCTGTAAAAGCAGGTGCGCAAGTTCCATTATGGATTGCTATTATTATGGCGTATTTACCAGGCGCACGCCAGGAGCGGTTCACAGCCGAGGAGACTGATGTTCTTGTAAGAGCAGTGAAAGACAGAGAAGTTGTGTTGTATGGGGATGGGAGAAACCCACCCAAAATAGCGTCGGTTAAATAAATAATTAGCCTGAATAATTTGTAAGCTAGATTTATGCCTATTTTTTCACATCTTCGTGGCACACCATAATGATTTCCGTCATCTCATGTGTTAATATTTTTTTAGTGTAACAATTTATGATTTGCAAAAATAACTGTTGCATCTGTGTAGATTACATGAGCAAAGTGTATGCGCGTTGTGCACGCTATACATTATGGTCAAGCATGCGCCCTTAAAATAGCATAATGAACAACGCGCAACGCGCCACTGACTTTAGACTAGGTTTTTTCTGGTCAGTGGCGCAATTGTTTAATGGAACAGCAAAATAGCACCAGGGATTGTTTGCGCCGGAACACGCCTCCTTTTTTGCGCTGAACCGCCCAGGGAGCGCAAGTTCATTCACTAGTTTAGCGATGTGCTTCTGTGGAGGGAAAAGCGCGCTTTGCGCGGGTGCAAAATAGGAATGACACATGCGTCGGTGTACAAAGTCAATTGCGCTGGGTGCAAGATAGGGCCCCAAATCTTACATAATTTCCAGTGATTTCTGCCAATTTATCTCACAAACAGTTTAGAAATTAAAATTTTTCCAGTCTTTTAGCTTTTCACCAGTCAAGTTTCTGATTAACTTTTTCCACTTAGAATTAAAACCTTTGCCCATTTCCTTAATAATTCCTTCAAAATTTATTTGATGTCAGGGCTTCAGAGCAGAGCTGCTTACAACTGCTCTTTCGTCTCAAAATCTTTATCTGGTCTGATCATGTCACTCAAATTGTTAGCCATCATTTTAGTCAAAGTTCATACTCACCTGAAATTATACCAGCAGAGATGGAGGCGGCGATCTTTAACCAACACAGCTGTGGCTTCTGCGTGATGAAACTGCAAAGTACACTTGTACGAAAAAGTCACTCATACTGGTCCATGCCAATTTGGGTCATACTTTACATTTTCCTCGGGATCGTTCCTGATGCATCCCTGGCAAACAACCCTGAATCTATTTTTATTTTGTTTAACTAATAACTTAGTCCCTAACTGTCTATTTTCCCTAAATTCGGGGATCCCCTGTCTGAGTTGGAAGAGACGGAGCAGGTTTGCGGTGATCACTGTTTCACTCAGTGCCGTCTTGCCTCTAGGAGTGGTGTGGTCACCAAAAAGCCCCCCTTAGGCTTTCTCTCCTCTACCTGGACAAGACTCAACCCTTTATACCCCTTTATTGTTTCTCCAAGCTTTACCTCTTAACTCAAGACGTCTCAGCCGAAACACATTTTACTGGGCTCCTTATTCCCGTCGAAATAAAGCTCTCCCGTTCCCCTTACCCAGTCTCTTCCAGTCAGACAAGTCTAATAATAAAAATATACTACCTTATCTACTTGTTTGCCAGAGGTGTACCAAGGACTGATTGCCCGCATTCTCCACCAAAAACTGTTGGGGTAACAGCTTAGGACCCAGGACCAGTAGTGAGAAATGAAGACCAAGAGTCAGGAGTTAGATTAATTAAAGAAAAATTTACTGAAGAATAGTTTGCAGATTCATCAGCAGAAGCCAGCGTCAAGTCTCTCAAGGAGTTCGTAGGCTGCGCTCCCTCTAACAGTCTCCCCACCTCCGCCTAACGTACATACAATTTCTGAACAGTTATACTGTTTTCAAGGTCTCACCACGTCATTACTGTCATGTGGAATGATTCTGATTGGTTCTAACAACATGCACGTAAGCAACTTTCCACACGTCAACAGATAGGAGCACATATCACTAAAAATGCGTAGATGCGTAGACTGGTTGTCGCCCAGTCCCAGATTTGGACTAGAATGACCTCGGAGGTCACAGCAAAGCGTCTTCAGGTCTGCAGAAATTCCATATCCAACACAGATCATGCAACGCACATACACACCAAGCTCCAGAGAATAACAGCTTTTCCCAAGGTTGAGAACATCTTAACTAACTATCAACAACGTCCTTCTCCACAACATGCTGATATGGCATCTGGTAAAGAAGTGAATTTATTCTATTTAGTTAATAAAGGCACATAAAAAGAGGTACATTTGTCTGTTGTCTGAGTCCACAAAAAGTCACGTAGACCTGTGACCTATGTAGACATGAGGTCACTTTAGGATGACATATAGCTCAACACATGCAGAGAGAGGTTCTCCCGGGGTGTTGATACACACACACATCAAGGACATTCGCCTGTCAGCTCGTCTTGACACAGACATCAGAGCTGGCACCTAGAAAATGTGGATTCAAAAGCACACAGCAAATAATACTAAAATCTCCCAAATATAGAGAGGTTATAGATTAACTGATTTATCCAATGTAGAAAAATAGTTATAACTTGATTATCATTGATTCTTATTTTAATATTGAACATAAAATCATTCTTGAAGGATATGTGTCTGATGAAGAGACAAGTGATGTTTGGCTTGACCCTTGACCCTTCAACAGATACAGCACATAGTTATTAAGTGTCAAAACATCAAGTGTCAATAAAAAAAAGCACAGAACATAAATATTCAGAGAAAACAGCTGGTAGCATAGGGTTAGGAGTACATTATGACTGATAGTACTGGGTAAACAAGTAGGTTTTGAGTTGTGATTTAAACACAGAGAGTGAGGTTACAGTCCTTAGTGCCAGTGCTAGAGAGATCCAGAGTTTAGGTGCTATGACGGGAAAGGACCTGCCGCCCATTGATGACAAACTATGGGTACAGTAAGAAGTTCACATCCAGAAGATTGAAGAGATCGAGGCGGGACATAAGGAGACAGTAGATCAGAGAGGTAAGGTGGAGTGAGACCATTGAGTGATTTAAAGGCAAGCTGAAGAATTTTGTAAGTAATGCGAGATGACACCGGAAGCCAATGGAGGTTAAATAAAATCGGGGTAATGTGAGCAGATCGTTTAGTGTGTGTTAATATTCTCGCAGCAAAATTTTGAATATATTGTACACGGGAGATTAACAGGCAGATAGCGATGTGGTTGGTGAGGACAGTCTGGTCGGCAAGGCAAGTTGTATATATTTGAATATCATCAGCATAACAGTGATAGTGGAAACAATGATGACGAATAATATGTCCAAAGCCACGTTTCCACCACAGGAACTTTCCCTAGGAACGAGGACCTTTGGGGTGGTATTCGGTGTGTTTCGACTGCAGGGTCTAAATGAAGTTCCGGGTAAATATTTCCCCCTCCGAATGTCCCTGCTCACGAGGTAGTACTTTCTCAAAGTTCAGGAACTTTCGGGGGTGGGACTGGGTGCTGATCATGCTGATTGGTTGAGCATTTTATTTAATCCGGCATTTTTAAAAGTCTTTTGCGAGGTTCGTTCAGTGTTCAGTAAATATCAGTCGTGCTCTTTCTGTCCGATGGCACGCGTTCGTCTCAGCAATCTCACGGTCAATGTCCGTAATAGCTGATCATAACATACATTATCTTATTTTAAATCTAGCTTTACGAGCTTTCAGAATACGCTTTAGTATCAGTGCTCGTCTATTTTCCGCTGTTTTGTTAATGACCTCTTTAGTAAACCAATACATAACCAGCAAAAGCAGCGCTGCTTGAATCTCCTCCACTTGTTATTGTTGCAGACAGTAAATGATTCCTGTCCGTCTCTGACTGGGAGGAGCAGTCGCGCGCAGTCCCACGTCTCTGGACTAATTTGCCTAATCTTCACGGTACTTTAGACCGCAGTGGAAACGCAGACAGTAGCAGGTCTGGGGGAAAAAAGTTCCTGGGAAAAAAGTTCCTGTTTTCAGTGGAAACGGGGCTCAAGAGGCATGATGTATTTATAAATGGTAGTGGCCCGAGAACAGAGCCCTGGGGAACACCTTGACTGAGTTAAGCAGTGGGAGCACCCCAAGCCGCTGCCATAACAACACCATACACACACACACACACACCGATACATATACAATACAGTCATGCACTGTATGCACCACTGTTACGAACCCCCCGCTTTCAAAGTGCTCGTTAAGGACACGCGAGACAAAAAGGCAATTTAACTATTTATTGATAGCTACCACTGCACTCACGCTTCACCGTTTAGGCAACTGGTGAAATGAATCAAAATCAACTCACTGACATAAATACTCTTAAACAAACAAACAAAAACACAGAACAACAAGAACATCAAAAGAGACACAGATAAACACAGCTTGTCAGCTAACGTTACCGGTTTGACATCAGGATGCACACAAAGCTCGCACAGCCCGTCATCCGCAACGGCCATAGCTCATTTCACATAGCTCGCTCACAACATCATGACATCAGCGGGGGGTAGCACCGACACATCGCTGGGCCTTTGGGGCGTTCTATCACTACACCTCAACATTTGATTGGCTGATGACCCAAAGTTATGATCCAATGGAAAATGGCAGCTTCAACTGAAGGCTTGCTATTCTACTTGTGCTGGTCCACGGGGCTGTGATGCATTTAGATGGTGAAAATACAGCTCAGCCTCACAAAAAATAACCACATTCTTCCTGGAAATATAATTGTAACGTACTGAAATAGAGAGCAATTGAATTTAGATACGTTCAGACACAATTTAATTATTGTAAATCAATATATTGATTTTGACAGGGCCAGCAGAGAAGGTCCTGATGGCCCTGACAGCCCACCACTGTTAATAAATAGTAGTGGCCCGAGAACAGAGCCCTGGGGAACACCTTGACTGAGTTAAGCAGTGGGAGATTTATAATGATGCATTCAGAGCATCTCCAAAACTGCAGCTCTTGTGGGGTGTTCCCGGTCTGCAGTGGTCAGTCTCTATCAAAAGTGCTCCAAGGAAGGACCAGTGGAGAACCGGCCACAGGGTCATGGGCGGCCGAGGCTCATTGATGCCCGTGGGGAGCGAAGGCTGGCCCGTGTGGTCCGATCAAACAGACGAGCTACTGGAGATCAAACTGCTCCAGGGGCCCTATTTTAACGATCTGAAACGCAAGTGTCAAAGCGCAAAGCGCAAGTAACTTTGTGGGCGGGTCTCGGCGCTGTTGCTATTTTCCCGGCGGGATAAATGGCTCTTGCGCCCGGTGCAAATCTAAAATGGGTTGGTCTGAAGTAGCTTCATTATTCATAGGTGTGGTTTGGGCGTAACGTGAATAAACCAATCAGAGCGTTATCCCACATTCCCTTTAAAAGCAGGTGCGCAAGTTCCATTATGGATTGCTATTATTATGGCGTATTTACCAGGCGCACGCCAGGAGCGGTTCACAGCCGAGGAGACTGATGTTCTTGTAAGAGCAGTGAAAGACAGAGAAGTTGTGTTGTATGGGGATGGGAGAAACCCACCCAAAATAGCGTCGGTTAAATAAATAATTAGCCTGAATAATTTGTAAGCTAGATTTATGCCTATTTTTTCACATCTTCGTGGCACACCACAATGATTTCCGTCATCTCATGTGTTAATATTTTTTTAGTGTAACAATTTATGATTTGCAAAAATAACTGTTGCATCTGTGTAGATTACATGAGCAAAGTGTATGCGCGTTGTGCACGCTATGGTCAAGCATGCGCCCTTAAAATAGCATAATGAACAACGCGCAACGCGCCACTGACTTTAGACTAGGTTTTTTCTGGTCAGTGGCGCAATTGTTTAATGGAACAGCAAAATAGCACCAGGGATTGTTTGCGCCGGAACACGCCTCCTTTTTAGCGCTGAACCGCCCAGGGAGCGCAAGTTCATTCACTAGTTTAGCGACGTGCTTCTGTGGAGGGAAAACCGCGCTTTGCGCGGGTGCAAAATAGGAATGACACATGCGTCGGTGTACAAAGTCAATTGCGCTGGGTGCAAGATAGGGCCCCAGAAGTTAATGCTGGTTCTGATAGAAAGGGGTCAGAACACACAGAGCATCTCAGTTTGAGGAGTATGGGGCGGCACAGCCGCTGACCAGTGCCCATGCTGACCCCTGTCCACCGCCCAACGCAAATCCTGTTTCCCACACAGTTCATTTCTGTGTAGAAATTTTATCCCTCTGCCTCTCTGTCTTCACTCTCAATATTCAAAGTGATGAATTTGAATTCCTGCAATTGCACTGTAATTGCCATTATCTTGGTACTGGTAAAATATATAGAAACTTGTCTTTAATTTATCTAGATGATTCATAAAGACGTTCAATAATTTATTTAAACAAAACTGGTTTAATTGTCATTGTAGGAGCCGATAAAGTCGCTGGCAGTTACAACGGTTGACCTTTGAAAGAGCCAACAGTGAAAGAGGAACAGATATATCTCTCCTGATGTCGTGAGCCAGTAAGACTGTACTCGATTGAGTAAACTCATTCCCTCTGGAGTAATGGGGTCTTGTATATTTGAGTTCACTTAACTTGCTGCTCATGTAGACTGTACTGAAATTGCTAAGATGACTTGGTGCTCATAGTGTGCTTTAGGATATAATTGACTGACTCTGTCAATCATTGTTTCTCCACAGGAATACACGACCATGTATGTTGTAGTTTTGTTTTCACTTTGTTGGCTCTCCCTAGTTAGTCTCTTGGCTGTTTCACACTAATTACTCCCCATGTATTTAACCTCAGTTCTCTGTCCGTTATCGTCAGTGTAAACGTCGATGTTTATGCGGTGGTGTTCGTTAGTTCTCCAGCCATCTCCTGAGAGTTCAAACACAAGCGGGCAAATAATCCAAATGAGCAAAAGGCCAGAAAACAGTCAAAAAAGGTCATCCAGAAAACGGACAGAGAATAAAAAATAAAATAACCAAGACACAGGAAACAAGCATAACTCAGAAATGCAGTATAACTTCACAAAGTAAGAGTGAATACACTGGGCTTAAAGGATTAGTTCGATTTAAAATCTCCTGGGGCCAGTTGCATAAACTAAGCCATTATGTTAAGACAGTGTCTTAAGGTCTAGTATGACCCACTAGCAGTTAGTCAAGGGGCATTCAGTCTTACTTTTCATATCAAAAATTAGGCCAGTCTATGTTTTTATGTAACTGATTTTAAAAAGTTATTGATATTGAGTTATTGAAGAAAAAAATGTATGTCTAACTTCTAAGACTAGTCTTAACGGTTTATGCAACCAGCCCCTGATGATTTCCTCTCCCCATATCATCCAAGATGTTCATATCTTTCTTTCTTCAGTTTTTTGAGGAAAACATTCCAGGATTTTTCTTTACATAATGGACTTCAATGGGAACCAACGGCTGAAGGTCCAAATCAATGCAGTTTCAGAGGAAGGGCTTCAGATGCTCTGACTGATCCCAGATGAGGAATCGAGTCTGATCTAGACAAACCATCTGCCATTTTACAACACAAATACACATTTATATACTTTAACCTCTAATGCTTGACTTTGTGTTGTTCTACTTCACGGCGTATGATGTCATCACGTCAGAAAGGTCACATGACGTAGGTGGAAGTGCCGACCCAGTGTTAAAACAAACGTACAAAGACTAAATCAAACGCCCTTTACACAAATAAAGGTAAAACAACGATTTTAAAGCTACACTGTGTAACTTTTTTAGTTTATTCTTAGCTAAAAACACTTAGTTCTTTCAAAAATATATGTGCTCATTAATGTATATTTACTTCTTTCAAGTAATAAAGTATTCTCGTAAGTTTATAATATGCCATTGAAAATACATACGGGTAAGGGGTTCGAATGGGGGTCGCCATGTTGCCCCTCCATCTTGAAAATACATTAGCCAAAGAGGGACATACCCGTAAATTCAAGCTTCGCCTTTCGCGTTTTATCAATGTAAACTTTGCCTTACACTAGTGATGTCGTACAATATACAGAATAACGATAGCACTGATAAAAGTTACTTCACTAAGATTAGCTTGCATTCGTCTGGGAACCTGATAGCTGATGTTAGCAATGAAATGGTAAATAAATTACGAAAACGTAAAAAACTATTATTTATTTTACATTCATTTTGCATAGATGTCATAACCTACATGTAAACTGACAAATTAAATAACTGCAAATTATAATAGTTTTCTAAAGTAACCTCATCACTTGAAGGAACACTAATGGACGATGTCGAACTGGAAGCCATGTTAATCTTGGACTAAATCGGCCACCGTAGGAGTTAAAACCAAATCGGAATTGGGAGGAACAGAAACTAATATTTACTGGATGGTCATAAACCTTTTCACCGCTAGATGGGGGAAAATATCACACAGTGTAGCTTTAAAAATGGAGGAGAACATGAGATGGAGTTTATCGGCACTGGGGCGGCACTTCCACCTGCGTCATGTGACCTTTCCGACGTGATGACATCATACACAGTGAAGAAGAACAACACTGAAGTCGAGCATTTGAGGTTAAAGTATATAAATGTGTGTTTGTGTTGTAAATGTGGCCGATAGTTTGTCTAGATCAGACTCTATTCCTCGTCTGGGATCGGTCAGAGCCTCTGAAGCCTTTCCGATCGCAGTATGACAACGAGTACAGCGAGAGCACACGACTCCTTATGCTTTTGAATCGCTCATACATACCCCTTTTCCACCAAGGCAGTGCTAGAGCTAGTTCAGAGCCAGAGCTAGTCCCAGTTCATTGTTGGTTCAACTGAGGAGCCTTCTAAGAACCGTTTCCTTTTCCACATGCTCAGAGCCACAACAGAGCCAGGTCTTACGTCACTGCATACGTCTCAGCAACGCTAGCGAGGCAGCGGCAGTGTTGCCAAGTCCGCGTTTTAAAAATAAAAAAAAGTATTCTTCATCACTGTTGCCGTGGGCTGTTTTTCATGTCCGCGGGTTGAAACGACCCCAATTATGTGATATTTAGCCCCGAGAATGCGAATTTTAGTAGGCAACCACGCCAAAAAAAAAACACATATTTTACCCCCAAATGTGATTTTTACCAGGGAAGCCCCCCTGAAACGCGATAGGGCTTGTTTTGAGTAGCAATTGGGCGGGTTTTGTTGTGAAAACCTGGCAACCCTGGGCAGCGGGAAACACAAAACACACCAGGCTTGTACGAGATGCATCAGCGCTGCACAGACCGATCCACGTATGATATAATAAAAACGCATGAGTGAATCAGAAGCATAAGGAGTCGTGTGCTCTCGCTGGACTCGTGATCATACGGCGATCGGTCTGCACAGCACCGCTGCCAACAAGCCTTCATCAACACTGCAAACTATTGATTCACATGGCTTTACGATCCTACATCGGCATTAAAACACAACGAAAACACAGCAAATCCAACGCATTGATGCAGTTCGCCGGAGATTACAAACGAGCAGCAGCTGTTAGCGCCATTAGCTGCTATTTCAACAATGGCGGATCTCAAGTCTGTGTTGGTCTTGTTGACCCCGCCCCCAGCGCCTGACGTCATCGGTTCTTACTTCTAGCCCTGTTCTAGCCCAGCAATGTTTTGGTGCTACTTAAGAACCACTTTTCCTGGCTCGGAGCTGGGGCTTTGGGTGTGGAAACACAAAGAATTAAATATTATATATTATATAGAGTCATATATTAAAAATAATTGATAAATAAATACATTTAAAAAATAAATACAATAAATAATAAGAAGTGTTGTTGTTATTATTATTATTTGCCTATTGTTGCATTTAGGCTACATGCATTTAGAAGAAGAAAAGGGAACAAAGAAATTAAAAGTCAGTATAATACACAATGCCAGGTTTATTTGGCAATAATAATAAAGTGCTAAGATTATTACAGTTAATAATATCCCAGCGGTCTCCACCAGTGTGTCCTTGAGCAAGGCACTTTACTCCATGTTGCTCCAGGGGGATTGTCCCTGTAATTAGTGCACTGTAAGTTGCTTTGGATAAAAGCGTCTGCCAAATGCTTAAATATATAAAACCGAGGGTACGGTTTGCAAAAGCGCACGGATTGGAAATTTGTGGGTACGGTTTATTAATCCGTGGGCACGATTTGTTAAACCGAGGGAACAGTTTAAGAAATCGTGATCACTGTTTATAAACTGAATTACAGTGCTGAATTATACAGGCTTGCAAAACCTCTCATGAACAAACAAACACATTTTGATTATGATTTGATTATGATACCTGTAGGCACAATAGGCCAAAGATAAGATGGCCAAATAAAAATATTTTTATTGTACTATTTTTTTTAAAAGTTGTATTGTGCTTTGTTTGTATAATGTCTGCTGGAATGCAAAAAATGTTTAGTGTTAAATAAATATTTTTAAATTGTAGTTTTGTAAAAAAATTAATAAAAAAAAAATCGGTATTGCGTAACAATCGGGAGATGGGGACCCGATTATTGACTGGTATTTCTCACACTGGTAAGGACTTATATTGGCTGTTAGGATTGGTCAGGAATTGTTTAGATTGTGTTAGGAATTGTAACAAGTGTGGTTAGGCTGTCCGATCGCTGTAGGGTATAACCATAGATATCCATAATAAAGGATTATCCATAATAAATTATATCCTTTGTTATGGATATCTATGGTTATACCCTACAGCGATCGGACAGCCTAACCACTTGTTGGCCGTGGGGTGTAATTACTGAGATATCCGAAAGGGGTCAGGATCGCCTGTGCTTCCAGCGGTAGCGTGGCCGAGCGGTCTAAGGCGCTGGATTAAGGCTCCAGTCTCTTCGGGGGCGTGGGTTCGAATCCCACCGCTGCCATATCGTTTTCATTCCATCTCACATCGACACGCAATTTACTGCATCACATGAAAACCTCATGACGGACACACTCTGTTTTCTTATTCATTTTAATTAATAATTTGATCAATTTATTACAATTATATAAATAATAATGAATAAAGCTATTTGATTAACATATTTGTATTTAAATATTTAATAAATTAGCTAACACATTCGATTTAAAAAATATTTAAATGAAATAAGAAAAGCAGTGAAATAAAAGTGTTAAAACACATAAATAGTACTGAGTCTATTTGGAATGGTAGGCTATTTCATGAATATTATATTAACATACAGTCAGTACAAAATATAATAAAATGAAAACAGCATCTTAATCACAGAAAACCGAGTGTGTCCGTCAAGAGGTTTACATGTGATGCCGTGAATTGCGTGTTGATGTGAATGTGAGATGGAATGAAAACGTTGTGGCAGCGGTGGGATTCGAACCCACGCCCCCGAAGAGACTGGAGCCTTAATCCAGCGCCTTAGACCGCTCGGCCACGCTACCGCTGGAAGCACAGCCGATCCTGACCCCTTTCGGCTATATCAGTAATTACACACCACGGCCAGCGAAGATTAATGGATTCGTTGTTTCCGTCACTGAATAAAACAGAAAAGGCGATTTTCTCTCTCTCTCAGATTTGTGTTTACATCTCGCATTTCTCAGAGGTAGGCTACTTCTGATTTAATGAGTGATCAACATGAAAACATCTTCAGCTGATCTGTTTCTTCATCAGCGCACAAGTGTTTTTAATCGGACTGCATTTGTTGAAAGATAATTAATTTAACGAAAGTAAAGTGTCAAGTGCCCAACTACAGCAAACCCTGATCCCCGTTATCGAAACCAGCCCTGGGCTACAGGGTGATATTGCTGCTGCCCTTCATTGATGAAGAAATAGATCAGCTAAAGATGTCTGTTTTCATAATGATCGCTTATTAAATCAGGAGTAGCCTACCTCTGAGAAAGAAAGTCACAATTTCGAGATTAGAACACAAATATGAGAGAGAGAGAGAGAGAGAGAGAGAGAGAGAGAGAGAGAGAGAGAAGAGAGAGAGAGAGAGAGAGAGAGAGAGAGAGAGAGAGAGAGAGAGAGAGAAAAAAATAGCTTTTCTATGTTTTATTCAGCGACGGAAACAAGCTTCCATTATTCTTCGCTAGCCGTGGAGTGTAATTACTGAAACAGCCGAAAGGGCTCAGGATCGATTGTGTCCCAGCGGTAGCGTGGCCGAGCGGTCTAAGGCGCTGGATTAAGGCTCCAGTCTCTTCGGGGGCGTGGGTTCGAATCCCACCGCTGCCACATCGTTTTCATGCCATCACACGCAATTGCATCTGCACTGCACGCAATTGCACTGCATCACATGAAAACCTCATGACGGACACACTCGGGTTTCTTATTCATTTTAATTAATAATTTGATCAATTTATTACAATTATATAAATAATAATGAATAAAGCTATTTGATTAACATATTTGTATTTAAATAATTAATACATTAGCTAACACATTCGATTTAAAAAATATTTAAATAAAAGTGTTAAAGTGTTAAAACACATAAATAGTACTGAGTCTATTTGGAATGGTAGGCTATTTCATGAATATTATATTAACATACAGTCAGTGCAAAATGTAATAAAATGAAAACAGCATCTTAATCACAGAAAACCGAGTGTGTCCGTCATGAGGCTTTCATGTGATGCAGTGAATTGCGTGTTGATGTGAGATGGAATGAAAACGATGTGGCAGCGGTGGGATTCGAACCCAGGAAGAGACTGGAGCCTGTCCGCCAGCTGCCGAACGCCTAACGTCGAAGCGCTATAACATTTGCAACCAATCTCTGATTGGTCAAATGTCGAAAATGTCAAGATAATGTTAAGAATGGCGCTTTCTGGTTGGTTGCAAATGTTATAGTGCTTCGACGTGATTGGCTGTGGAGTTCAACATTGTTCAACTTCTGCCCCAAAATGTTGGACTTTCAGGCTCAGTCTCTTCGGGGGCGTGGGTTCGAATCCCACCGCTGCCACATCGACACAATAAAATAAATTGTAGTAATTTGTCATTTATCTGTATAAAAGTATGTATTTTATATCATTTTATTTATTTTGTATTTTTAATGTAATGTATTAATGTATTTTATGTTTTTAGTTGTACACTTTCACACCGCTATGGTAAGTTCGCAGTGTGTCCTTAAGATGGCGCCGAAGATCCGCGCTTTTCTTTTTCTTCTTCTTCTGTTTCCCGTGTGCGGTATAAACTTCCTGCCGTCGTTGATCCTGTAGCGCGCAGTAGCGGTTCTGCTGATTCCGGGGGTTTTGCGGCACCGAGTTCGGCTGGTTTCGGTTCCGATGGCGGCGCTTCATCCCGGTGACCCGCAGCTGGTGTCGATGATCGTCAATCACCTGAAGACGGAGGGCCTGTTCGATCAGTTCCGGAGAGACTGTCTGGCGGACGTGGATACAAAGGCAAAACACACTCATTTATCCCGTTTACCGTGATTTTACCTCAGAACTATTATCTGACGGGTCCAGAACCATCACAGAACCGATCATGTGTTCATGATGAGTCCTGTGAGCTCACGGGTTTATGATTCGTATCAACATGTCTTAGAAAGATGATCTTTAAATGCTTAGTTTCATGAGAAACACATTTGAGAGATGAACAAATAAACCTGATGATCATATTTGATATTCATGAGTTTTATAATAAATTATATCTGGATAATCTGCTGAAATATTACTAACAATATCAGAGTTATTGAGACTCGAGCTGAAGGAGGACACTTGCACTCAAAGACTCTGACTTGATCTGTGTTGTTCTTTAAAGACTGTGACTGGAGTAAAGAGTGTGTAGTTGATCTGTTGTTGTTCTTTAAAGACTGTGACTGGAGTAAAGAGTGTGTAGTTGATCTGTGTTGTTCTTTAAAGACTGTGACTGGAGTAAAGAGTGTGTAGTTGATCTGTTGTTGTTCTTTAAAGACTGTGACTGGAGTAAAGAGTGTGTAGTTGATCTGTGTTGTTCTTTAAAGACTGTGACTGGAGTAAAGAGTGTGTAGTTGATCTGTGTTGTTCTTTAAAGACTGTGACTGGAGTAAAGAGTGTGTAGTTGATCTGTGTTGTTCTTTAAAGACTGTGACTGGAGTAAAGAGTGTGTAGTTGATCTGTGTTGTTCTTTAAAGACTGTGACTGGAGTAAAGAGTGTGTAGTTGATCTGTGTTGTTCTTTAAAGACTGTGACTGGAGTAAAGAGTGTGTAGTTGATCTGTTGTTGTTCTTTAAAGACTGTGACTGGAGTAAAGAGTGTGTAGTTGATCTGTGTTGTTCTTTAAAGACTGTGACTGGAGTAAAGAGTGTGTAGTTGATCTGTTGTTGTTCTTTAAAGACTGTGACTGGAGTAAAGAGTGTGTAGTTGATCTGTGTTGTTCTTTAAAGACTGTGACTGGAGTAAAGAGTGTGTAGTTGATCTGTGTTGTTCTTTAAAGACTGTGACCGGAGTAAAGAGTGTGTAGTTGATCTGTGTTGTTCTTTAAAGACTGTGACCGGAGTAAAGAGTGTGTAGTTGATCTGTGTTGTTCTTTAAAGACTGTGACTGGAGTAAAGAGTGTGTAGTTGATCTGTGTTGTTCTTTAAAGACTGTGACTGGAGTAAAGAGTGTGTAGTTGATCTGTGTTGTTCTTTAAAGACTGTGACCGGAGTAAAGAGTGTGTAGTTGATCTGTTGTTGTTCTTTAAAGACTGTGACTGGAGTAAAGAGTGTGTAGTTGATCTGTTGTTGTTCTTTAAAGACTGTGACCGGAGTAAAGAGTGTGTAGTTGATCTGTTGTTGTTCTTTAAAGACTGTGACTGGAGTAAAGAGTGTGTAGTTGATCTGTTGTTGTTCTTTAAAGACTGTGACTGGAGTAAAGAGTGTGTAGTTGATCTGTTGTTGTTCTTTAAAGACTGTGACTGGAGTAAAGAGTGTGTAGTTGATCTGTTGTTGTTCTTTAAAGACTGTGACTGGAGTAAAGAGTGTGTAGTTGATCTGTGTTGTTCTTTAAAGACTGTGACTGGAGTAAAGAGTGTGTAGTTGATCTGTGTTGTTCTTTAAAGACTGTGACTGGAGTAAAGAGTGTGTAGTTGATCTGTTGTTGATCTTTAAAGACTGTGACCGGAGTAAAGAGTGTGTAGTTGATCTGTTGTTGTTCTTTAAAGACTGTGACTGGAGTAAAGAGTGTGTAGTTGATCTGTGTTGTTCTTTAAAGACTGTGACTGGAGTAAAGAGTGTGTAGTTGATCTGTGTTGTTCTTTAAAGACTGTGACTGGAGTAAAGAGTGTGTAGTTGATCTGTTGTTGTTCTTTAAAGACTGTGACTGGAGTAAAGAGTGTGTAGTTGATCTGTGTTGTTCTTTAAAGACTGTGACTGGAGTAAAGAGTGTGTAGTTGATCTGTGTTGTTCTTTAAAGACTGTGACTGGAGTAAAGAGTGTGTAGTTGATCTGTGTTGTTCTTTAAAGACTGTGACTGGAGTAAAGAGTGTGTAGTTGATCTGTGTTGTTCTTTAAAGACTGTGACTGGAGTAAAGAGTGTGTAGTTGATCTGTGTTGTTCTTTAAAGACTGTGACTGGAGTAAAGAGTGTGTAGTTGATCTGTTGTTGTTCTTTAAAGACTGTGACTGGAGTAAAGAGTGTGTAGTTGATCTGTGTTGTTCTTTAAAGACTGTGACTGGAGTAAAGAGTGTGTAGTTGATCTGTTGTTGTTCTTTAAAGACTGTGACTGGAGTAAAGAGTGTGTAGTTGATCTGTGTTGTTCTTTAAAGACTGTGACTGGAGTAAAGAGTGTGTAGTTGATCTGTGTTGTTCTTTAAAGACTGTGACTGGAGTAAAGAGTGTGTAGTTGATCTGTGTTGTTCTTTAAAGACTGTGACTGGAGTAAAGAGTGTGTAGTTGATCTGTGTTGTTCTTTAAAGACTGTGACTGGAGTAAAGAGTGTGTAGTTGATCTGTGTTGTTCTTTAAAGACTGTGACTGGAGTAAAGAGTGTGTAGTTGATCTGTTGTTGTTCTTTAAAGACTGTGACCGGAGTAAAGAGTGTGTAGTTGATCTGTTGTTGTTCTTTAAAGACTGTGACTGGAGTAAAGAGTGTGTAGTTGATCTGTTGTTGTTCTTTAAAGACTGTGACTGGAGTAAAGAGTGTGTAGTTGATCTGTTGTTGTTCTTTAAAGACTGTGACTGGAGTAAAGAGTGTGTAGTTGATCTGTTGTTGTTCTTTAAAGACTGTGACTGGAGTAAAGAGTGTGTAGTTGATCTGTTGTTGTTCTTTAAAGACTGTGACTGGAGTAAAGAGTGTGTAGTTGATCTGTGTTGTTCTTTAAAGACTGTGACTGGAGTAAAGAGTGTGTAGTTGATCTGTGTTGTTCTTTAAAGACTGTGACTGGAGTAAAGAGTGTGTAGTTGATCTGTGTTGTTCTTTAAAGACTGT